>JBBBDQ010002221.1:677500-810000 GCA_037127315.1 Ascarosepion bandense
TTTTTGTTTCCATTCTTTCCAAAACCTCATCATTGCTTACATACTTGGTCCACAATATCTGCAGCATCCTTCTGTAGAACCACATTTCAGCTGCTTCAAGTTTTTCCTACATCTTTGATAATATAGTCCAGCATTCACTGTCATATTGAAGAACTGACATCACATAGTAATGTAGTACTCTCTTCTTTGTTTCTAGCAAAATCTTCCTGTCTCTTAATACTTTACTCAGCTTCTGGGACATGTGCTTTGCCATGGCAATTCGCCTTCGGATCTCAGTGTTGCACTTTCCGTCTTCTGTTAGAAGACTTCTCAGGTATTTAAATCTTTGTACCTGCTTGAATTTACTATCTCCCAACTGTATTTGGCATTTTTGGGTTGCTTCTTTTTTTTTTTTTTTTGCTGGTGATCGTGCAATTGGTTTTCTTGCAGTTTATTTGTAATTCTTTTTTGTCACTCTCTTCGGCTACCTTCTGTAGGGGGTCTTGTAGTTTCTTTTCCGTATCTTCAATCAGCACTGTATCGTCTGCATACCGTATGTCAGTCAAATTCTTGCCTCCGATTACAAATCCTGGCATCACATCTAGGGTCCTCAAAATATTCTCGCTGTGCAAGTTGAACAGATCTGGTAAAACGACACATCCTTGTCTTACGCCCCTTTCTATCTTTGTATATCTGCTGACTTCGTTACCTGTCCGTATGCAGGCAGTTTGCTGCCAGTAGAGATTCTTAATCACTCTTATGTCTTTCCGGAGGAGGCTACATAAGAGTAAAAGGTTAGATAGGAGGAGAGTGAAAAGAAAGACGAACCAGCTACAGGGGGTGAAAGAGAAAGGGTACAAGAATGATGAGAACACATGTGTGAAGACAGTTACGAAAACTGTCTTCACACATGTGTTCTCATCATTTTTTACCCTTTCTCTTTCACCCCCTGTAGCTGGTTCGTCTTTCTTTTCACTCTCCTCCTATCTAAACTTTTACTCTTAGAGATAAAGAAAAAGAACAAGATATACGGGATGATGTAGGAAAAACTGGAGTCAAGTGGATAAGAGATGGGTATTGAGATTGCATTTAAATTCCGGGAGGTTGTAGCCGTCATGAAAGCAATTATATGGAAAGGAGTTCCACAGTTGGGAAGTGCGAGAAAAGAAGCTGATGGAGTAGAATTGTCGGCTGCATTTGGTTGATGTAACTGCAAATGAGTGGAACCTTGTTGTGATTCCGGTTGCACGAGTAACTTAAGTTCGGCGCAGCATAATCCATGAAAATAGTTTTAGAAAAGACAGAGGGAAGCCACATCCTACCGATGAGAAATTGGCTGGAGTCGAGCTGCCAAGTCGGGACGTATCACATTACAGATTCTCCTTTGGAACCTGTCGAGAACACTGAAATGAACAGCAGGGTGGCCTGACCATATATGACAGCAATATTTTATGCACGGACGGATGGTTGATTTGTATATGTGCAAAACAGTATTCTATGTCCTTGTTTTGATTCTCGTTTGAAATGCTTTTATTTATTTTTTTTAATCATCTCACCCCAAGCAAGGCTTTCTGCTGCCACATGTTGCGCAGGGGGTTACATCGGGGAAAGTGATGAAAAAGAGGGGTTAGTTATAGGAAATGTCAGGAGGAGGGTAATAGACGGATGAGGATACCGAGGATGTGGGTGGAGTAGATGGAAAAAGAGCTTGTGAGAATGGATGCGAGTTAGTGAGATAGGAGATGTCTATTGACCTTACATTTAAATTCCTGGAGATTGTAGCTGTCGGGGAAGCAAGTATATGGAAGGGAATTCCACAGGTGGGACGTGCGTGAAAAGAAGATGTTAGAGTAGAAATTGCGGTTACACTTTATCGGTTTCACTGTAAATGGGTGGGACCTAGTTGCTAATCTAGTAGCTCGTGTAAATTCACACCTAAACGGCACCGGTGATCTAAGTTCATTGGAACAGAAGCCGTGAAAGTTTTTATAGAAGAGGCACAGGTAAGCCACGTCAGTCCGTGAGAGAGCGACTGCAGCCGTGCTGCTAAGTCGGTATCGGTCAAATTGCAAATTCTCCGTTGGATTTTGTCAAGAACCCCGACATGAATAGCATGGGGAACCCGACCAGATGTGGCAGCAGTATTCAGTACAAGGGCAGATGGTTGATTTATATATGTGCAGGATGGACTCAGAGGGGAAAAACTTCCTGGCTCTGCACAGTGAACCAAACTTCTTGGCAGCAAATTTAGCAATGGATTCGATATAGTCATTTGGCAACTGGGTCCCACCCATTCACAGTCAGTTTAGCCAAATGCAGACGACAATTCTACTCCTGCAGCTTCTTCTCTCGCACTTCCCGCCTGTGGAACTCGCTCCCATATTCTTGCTTTCCTGACGGCTACAACCTCCAGAAATTTAAATGCAAAGTCAATACTCATCTTCTAACTACTGGACTCTAGCTCTCTCCCCACCCCCGTATAACCTTCCCTTTCTCTCCACCTATGTATCTGTCATCGCACCAGCTTTCTCAGCTTTCTATTGCTCCTTTCTAAATAGTTTGTACTCCTCACTCATTTCTAATTAATCTTTTTACAGTTATGTAGCCCCCTGCACATCAGTGGCGATTCTGCTTGCTCGGGGTGAAATGATTAAAAAAAAAATTCCACTTTAGGTCCACTGAGAGTGTGAGGCCAAGGAGGCGTAGTGTTTTACTCTCAGGTAGGCTAGCCTGTTCCATGCTAATGGGAAGTATGAGCGATTGTTTATGATGGTTAATAGATAGCAGCTTCGTTTTGGAAGCAGTAAACTTGTCAGTTGATTTTGTATTGCTTGTCAAGTACTGTTCACCTTTCTGATAGGAGAACCCCCACTTTTTTCTCATATCGAAATCCTCATCTGATTGCCATTGCTTGTACCATTTTTCCATTTTTTTTAAATTATTTTATTCTAAATTAGCTAAAAATTCTTTTTTACTATCTCTACACACACGAAATAAAATATTTATTTAATCCTCTATCTCATCGCCTCTGTTGCTTGTTTTTCATTGTGTTTATTTTTTAATCAATTCCGTATCGCTGGTCGCGTATAGCGGAATCAGAAAGAAACCCTTATTTAATTTTTTTCTCATATGATGCGTACCTCTCTGTGTTTCTGTACTGGTAACATAGCCGGGTTTGTAATAACACACACATATATATATATATATATATATATATATATATATATATATAAAACATGCGGTGTATATATGGAAGAATCCAAAGGAGTATCCTGTACATAAAGTGGTAGGGTAACTCTCTAGGAGAGCTCTAAATCTATATGTATATAAATATATATCGAGCAAATATATGTAAAAATTCAAACAGACACGTTAACCCTTGGTTAAGCGGAAGTGTGAGCCTATTTCAGGTGAAATGTCTTCGGCTTCCGTCTTTATTTTACAGAAAAACAGAAGCTGAAGAATGTTCGCCTGAAATAGGCCCATACTTCCGCTTAACCATGAAATAACGTGTCTGTTTAAATTTTTACACACACACACACACGCACACACACACACACACACACACATATATATATATATATATATATGTACACTACCGGCCATAATTATTAGGACCCCACCAGTTTTTAAAAAAAATTATGTATTTCATACTATTTTTAACATTTATTGCCAAGTGGATAATTGTAAATGAAAATAGAATGATTCTTTTGTTATTATTACTTTGCAAAATTTTACAAGGCAAATAGCGACAATTTACCCATCGCACCCTCCACATTTTATATATATATATATATATATATATATATATATATATATATATATATACACACACTACCGGCCATAATTATTAGGCCCCCACCAGTTTAAAAAAAAAAAATGATGTATTTCATACTATTTTTAGGATTCATTGCCAAATTTGTTGACTACGCCGAGAATCATACATGATTTCGTGAGAGTTACGAGAGACAAAATGAGCGAGATGTAGTTCGATTTTTTTTCTGGTCGTTAAGATCAATAAAGGTAGGTTTCTTCAATAACTAATTGCTGATTTGAGTTCAACATATACATTTGCACAGAAATAATGCTATTTTAGATAAATTTGAAGGGCTGGGAGCCTTCGGGACCTAAAACGAAATTTTACCAGAATCGGTACTGAACAAGGGTTTCAATTTTGCAACAGCCGTCAGACAGATACCATACTTGGACATCGAGGAAATAGCCTTGAAAAATCTTCAGGATCAGGCAGATGAGGTAAAATAGAAAGTGAGACAGATACTGGAGAAATCAAATATCACGAAACTGGAGAGACTGACAACCAAGACCCCAAAGAGGAATGACAACATCATCATACTAGCAGATGACAAAGGCAATTCTACTGTAATGATGGACAAAACGAAATAGACAGAGATGATAGGGGAGATAGAAAAGATATGAAATGGAGCCATAGCAACACACCACGACCTGCCTTAGGTCTTTCCGCAAATTTGGTTGGTAGTGCAACCCTAGCAGAAATCGGAATATTATGAAAAATGACATAATAATAATAATAATAATAATAATAATAATAATAATAATAATCACGAGAAACTTTCAGGCAAATATTATGCATAATAATATGGATCCAAAATGCAGGTTTTGTGATAAACACCAAGAAACAATAGACCACCTAATCTCAGGCTGTTCTGTGCTTGCCCCAAACGAATATAAAAATCGCCACGATAGAGTTGGGCAATATTTACATTGGGCAATGTGCAAACATTATGGAAAAGCTGTAAACAAACACTGGTATGAACATCATCCAGCACCGGTTACAGAAATAGAAGATGTAACCATTCTATGGGATTACACCATCTACACAGACAGAAAAATTGAAGCAAACAGGCCAGACATTATTGTTAAAAACCAGAAGGAGAAAACTTGTCTATTAATTGATATGGCTTGTCCAGCGGATTGTAACATAGCAACCAAGGAATTTGAAAAACTGTCAAAATATAAAGACCTGGAAATTGAAATAGAAAAAATGTGGAAATTGAAAACAAGAGTTGTGCCAGTGATAGTAGGTGCACTTGGAATGATAAAAAATGGAACAAAACAACACATTGAAAGAATCCCTGGAAACCCCAGCTTAAGAGATATACAAAAAATTGTCTTATTAAGTACAGCCCACACACTAAGGAAAACTTTATCTATGTAATGCTGGGGATGATAGGGAAGATAGAAAAACATGAAATGGAGTCATAACAACACGCCACTACCTGCCTTAGGTCTCCCCGCAGACTTGGTTGGTAGTGAGACCAAAGCAGAAATCGAAATATGATGAAAAATGACATAATAATAATAATCATAATAATAATAATGGAGAGTGTATGATGGTGTTGTATGAGAGGTTTCACGACCAGAAATAATCTCTTCGTTTTTTTTATACATCTATAGATTTAGCACTCCAGTTTGCTTTATAGATTTTTAGAAGTCTTTTTGTTTTCCTGATAAACACTACATGTTATTGTCTAGAACTTTATCATTCGAGCGTAAAAGTTTGTCCTGACGGGGAGTGGCCATTTGCACCTTTACGAAAAGCAACTTGTGAATAGCAAAGAACAATCGAACACGTATTATTTGTTAATTGGATCTGATTCTTAAACATTTGTTTTCACTGAGAATAAAGAGCATGACTTTTATAACTGGCAAACCGAATTCTACGCACGATTTCTGAATGGTGCACCTGCGTATAATTCTTAATCGATTAAATCTTGCACGGAATTTAGTTTTTATTTGTTGCTACAATAAAACTGAAACGGATATAAGAGAAAATGAATTAACGGGTTAAAACATGCAGGTTCCGCTTTAAATGGACTTCCTTCTCTTAGACTTCCGGTCAATATAGCATTCCTCTTCTCCATTGTAGACGACCACCAATAGTAACATTTTACAGATAATGTATAAATCAAGTTTTTGCATAAGGGAATAAGTTACCATTATTTTAAAGAACGTTATGTTATACCAAGATTTGTAATCGGAGGCAACAATTTGAATAACATACGGTATGCAGACGATACAGTGCTGATTGCAGACACGCGAAGGAAACTACAAGACCTCCTACAGAAAATAGCTGAAGAGAGAGACAAGAAAGAACTAAAAAAAAAAACTGCAAAAAAACCGAATGCATGATCATCAGAAAAAAGAGCAGCCCAAAATGCCAAATGCAGTTGGAAGATACTAAAATCAAACAGGTACAAAAATTTAAATATCTAAGAAGTCTTCTAACAGAAGATAGAAAGTGCGACACAGAGATCCGAAGGCGAATTGGCATAGCGAAGGACGCATTCAAGAAGCTGAGTAAAGTATTAAGACACAGAAAACCTTCACGAGAAACAAAGAAGAGAGTATTAGATTGCAATGTGATGTCAGTTCTTCAATATGGCAGTGAATGCTGGACAATATCATCAAAGATGAAGGAAAAACTTGGAGCAACTGAAATGTGGTTCTACAGAAGCATACTGGATATAAAATGGGGGATCAGTTTCATGTTACAATCAATATATAAAATGACCCCTCACTTTGTGGTCACAGCAGTTTCTATATATTTATATTCCTGAGACCCAAAAGCACAAGGATGCATTCCAGGAGTTGAGAAGAGTATTAAGAAACAGGAAAATTTCGCTAGAAACAAAGAAGAGAGTACTGGATTGCTATGCGTTGTCAGTTCTTCAATATGGCAGTGAATGCTGGACAATATCATCAAAGATGAAGGAAAAACTTGAAGCGATTGAAATGTGGTTCTACAGAAGGATGCTGCGGATATCGTGAACCGAGCATGTGAGCAATGATGAGGTTTTGGAAAGGATGGAAACAAAAAGGAAATTAATATTGAGCATCAGAAAGAGACACCTAAAGTTCCTGGAACACGCAATGAGGAAGGAGGGATTGGAGAACCTGATACTAAAAGGCTAGATAGAGGGGAAAAGGAGACAGAGGAAAGCAGCGGATAACATATTTGAGGGGCCTGAGCAGGTGGATGACTGAACGGGGCTTGCGTGGTGTTGTAGGAGAAAGTTTGCTCAGAATCACCAGGAATAGGGAGACGGGGAAGGCTATGATCGCCAGCGTCCTGAAAGGACAAGGCACATTGAAGAAGAAGAAGATGAAAAAGCATCATTCATTCAGTTGTCATATGCGATACACTCTTGGGCAATCATGCTGCTTTCGAGACATGACTGACTACGCAGAAGAATTCCCCGTTGTAGTTTGCCATTACTTTCTGCCGTATACCGGTTGCCAACCAAGGTTATAGAACCTAATATGTCTTGTTATTTAACCCATAGAGAAAGAGAGAAGAGATACACTCTTGGGCAATCATGCTGCTTTTTAGGCATGACTGACTAGGCACAAGATTTCCCTGGTGTAGGCTGCCATTATTTTCTACGGTATACCGGTTGCCAACCAAGGCTATAGAACCCAATCTGCACTGTTATTTAACCCGGGAGGAGAGATGGATTCATAACTTTCGCAACGGTATTTGTGCGTAAGTGAATAAAACGAAACTCGAAACTCGGCCCTCCACCTTCTCATTCCGAGCCAATACCCATTACGCCACAACGCACATCCCGAAAACGCACAACATAAAAATTACAAAACCGGCCAAAATTATTTGGCAATCCTAGTGTTTTTTAAAGAAATTATATATTTTATACTATTTTTAGTGAATAATTCTAAATGAAAATAGAATGGTTCTTTTGTTATTATTACTTTAAACATTTTACAAGGCAAATAGCGACAATTTACCCACCGCACTCTGTAGATTTACTATATATATATATATATATATATATATATATATATACTATCGACCATAATTATTAGGCCACCCCTTTTTT
Source organism: Ascarosepion bandense (assembly GCA_037127315.1). NCBI lineage: Eukaryota > Metazoa > Mollusca > Cephalopoda > Sepiida > Sepiidae > Ascarosepion > Ascarosepion bandense. The sequence continues at coordinate 685,357 of JBBBDQ010002221.1, forward strand.
TAAAAAGAAATGATGTATTTCATACTATTTTTAACCCTCTAGGGCCATTCGTATCATATTTGATACAGCATTTCCCTATAAGGAAACATTTGGTATTTCCCTATAAGGAAACATTTGGTATTCATTGACTGAGCAGTCAATACTGCTTTCATTTGAAATTTATAAAATATTTCTCTTAAAAAATTTTTCAGGAAAATATTTCTTTCAAGGTTTGTTTTCATACTGTATCAAATATGATACGAATGGCCCTAGGGGGTTAAGTGAATAATTCTAAATGAAAATAGAATGGTTATTTTGTTATTATTACTTTGCAACATTTTACAAATAGCGACAATTTACCCACCGCACCCTGTAGATTTGCTATATATATATATATATATATATATATATACTATCGACCGTAATTATTAGGCCACCCCATTTTTTAAAAAAGAAATGATGTATTTCATACTATTTTTAAGTGGATAATTCTAAATGAAAATAGAATGGTTCTTTTTTTATTAATACTTTGCAAATTTTTACAAGGCAAGGAAGTAAAGATAAATTCGTCCGAATCCCCCTAAATTTTCTTGATTCTTTCATTGATGAGCCTGCAATATAAGGAAATATATTGAATATTTATAAATTCATTAAATACAACAAAAGATGTGAGCAACAACAATATAACTTAGTGTGTATCTGTGGCAGAGTTCAAGGTCAATTTGTCTTACGGTCTTTACTCTTCTTACTTTTTAAAACAAAAAAAAAGAACAAAAAAAGAAACAACACCAATAAATCAATGAATTATTAATGTTTTCTTATTTGATTTTATAGCAGAAACTTTCACAAAAACAAATCTAAAGGCTGTCCTATAAGAAAATAAACTTCTTTACTTTTTTTGTTTTTGTAAGTAGCAACCATGTCAATTTACAGCAAACATTTTTAATTCATTGTTTGTCCTAAGCTTCCATAAACTCCTGCCTAAATTTTATCTTGTAAGAAACCAACTTTTTTTTCAAGTTGTGGTGCATTGGATATCGGCTCGGAACGAGAAACCGGGGAGCAGAGTTCGAATTCCAGCTGAATTCATTGTGCGCAAATACCCTTCGGAAAGGTATTAATCCGTCTATTCCTTCCAGTTGTAAGCTAAATAACAGGACAGATTGGGTTCTATAGCCTTGGTCGGCAACCAGTCTACCGCAGAAAGCAATGGCAACATACTGTGGGATAATATTTTGCCCAGTCAGTCATGTCTCTTTCGAGACATGATCGCCCAAGCGTGTATCACGTATGGCACTTAACTGACTAAACATCAAATTAACATTTGATATATACTTTTTAATTGATTTTACACGAGAAGTCTTCATAAAATCCAAACTAAAATTCAAAATAGTTAGATTCTAATGCAAGAGAATGTATAGGAAGACCAGTGGGATACAGAAACAATGCAAGACCTCAAAGACGGTAAACTTTGGACAAAAGCAATGATAGAAGTGAATTGATAAAAGTTGATAGAAGCCAAAACAGGAAAAAACTAAATTAATTTCTTACGGTCTGATCTTCTACCAGACTCTGAAGATGGAGAAACCTTTTCAGCGTTATAGTGCTCCTTGTCACACATCACTTACAATGAAAAGGTTTCTTGTTGAGGAAAATGTTCAGGTTTTTGAATACTGGCCAGCAGATAGTTCCGATCTCAATGTAATAGAATCATTGTAGAGGGAAATGAAGAAACTAGTGTTCCAAGAAAACCAGGCAATCTCCAAGAATTTTGGGATTACTTCCAAGAAGAACAGGAAACAATTTCTCAATGAGAAAATCTAGACCTAGTTTCATTCAATGCCACGTCAAATTGAGGGAATTATTTGGATCAAAGTGTTGTGGACCCGGTTAAGAAGTCCAGCAAGAAATAATATAACAACAACCAAAATAAGAAATAACGGTATGTATGTATATATATATATATATATATATATATATATATATATATATATATTAACACAGCAAAATACAATATGTGGAACTCTGTTAGTAGAACGAATAAATACGGGTTAGGAAGTAATATTATAATTGGGATTTGCAATGGCCGTACAGTGGCAGTCTTGCCTATCTCTGCCTATTGCTCTATGTTATGCTGATCTCCTGCAGATCTCTTGATCTGATCTGCTCTCCTCTTGTGAGGGGAAGTATATGTAGTTGTAGGAAGAGTTCAATCCATTGTAATGGGTGATTCCACCATGACACAAAGGCAGCAGAACTAATTACTATCTCCATACTTTGACATCTTATACTTTCTGCAATAATAAAGATAACCTTTGGCAAAAGCAGAAATTACCTTTGAACTCGAGAGAAGAGTTGAAAGGTGAAATCTTTTCTGGTGGCCCAGTATTTTTGCATGGCCTTTTTTCAACTTTGCTTACGCAAAGATAGAGCGTCTTACGCTCTATCATCCACCATACAGGATTAATACAAATACAATAACTTGTTTTCTCTCCCTCAAAGAGCATAAAATGTACTAAGAAAAGCATACTGCTAATCAGTTTCGATTTAGGGGTAAAATTAACAAAATAATTTATTTAGCAAAATGGTCTAAAATTTTACACAATAATATACAATATATATACATATATTGTAATTTTGTTATTACAATGGTTTATAAAAGCATAATATCAGTACACAAAAATTTTCATGTTTCAGAACAATACTATTAAAATAAATTATGAAAATGTTTTATTTTTAAAATATAAGATGAATTCAGAATTCATAGTTATTTAGAAAATTAGGGAGAGGTAGTTGAAGAAAAGACTTTAGATGTGTCAATATTGTTTAATCAAAAATGAAAATGATGTAACCATGGATATATATATATATATATATATATATATATTGATTAATTGATTGATTAATACTTAGTTTTTGGTCATAATAGGGTTAGACCAGTACACATTTGTATTAAAATGTGTTCGACACAATTAAATTGTAGAACGTTTGAATATTTTCCATTATTAAACGAGTTGTTCCGCTACCCAGGTTTCTACTATGAATAGTGTCTTCAGGCGAATTTTAATAACTATCATTAAAAATCGCCTGAAGACACCACACATGTTAGAAACCTGGGTAGCGGAACAACTCGTTTAATAATGGAATGTACACACACACACACACATACACACACACACACACACACACACATACATATATATATATATATATTAATAAATGCGATTGGTAAATTGTCGCAATTATTTGATTATTTCAAATATTCTTTAGGCTGAGTCTGAGCTCCAGGACCATGGATTAGTTTTAAAGCTTTCATTACACCCGAGTAACGCCGGGCTATACTACTAATATATATATATATATATATATATATATATATATATATATATATATGCGATTGGTATATATATATATATATATATATATATATATATATATATATATATATATATGCGATTGGTATATATATATATATATATATATATATATATATATATATATATATATGCGATTGGTAAATTGTCGCAATTATTTTATTATTTCAAATATTCTTTAGACTTTATATATATACAAATGAATAAGGAACGACGAAACTAATTGCAACGGTATCATTATTATTAACTACCTGATGAGACATTGTTCTTTCAAGATCAAAACAAAAGATATAATTTTGTAGTAGTTTATAGTTTGTACATGTTCTAAAGTAATAATTATATATATATATATATATATATATACATATATATATATATATATATTATTATTATTATTATTATTATTGACTCTCCCATCGATTTCGATGTATGAGGGTCTAACCTTAGTAAGACATCCACACAGAGATTTGTTTATAGTGGTGAAGGCATTGTGTAGTACCATCCACACTTTTTGGACCCACTGATAACAAACAATCGGTGCAGAAATCTGCCACAGATCGCATGAAGAGCAGACCTCAATTATTTAACCCATAATTGGAGGGAACGGACGGATTAATACCTTTCCAAAGGGTACTAGTGCGCAAGTGAATGCAGTGTGCTCGACTGGAATTGGAACTCGGCTCACCGATTTCCCCCTCCAAGCCGACATCCACCGCACCACAGCGCACATCCGTGAACGCTAACATATATATATATATATATATATATATATATATATATATAAGTGCATGCAAGGTCTAATCTAAAAGTATCAGGGCTGGTGCTATGAAAAGAAAACTACAACACATATCTGTTCGGCATTTAATCTCCTTCAAAGTAGTCCCCTACTAAAGCCAAACCTTTTGGCCAACAGCGTTTCCGTTGATAGAAGCGATCCTGGAACTCTTTTGGGGGGGGGGGATTTGACAGCAGCTGCCTCACCACATTCTCTTGGATTTTCTCGACGTCTTGTTGCTTTCAAGTGAGATTTAATGTATGAAGAGGAAAACGTAGCAAGGAGGCGAGATCTGGTGAAGATGGTGATTGTCAAACCTGCGGGATAATACCAAAAACTGTTTCATTGAAACACCGGCGCAAAACAACGTCAAGCCTGGTCAGTATCTTGATTGTGTGGATGGTGTAATGGATAACGGAACGGAATTGTTAATCGATGAACCGAGTTCTAATTCCGGTTGGGTTCGTTATATTTCCTTACGCAACAAGGAATGGTATTAATCCACCCCTTCTCCACCTCAAGATATGATTTAATTAGTAAGATTAATCGCTAAACCATTATTATTTCAAAAAATTCTTACAATCTAAAATATTTTCTGGATTTAAATAACCTGTATAATTTTTATAAGCCATAAAAATGAATTAATCAATTAAAAAAAAACTGTTTCACAAGGCATGATCCATGATGGAACAGCTGTGCTGTGGTGGGACAACCACACGCTACACATTTTCCTTCCAAGCACTGATATAAACAACAGAAGTGAGCGAGAATGTGATAAGTTAGTATGCATTCGAGACAGAATTCAAGGCCTGTCTCTAAGTACTTGAGCTCTGTTACCATAGCAAAAGTCCAGATACATTTTCATCAGACCTCGTCAAATGTTATTACGCGAAGTAATGTTTTCAAAGGGAAACAAAATTTTCCATGTCTGAAAAAATAGAGTAAGAAAATAAAATAAATTAATGAGTTTTCTTTCATGGATTGGAAATTTCATCAATTTTGTAAATACATCAAGGCTTTTTCTAAAAATGATGGAAAAGAAGTCTTTATTTTAGAAACTGAAAAATGAAATATTGTGAAGTATGATTAACTTTTGGCTTCATGTATTTTTTTTTAATTTTAAATTTTATTTGTAATAATATCTTGATTTTTTATATTTGAAATGAAGTCTTGTTGACCATTATTACATTTTTGACGAGTATTTATTTCATAGTAATTCCAGTTGCTTTATTCATATTGGTAGTAATAATAAATTTATTTGCTATTTTTCCCCTAATAAGAGTAAATTGATCAGCCTGTTGTTCGGTTTAGTCTTTTCCCCGGTCTTTTGAACAGAAGTAAATGGGCTCTTCCTTGCTTCATGTTTAGGACTAGATTTCCTGTTCCTTCTACAGTCTATTTAACTCTATACTTTTAACGTCTTCGCCTGAAATTTTATTTACTGCTTTTTCTTTTTTTCATTCACCAGGAGTGGATTGGTTTGCCTATCGTCCAGTTCACACTCCTCCAGGTCTTTTGAACAGGAGTAGAGATTTATTCCTTGTTTCTTGTTTTGGATTAGGTTTCCGGTTCATTTTAAAATCTTCTCTAATTTTTTTATTCCCAGTAGCCTCTTATGTCTTAGTGGCATTATCGCCTTACTTAGGATGAATTAATTTTTACAAATCTGGTATTAATTCAGCTGTTTCTAAAGCATTATGCAGCCCGTTTTCAATATCAATGATTAAAAATGATTTTGTCGAGGGATTTTGGCAAATACGTTCATTATTTGAAGGTCGTGGGCTGGCGCTGCAGAATCACAAAAAGTGTTCGAAATAATGGAAACATCACTTGAGGACTTTGAACAGCTGCAACAACTAAAATGAATAGCACATTGAACTCGAAGAGAAAATAATGACATAATCAAGTTGCTGATATTTCAAACTATTTCAAGAAAAATATTCTATACTATTTCTTTTGGAAAGTGTTGTGGGATCTCCCCTTTTTCAATGATAATGGACTCGACTTGAGTATACATACACTCCTGCCATAGTGAGAACCGTTAGATGTCCGTAAGCTACCGAAAGATGCCGAAGTTACACAGAGAATACCGCGTCAGCAGTCATAGTAGCTCTGAGTTCCACTCAGCCAGAATAGTATTACACGGACATAATAATTTCAGCACGGTTTCACGTCAAAGACTTATATATATATATATATATATATATATATATATATATATATATATATATATATATATACTAACAAAATAGTAAGATCGCCAAGACCTACCGCGGTTTCGCACAACGGCTCGTCAGAGTCGGTTTAATAATTATTATTATTATTATTATTATTATTATTATATATATATATATATTCCTTACTAATCGTATTCATGGATTACTAACCTGCGTTCCAGTTTTTATTTTTAAAGAACTAATTTTTCTATGTCAATATCTGTTTTGTTGTTCATTATTTTGTACGGTTCCTCACCCGGAATCCACAACAGAAAGAAACCCCATCAATATTAGAAAGAGCTATAACAGCTACTCGACTTGAGAAATCTATTTTCCTGAAAAATTATTTTAAGGAAATGATTTTTTAAATTTCAACTGTATGCAGTACCGACTGCTCGGTCAATGAATATCAAATGCTTCCTTATAAGCAAACGATTAATATTAACATTATCATTTGGCTTCGATGTCTACCATATGTAATGTATACGTTGAGCAATCTCTTTTAATTGCTTTTTTACAACGAATGGTTAGTCCTTCCATTTTGCTTTCGTTTACAAATCTATCTAAGATTTCTTTTAGGTCTTTTCTGAGTCTGCTTTCATACAGTTTTATTAATCCAGATGACATTGTTTTGATTTCTTTAATTTGAATAACAACCGGACGTCTGTTGATTTCAAATCTATGATAGGCCAGTAGATATAAATAAATATACTGTTTAATTATATGTAAGAAATACACGGAGTATCTACTCAATCACAGGTATCCATTAAAAATAATGTTAAAACAAATAAATTAACAATGTGTTGGAGATAATCTATTTTCTAAAAAATTCGTAAATAAATTGTCTTTGTTTTTATTAAGATACAAAAACAGAGTAGATATGACTATTACAAAAAATCAGGAAAATGTGTGTCTAAAGCCGTTATTTCGAGGTTTGTCTGTCAGTCAGTCCTTCATAGTCGAGCGGGCTAAGACGCGTCAGATCAAGATATATATATATATATATATATATATATATATATATATATAATATGTATTACCCATAGTAATAATTAAAATCTTTTATAAATTATATATGTATATATATATATATATATATATATATATATATATATATATAAAAGATTTTTATTATTACTATGGGTAATACATATTTCGCCGCTTTGATGTTATTATCGCGGCTCGTCAGACCCAAATGGTACAACAATAGGTAATTAAAATAGCAAATAAATGAAAGAAAAGGAATTTTTGGGGGTCATATTTTGATTACCTACTGTTGTACTATTTGGGTCTGACGAGCAGCGATAATAACGTCAAAGAGGTGAAATATGTATTACCCATAGTTTATATTTTTTATTTTTCCTTTATTTATATATTCATGTACTTATGATATAATCAAGAAAGAACAAATAGGAAACATATCCCTGTGTTACATATTTCACTGTTATTAAAATTTCTTCCGATATCGAGAGAAAAATGTAAAAACTAATGAGTCACAGAATAGTGGTATCTTATGATTTTGGGTTAGTTCGTATTGGTCAAATATGTGTCACGTGTATTTATGTCGACACGAATGTCTATAAGATTGTCCTGTGGCTTGTTTTCGTCTTTTTATTAATTTAAATCACGAGCCTTGCACAGGTGGAGAAAGCGTCTCTCTTTCTCGTTACCTGACAATGACACTGCTTCTTTTTATTAATAAGGTCGATGTTGTCCTTGACACCAGCATTTCCTTAGATTGGGTTTGGCGGATGAGATGCTTCCCCAGAATTGAATTTCTTTGTATAATCACAACAATTCAGCAAGCGACAAAATTAGGAAATAGCATTTCATTGCCTCGGCGTTCTTTTTTTAATGTCGAATTGGAAAGTTGGTTCATGGCGTCATTTAATTTCAGCACAAATCCCGAGAAAATAACCATTAACGTCAGTAAAACGCACACATCTTTGTAACAGCTGAGATTGTATATTGAGGCAATTATAAAACTGACATTGCATATTGAGAGTGTTTTACAAACTAATAATGTACATGGATGCTACTGAAAAAATCTAGTATTGTAAAATTGCAGCTATTGTAAAAACTGACATTGTACGTTGAGGCAATTGTAAAAACACTGACATTGTACATTAAGGCAATTGTAAAAACTGACATTGTACGTTGAGGCTCTTGTAAAAAGACTGACATTGTACATTAAGGCAATTGTAAAAACTGACATTGTACGTTGAGGCTCTTGTAAAAAGACTGACATTGTACATTAAGGCAATTGTAAAAACTGACATTGTACGTTGAGGCTCTTGTAAAAACACTGACATTGTACATTAAGGCAATTGTAAAATCTGACATTGTACGTTGAGGCTCTTGTAAAAACACTGACATTGTACATTAAGGCAATTGTAAAAACTGACATTGTACGTTGAGGCTCTTGTAAAAAGACTGACATTGTACATTAAGGCAATTGTAAAAACTGACATTGTACGTTGAGGCTCTTGTAAAAAGACTGACATTGTACATTAAGGCAATTGTAAAAACTGACATTGTACGTTGAGGCTCTTGTAAAAACACTGACATTGTACATTAAGGCAATTGTAAAATCTGACATTGTACGTTGAGGCTCTTGTAAAAACACTGACATTGTACATTAAGGCAATTGTAAAAACTGACATTGTACGTTGAGGCTCTTGTAAAAAGACTGACATTGTACATTAAGGCAATTGTAAAAACTGACATTGTACGTTGAGGCTCTTGTAAAAAGACTGACATTGTACATTAAGGCAATTGTAAAAACTGACATTGTACGTTGAGGCTATTGTAAAAACACTGACATTGTACATTAAGGCAATTGTAAAAACTGACATTGTACGTTGAGGCTCTTGTAAAAACACTGACATTGTACATTAAGGCAATTGTAAAAACTGACATTGTACGTTGAGGCTCTTGTAAAAACACTGACATTGTACATTAAGGCAATTGTAAAAACTGACATTGTACGTTGAGGCTCTTGTAAAAACACTGACATTGTACATTAAGGCAATTGTAAAAACTGACATTGTACGTTGAGGCTCTTGTAAAAACACTGACATTGTACATTAAGGCAATTGTAAAAACTGACATTGTACGTTGAGGCTCTTGTAAAAAGACTGACATTGTACATTAAGGCAATTGTAAAAACTGACATTGTACGTTGAGGCTATTGTAAAAACACTGACATTGTACATTAAGGCAATTGTAAAAACTGACATTGTACGTTGAGGCTATTGTAAAAACACTGTCATTTTCCATTAAGGCAATTGTAAAAACTGACATTGTACGTTGAGGCTATTGAAAAAAGACTGACATTGTACATTAAGGCAATTGTAAAAACTGACATTGTACGTTGAGGCTATTGTAAAAACACTGTCATTTTCCATTAAGGCAATTGTAAAAACTGACATTGTACGTTGAGGCTATTGAAAAAAGACTGGCATTGTACATTAAGGCAATTGTAAAAACTGACATTGTACGTTGAGGCTATTGTAAAAACACTGTCATTTTCCATTAAGGCAATTGTAAAAACTGACATTGTACGTTGAGGCTATTGAAAAAAGACTGGCATTGTACATTAAGGCAATTGTAAAAACTGACATTGTACGTTGAGGCTATTGTAAAAACACTGTCATTTTCCATTAAGGCAATTGTAAAAACTGACATTGTACGTTGAGGCTATTGAAAAAAGACTGACATTGTACATTAAGGCAATTGTAAAAACTGACATTGTACGTTGAGGCTATTGTAAAAATCATGTCATTGTACATTAAGGCAATTGTAAAAACTGACATTGTACGTTGAGGCTATTGAAAAAAGACTGACATTATACATTGGGGCTATTGTAAAAACTACTATTTGTCCCCAGAAGTGATACGAGGAATCTGTAAAAGAACTCGCTTTCCCTTAAACAATAAATGAGTAGTATGCGATTCAGGCTACGAAATATCAGGGGTTTGAATCCAGTTTAAGATCAATAAAGAATATTTGTTCGCAGAGTTGATTTTTAGTGTGCTCAATGTATACGGGACTCACGCATATGTTAATGTCAATATTAACTATTTCCTTATAAATAAATATTCAGCATTCATTAGCGAGGAAATTATACTAGGAGGGTCATTCAAAAAGATGATATGCCTCACCCAGGAGTTGAAGAAACAAAAAAAATGTTTTAGTCTTTTTCAATATAGTCCCCCTTGTGAATTTAGGTTGGATCAATGTGCTTTAATTTGGTAATAAATAATTACAGAATTTAAAAATATTTTTAGATGTCTCTTTCCCTGTCCTTTAGAGGAAATAGAAAGAAAATTAAGCTGCTGATAGTAAGCCCTAAGTAGGGGGTCGCATGGGTTTCAAACTTTTAGGTAAGAGTTCGCGTGTGCCAAAAGGTTGAGAACCACTGTACTAGAGCAAGAGCACAGCGGCCCTCAGCTTCCATCTACGTTTCGACCTGATTGTTTTCTTCAGTAGTCTTAATTTTCATGCATAGTTCTGTTTATTAATAGTTTTTTTTTTCCTAGGTAGTTTATCATGGTTATAAAAAAAAAGCCACCACCTTACCAACAGATGCTGCCTGAGTTGACTTCTTCAATGGGTGGAAAAGAAGGTGTGTTTCTACCGATTGCTTCTCATCTTTGCTTCAGCTTCGAAGTGGTGAATCCAGGTTTCGTTTTAATTTACTATTCTGCAGTCTAGATTCTCAGGGAAAGCCTGGAAGCGAGCCAGAATTGTTCTAGAAATGTCACCCTTTTCCAGTTTCTGCTCTGGTGTCAGCATTCTTGGAACCAATCTTGCAGACAGCTTGCTCAAACCCAAGATCTCAGTTAAAACAGTATGGAATGATTGAGACTTAATGCCTATGCGCTTAGCTATCTACTGGACAGCAAGTCGTCTGTCATTTAAAACCATACGGTGAATGGCAGCAATTTGCTCACCTGTGGTTAAGGGTTTTTGATGACCTGACTGAGGGTCATCTTATGTGCTGTCCCTGTTCCTCGCTTGAATTCAGCCGCCCACTTCTTCACAGCTGCATAGGAAGGGAAGACTTCAGCAAGTGTCTGTACCATGTCCTCATGGATTTCCTTGAGTGTCATACCTTTCTGGCCTGCTTGGGCCACTTGTCCATTTTTAGATTTGCTACACATCTCTTACTTTTCAATTAGGCCCCACCTACACCGAAATCAAGGCAGAAAAACTATCCTGAAAATCTCAATCTTTTTCACCTTCTATTCTGGTGTCAGCATTCTTGGGGCCCATCTTGCAGGAGGCTTGCTCAACCCCAAATTAAAACAATATGAACGATCGAGAACTAATGCTTATGGGCTTAGCTATCTACTGAACAGCAAGACGTCTGTCATCTAAAACCATACGGTGAATGGCATCAACTTGCTCATCTGTGGTTAAGGTTTTCTGATGACCTTACCGAAAGTCATCTTCTATGCTGTTCCTGTTCAGCATGAAATTCGCAGCCTCCTTTTTCATAGTCGCATAAGAAAAGAAGACATCAGTAAGTGTTTGTGTCATGTCCTCATGAATTTCATTGAGTGACATACCTTTCTTTTACAGATATTTTATGACTGCAAAAATGTCTGTTTTGTCAATTTTTTAAATCTCCGTCCGAAGAAAAGAAGATGATCTCGGACGGAGATTGAAAGTACTTGGGAACATCGAGTGATGAATAATAATAACATCTATCAACGTCACACCTCATTGCTTCCATCTTTCAATTATAATACGTGAAAGATATCCGTGAGTATGAAAGGATTTTTTTTAAATTAGCAGAAACCGTGTTTGCATTTTATTTAATCTGACATGCTTAAAAGAATATTTGCTACCTAAACACACACACACACACACACACACACATATATATATATATATATATATATCTATATATATATATATATATATATATATAGTGTATCGAGGTAGCAAATGATTTTCTAAACATATACTGTTAAATATAAGAGACAATGAATGTCTATTATGTTTAATCATGAGCCGTTCTAAACGTCGTATTTTGGCTTTATTTTCAGTTGAAAATAAAGACAAAAATTCAACATTTGAAAATTTTTTTATTAATTTGGTTCTAATCTTTCAGCTCACATGAGCCATCTTCAGAGAGGTTATTAAGATGGTAACACAATAACATCCACCATCAGCGATGATTTTATTTTGTGTTGACATAAAACTCCGCTAAGCAATGGCAACAGTTACCAAATACAACAAACCCAGTTCGCAAATTTGCAATGCGGTTCTATAACGTCACATCGCGTGATAGCGCGAAATGACAACAGAACCATGTATTCAAATGCAATCTAATGTGTTATGAACAGATATAAACGTGATTTTATTAAGTGTGGGTTGTTTGGATTTTATGTACATGGCCTCCAATATCTGAAGGTTCTTTTTACTGTGTGTATGAGTAAGGATTATTGTATTATTGACTAAAATCTGTCTGATATTACCTACATGTTTATGTTTTGCTGAGAAATGTTGATAAATCTACTCTGATCAGAAAGGTGACATGCAAGTCTACGGGAGAGCGTGGTTATAGTAAAACCAATATATGTAATGGGTTTATTATTAGTACCAGAGATACAACCTCTGAACGGGCATGTAAATTGGTACACTACATTGGTTTCTTTGTAGAGAATTTAGTTTAGTGCTTGTAGGGTTATTAGAGACTATGAGGTCAATTTTTTTGAATTTTTTATAATATATAATGAGTTTAATTTGATTATTACTATCCACTGGTTTAACATTTGTACGTATTATGTTTTTGAGAGTTTTTTCATCTTGTTTATAATTATTATGTATTTGGTTGCAATAGTATAAGTTAATAGTGTTATGTTTATTATGATGTATAACATTATTATTAATATTATCAATATTGTTAGAGCTATTGTTAATTTTGTTGAGATACATTTTAATTTGTTGATCAATAACAGTGTTAGGAAATCTATTATTGACAAGTGTTTGCTTAATGTTGTGTAATTCTTTATAAAATATAGATTTGGCAGAAGATATCATCTGTGTGCGTTGAATTAAGTTTTTTATAACAGCTAACTTATATCGTTGGAGGCATTCACTATTATAATTAAGAAGACATGAATTTATGCTAGTTGGTTTCCTATATAGAGAAGTAGTAAATCTATGTGTGCTAGAATCAATGAATACATCAAGGAATGGAAGTTTGTTATTAATATTAAGTTCTAATATAAATTTGAGGACGGAGTGACTTTCAAATTTGTTTTTAAGATGTGTAATTTGATTGATATTCTTAGCTAAAACGAAGATGGCATCTATGTATCTTACATATATAGAGGATTTATTGTTGTCATTAATTATTTTATTTTCTAAATTTGCCATATAATAATTAGAAAAGAGGGGACCTAAAGGAGATCCCATCGCAAAACCATCTATTTGAGTATGAATATTGCATTAGAGATCGTGAAAGGGTACTTGTGTGGTGCATGCTAATAGTTTTTTTTAATATAGTGGGTTTAATATTGATTGATGGGAGAGTAGAATGATTGCATACATCACAGAAAATGATGTCGATCGTTTCATGGACGGGAACATTACTGAAAAAGTTTTAGACATCCAAAGATGCAATTTTTTGATTCTTAGGTTTTACGGAATAGAGAATCTGTAAAAATTCATTCGTGGAATTAATACTATATTTACTAGGAAGATAGGGTGTAATTAGTTATTATATATATATTTAAATAAAGGTTTGGAGGTACAAAATGTGTATTACTTTTTAAAAATCAGGAATTTATTGACAGTCTCTAAGGTCCTTTCGGTTTCGTCCAACATCTCATCAGGAGAAAAATCGTTGGAAAATTAGATTAATTATTTACACGTGAATTCCCCCACTCGTTATAAGTATATATATTTATATGTATATTTATTTTAATGTGCTTCCCTCCCTTTTTTTCTCTCTTCATTTTCGTCGTCACTGTTCATTTCGTTTAATCTAATTTTACAACGATTTTTTCTCCTGATGAGATGTTCGACGAAAAGTCCTTAGAGACTGTTTTTTAATAAAGTATAATATATATATATATATATATATATATATATATATATATATATATATATATATATATAGTAGTGTGCAAAAGTATTAGGACAAGAAAAGAACTATTTTATCTTTTATGAGGCATATTGACAGAAAATAAACAGTTTAATTAAAGTCATTTTATTTGCTGCCTCGATACACTAAATTTAAGTTACATGGTGCCGCAACATTAAATGATCCTAACACCAAGAAATTTCAATGGAACCTCATTAAACAGCAAATACACACACCCAAACAGGAATTAAGATGGCTCATGTGAGCCGAATGCTTATAACCAACTTAATAAAAAATTATCCAAATGTTGGAAAATTTTTGTCTTTATTTTGAACTGAAATTAAAGCCAAAATACGATGTTTAAAACGGCTCATGATTAAACATAACAGATATTCCTTGTCTCTTTTATATATATATATATATATATATATATATATATATATATATATATATATATATTCTTCACTACTCGATGACATAATTATTGCAAAAAAATAAAATAACAAGGTACTGTTAAAGAGAGCGCACGGGGTAAGAGCTTTCATAACTGGTAGTAAATTTTAATAACTGGTAGTAGAGAGAATGAACTGAGCCGACGATGCCTAGCAATTTTCTCTCTAATGAACTGAGCCGACGATGCCTAGCAATTTTCTCTCTAATGGACTGAGCCGACGATGCCTAGCAATTTTCTCTCTAATGAACTGAGCCGACGATGCCTAGCAATTTTCTCTCTAATGGACTGAGCCGACGATGCCTAGCAATTTTCTCTCTAATGGACTGAGCCGACGATGCCTAGCAATTTTCTCTCTAATGGACTGAGCCGACGATGCCTAGCAATTTTCTCTCTAATGGACTGAGCCGACGATGCCTAGCAATTTTCTCTCTAATGGACTGAGCCGACGATGCCTAGCAATTTTCTCTCTAATGAACTGAGCCGACGATGCCTAGCAATTTTCTCTCTAATGGACTGAGCCGACGATGCCTAGCAATTTTCTCTCTAATGGACTGAGCCGACGATGCCTAGCAATTTTCTCTCTAATGAACTGAGCCGACGATGCCTAGCAATTTTCTCTCTAATGGACTGAGCCGACGATGCCTAGCAATTTTCTCTCTAATGAACTGAGCCGACGATGCCTAGCAATTTTCTCTCTAATGGACTGAGCCGACGATGCCTAGCAATTTTCTCTCTAATGAACTGAGCCGACGATGCCTAGTAATTTTCTCTAATGGACTGAGCCGACGATGCCTAGCAATTTTCTCTTTAATGAACTGAGCCGACGATGCCTAGCAATTTTCTCTCTAATGGACTGAGCCGACGATGCCTAGCAATTTTCTCTCTAATGAACTGAGCCAACGTTGGTAATTCTACTATAAGTGAGTGGGCATATGCAGTAAAAAACAACTGCAAAATATTTATTTCGATATACCGTCTAAAATAACAGCAACATATATATTGATGTACCTACTTTTGAGTATCTTATATTATGACATAAGAGAAAAGGACAAGAGAGGGAGAAATATATTATATGTACTATAATATATTATACTATATAATATATTATATATGTACTATAATGTATTATTATTATATATATATATATATATATATATATATATATATATATTACTTAAATACTTTAATACAAGCGGAAAAAACAGGAAGGTAAATTCTAAATTTTTTTTCTTTCTTTCTCTTCTTTTTCCCCTCCCTTCCTTTATCTACTTTTACCTCCCACCTCCTTTCCGTTTTGTTTAACCTAATATCAATTCAACACGCCGTCTATTCAGTTTACTTTACTGTCCTCTTCCCCTTTTTGTGAAACCAGACGATACCATTTTTCTCCTTTTTTTATTTTTTTATTTTTTATTTTTTTACAATTCTATCTATGAGTTGAAAAGAGAAAATAGACATAATTTACTTCAAATTATCTCCAGTTTCGGGATAGCATTTGTTGCTGAGGTGATGTGTTATCCCCTTCCGGGATTTCATGTCGAAATGTGCATTCAACATCTTGGAAAATTTTTAATTTAATTTTGATATATATATATATATATATATATATATATATATATATATATATATATATATATATATATTCGGTTTATGGTTAGGTCTTGAAGGCTATCACAATGAGTTTAGTGAAATAAAGGAAGGTAAAGAAGTTGTTGGTTGTTACCTATTTATTATACATTAATCAAAACCTCATCTTCAGAATGGTAGGAGAGCTTGTTTTCGTGTTTTCGAGTTCGTCCGTGAACCGTGCCTTTCAACGCAACGAATGGTCATCCTTCGCTGCTACTGTTGTCGTTAAGTGTAGTGTGTGTGTGTGTGTGTGTGTGTGTGTGTGTGTGTGTGTGTGTGTGTGTGTGTGTGTTAGTACATGTATGTGTGTGTGTGTTTATGGTATATACATATGTGATTGATAGCGCCGTTTTACGGTCTGATGATGTCAGTCAGTTAAGTCGAAAGAGACAAGACTGACTTAGACTAATGGCCATTCGTGGTCGAGAGGTCTAAGACGTGCCAGATCACATGGTAGCTTCCCCTATGTGGATAGGGGTCGCAGGGTCGAATCCTGCTGAATGACACACATTTTCGCAATAAAAATTTATTGGAAATAATCAGGCCGGTAGATATGATACTGTTTAATTAAAAAACAGAATATCTACTTAAATACGAGTATTGATAAAAAATAATGTTCAAACAATATATATATATACTCCCGGCAATAATTATTAGGCCACACCAGTTTTTTAAAAGAAATTATGTATTTCATACAATTTTTAGTATTTATTACCAAATGAAAATAGAATGGTTCTTTTTTTTATTATTACTTTGCAAAGTTTTACAAGGAAGCAAAGATGAGCTCGTCCGAATCACCTTAAATTTTTCATTGATGAAATATATATATTATAAATTATGTTTTAGAACATGTACATAATTTTTTCTATATATGCCCTCTACAATCATATGTTTATTTCAACGTTGGGTGTCCAACGTTTTGTCAGGAGGAATAAGCAAGGACTGGAATCCTCCGCTGTTTATATTTGGTTCATTGTTGTTGTGGGGTTGGTTGGGGTTATTGATAATGAAGGGAATGTGTCTTCCGTTTTGACCGTTAGACTTTTGAAGAACTTGGTGTGTAAGTGTTAAATTGTTGATTAATGGCATTATCTGTTGGAATGTACGTTTTTATCGGTATATATTTTGGTTAGAATTTTGAAGAACGTGGTGAGTGGAGGGGTTTGATTACTTGGTCAGTTTTGTGTGTTTGTCTAGGGCTTTTTGTGATTGGGGAACTTATCTTGTTTGTTGACCTTAAGAATTTTTCGGACGGCGTTGTGGTTGGCTAGTGTTTGATTAATTGGTGTCTGTTGTTCGAGCACTGTTTTAAATTAATGTTTTGGACGGTAAAAAAAAATTTCTTTCTTCGTTCTGTACTCACTCGGATATATATATATATATATATATATATATATATATATATATATATATATATATATACGACAGTCTTTATTGCATTAGAGTTGGTGTTTATTTATTTTCATACTGATCCTTTCCAATTCTCTCATCATTATTTCAACAATAGTTTTTAAATAACTGTAACAAAGCGCATGTGAGTGTTTTAAAAAAATCAACATCACAACGAAGTGCTGATTTTATCGCAGTTGTAACAAGTCTGTTTTGCAATTTAACCCCGAAGATAATTTTGGAAAAGATCGAAAGTACTTGGGTTAGAAAAAAAAACTGTAGCCTCTTCTTTGATGAATTTTATCTTAACATCAGTAAACTGATAATGGTACTGGAAAGGATCAGTATAAAAATAAATATATACACTATGACTATCTTATTCAATTAAACATGTTTTAATATATATATATATATATATATATATATAGTCATCCCCAGACAGATTTGATTCGCTGTATCACAACTCATCAGTACTGTTAGACATCCGATTGCTTTTACCCAGGATTAAAACACGACCGAATTGGTGTCAGTCGGCGATTCCACCTCTGAGCTATTGGCGCTCGGTAGAAAGAGGCAGATTTTTAGCGTGCTGATATACCATGTATACATACGCTAGTAGTTTAATTGATCAAATTCATTACTGAATGAACGATGCGTAAATGCTAGAGTAGCTACTGTTTTTTCAAAGTCTACCATCCTTCCAGAGTGCTCAATCAGGGTGTGAGAGAGTGTATTTTTTTTTTTTAATCATATCACCCCAAGCAAGGCAGTAACGCCACTGATGCGCAGGGGGCTACGTAAGGGTAAAAAGAATGGAAAAGAGAAAACCGGAAACCGCATCCTAAACAGGAAACAAGGGATGAGCCTCTTCACCTGTTCAATAGACGTGGGTGGAGTGTGAACCGGGCGATAGTTTAGTCTCTCTACTCCAATTGAAAAAAAAATAATAATAAAGGAAAAGAGTGAAAAGATTGGAAAAGAGAAAACCGGAAACCGCATCCTAAACAGGAAACAAGGGATGAGCCTCTTCACCTGTTCAATAGATGTGGGTGGAGTGTGAACCGGGCGATAGTTTAGTCTATCTACTCCAATATATATATATTGATGCATGCTTCATGAAATAATATAGACAAGTTTTGTCGATTCATTTTATGTAATTTTTTTTCATATCGTCTAATAAGCTTAAAAGCATTATCGTTGAAAGAGGAAAGAGGAAAGAAAACCACAATATTGATATATGTTTTTATTTAATCATTTTGAGCTTTTATTTTGAGCTTTCGGCTTACATCAGTCATTATCAAAGAAGAAAATAGTGTTGACTGTAACGAGCAGTTTGCGGACGAACGATAGTAGTAGTCGTCTATTTTGTTTGTGTGGAGGATTGGCGAACACGTGCGTGCATGCTGGAAGCGAAAATCGCACTACAGCTTGTGGCGTCTCACATGACCACACGAGAGTGGGGGCGAGAAGTATTAAGTATGGAAAGCCATTGGGATAGCCAATCGCTTTTGTTATCTATCATATGCATTTGAGAATGTGTGTGGAGATTTCGTATTTAATTTTATTCAGGTTAGGTTTCAACTCTTTTATGTATATGGCTTTTTAGTATTTTTAGTTTTTGTTTATTGTTTTCGCGTTTAAGTATAATAGTGTTTCGACGAGGATATATATATATATATGCGTGTGTGTGTCGGATCAAATAGAGCTAAAGTACTGATTAGAACCTGACAGAATGATATGGTAAAGAGCAAAGAAAAAAACGTTTAAAATTCTAATTCTTTTAATAAAGCTTCAGCAGAGAATGAGATATAATAAAAAAAAGATTTAAACATTTTTATTTTCACATTGTTTGATTCTCATTGGTTGAGCAAGCTTCGCGAGCCGTTGACTTGTTAAGCAGCCTTAGTATAATTTATGGCGTTCTGAACTAAAGCAGAGATTTCCTCTTTGGCACCTAGACTTTATGAATTTAAACGCAATACTGGATTGGGGACAAGGACTCTTCATTTTACAGCTGGAAAGGCTAGATGCAACCGTAAGCACTTCCCTCATTCCTCACTTCACGCTTGTGAAACTCTCTTCCGTCTTCTTTCGTCCCAGTCAAATTTAATCTTCAAACATTTAAATGCAATATTAAGCGTTATCTTCTGGGATTCAAGAAGATAGAAGATGGCAATTGACTTTGAATTTGAATTTTTGGAAATTGTAGCTATCAGGAAAACAAGTAAATAGAAGAGAGTTCCACAGGCGGGAAATACGAGAAAATAAACTGTTAGTGTAGAAGTAATGGTTACATTTCATCATTTCAACGGTGAAAGGGTGGGGCCTACATGCCAATCTAGTAGTGGAAGGGGTACCAGGTAAGGAAGTTCGTCAGGTTAGTTGCCTTCTTAATTCTTGTTCTTTTATTGTGCTCTCTTATTTATAGTAGTTTTTCTCAGTAACACCTCGCATCTTAGTGGCTTTTTTGCCTTGCTTGAAGTGAAATGACTCAAAACAATGGGCACTCTGAGACAATTTTTTTTCTTTGGTGTTATGATCTAACCAATCCAAATTTTAATTCTCATCTACTTTCGTGCTTATGAATTTAATTTTTCTTTGAACGTACGCTTTCTTTATCAGGTTTGTAAATTAGTATATTTGTTTAGATCTATGCTAGGTTATGTTGGCAGAATAAGATAATTTTTTTAGACCTATCCTTGGTTATACGTTGTTGACAGAATAAGATAATTTTTAAGACCTATCTTTGGTTATACGATATTGACTAAATAAGATAATAATTTTTTAGACCTATCCTTGGTTATACGATATTGACTAAATAAGATAATAATTTTTTAAACCTATCCTTGATTATACGATATTGACTAAATAAGAGAATAATTTTTTAGACCTATCCTTGGTTATACGATATTGACTAAATAAGATAATAATTTTTAAGACCTATTCTTGGTTATAAGATATTGACTAAATAAGATAATAATTTTTTCGATCTATCTTTGGTTATACGGTGTTGACAGAATAATATAATAATTTTTAGACCTATTCTTGGTTATACGGTATTGACAGAATAATATAATAATTTTTTGGATCAGCCTTGGTTATACGGTATTGACAGAATGATATAATAATTTTTAGACCTATCCTTGGTTATACGGTGTTGACAGAATAATATAATAATTTTTTAGACCTATCCTTGGTTATGCGGTATTGACAGAATAATATAATAATTTTTTCGATCTATCTTTGGTTATACGGTGTTGACAGAATAATATAATAATTTTTTAGACCAGCCTTGGTTATACGGTGTTGACAGAATAAGATAATAAGTTTTAGACCTACCCTTGGTTATACGATATTGACTAAATAAGATCATAATTTTTTAGACCTATCCTTGGTTATACGGTGTTGACAGGATAATATAATAATTTTTTAAACCTATCTTTGGTTATACGGTGTTGACCGAATAATATAATTATTTTTATATCTATCCTTGGATATACGGTGTTGACAGAATAAGATAATTATTTTTTAGACCTATCCTTGGTTATACGTGTATTCCACGTGATATGGCCGTAAGCCTCGTAATGTGTAGTGTACTAGTGAGTACAGCTTTTTGTATTTATTTAAGACGTAGATTACTAGGAAAATCCCCGGGAAGTCTATCGGAACCTTTTCTACTCAATCCGAGGAATCTAATTGCAACTGGAATTATTAATGTCCTTATGTGTCACAGTTTTGAGCGCTCCCATATTCTTGCTTTCCTGACGGCTACAACCTCCAGAAATTTAAATGCAAAGTCAATACTCATCTACTAACCACTGAACTCTAGCTCTATCCCCACCCCTGTATAACCTTCCCTTTCTCTCCACCTATGTATCTGTCATCGCACCTGCTTTCTATTGTTCCTTTCTAACTAGTTTGTACTCCTCACTCTTTTCTAATTAATCTTTTTACATTTATGTAGCCCCCTGCACATCAGTGGCGTTTCCGCCTTGCTCGGGGTGAAATGATTTAAAAAAAAAATTTCCACTTCAAGATCCTTGTATTTGTACTGTTTATCTTCAGTAATAACTTCCAAGGACTGCCATGTTGATAATAAAATCATTCTGTTCTTGTGGTCTTTGATAATGATGTCTGGGCGATTAGCTTGGATTGTTCTGTCTGTGTGTCTTGTAAAGTCTCGTAAACTTCTTCTTCTTCTTCTTCTTCTTCTTCTTCTTCTATGTGCCCTGTCCCTTCAGGACGTAGGCGATCATGGTTCTCCATGTCTCCCTATCCCTTGTGGCTCTTAGTATATTTGCTCCTGTTGCTCCTGGCAACCCCCGTTCCGTCATCCACCTGATCAGACTCTGCAAATATGTTATCCGCTGCCTTCCTCTGTCTCTCCTTCCTTCTATCTGACCAGTCGGTATCAGGTTCTCCAGGCTCTCCTTCCTCACTGCGTGTCCCAGGAACTTCAGTTGTCTCTTCCTGATGCTCAGTATCAATTTACTTTTTGTTGCCATTCTTTCCAACACTTCGTCGTTGCTTGTATGCTCAGTCCACGATATCCGCAGCATCCTTCTCTAGAACCACATTTCGGCCGCTTCCAGTTTTGTCCTCATTTTCGATGATATTGTCCAGCATTCACTGCCGTATTGAAGAACTGACATCACGAAGCAGTCCAGCACTCTTTTCTTTGTTTCTAGTGAGATTTTCCTGTGTGTTAGTATTTTGCTCATCTTCTGGAATGCGTCCTTTGCCATGCCAATTCGCCTTCGGATCTCCGTGTCGCACTTTCCATCTCCTGTTAGAACACTTCCTAGGTACTTAATTTTTTGTACTTGCTTGATTCTGTTATCTCCTCGGTAATCGGGTCTGGCTGATGTTCATACCAGTTTGTTGCAGTATCATTTCTGTTAAAGTTACAGGCTTACAGCCATATCATGTTGAATACACCGGTTCTCGCTCGATTACCGAAGTTAAGCAACGTTGAGCCTGGTCAGTACTTAGATGGCTGACGCTTGGGAATACCAGGTGCTGTAAGCGTTTAGTGACGGATGTGCGTTGTGGTGCAGTGGATATAGGCTCGGAAAGAGAAATCGATGAGACGAGTTCGAATTCCAGTTGAATACCCTGCATTCGCTTAAGCTACTAGTACCCTTGGGATAGGTATTAATCCGTCCTTTCCCTCCAGTTATGGATTAAATAACAGGGTAGTACTTGGGGACCTTGCCTTTAAAAAAGATAACAACAAATCCCAATGAATCTTGATACTCAAAAAGAAAAAGTATTACTGACACAAAACATATAAAAAACAACAATAAATTGTTGAAAGAAAAAGGTATTGCCAGCAATAAATAAACAAAAAAAAATTAGTTGGCAATAAATGACCCGCCGAGGTGTTGATATGCCATAAAAAAAAAAATTCCAGTGCAGTTATGGCCAATTCTGCCATGTCGGGTTTTCCGCAGATTGTTTTTGTGTGGAAAACTGGTTGCTAACCAAGGCTACAGAACTCAATCTGCCCTGCTATTTAACCCATAGCTAGAGGGAAAAGAGACGGATTCGTAACTTTCCCAAGAAAATTTACGTATGGGAATGCAACGAATTATCTTATCTGAAGTATCTACTGCACACAACGCGCATCCCATTCTTACTGCAAACACCATAATACCTCAGAGACTCTATGAAATCCTAACTAGTCCCACATTTACAATTTATCTGTGGGGTGTGAAGAAAAAATCAACAACTTTAAAAATGAAGACGTGAGTTTTCTAAGCGCAGCTTAGATGTGACACAAGGCCGAAAGTATGGGGCACCCAGTAAGAATTCACTACTCAATTTTAATGATTCTAGCGTGACAAGCTTGCTAACTATTACACAACGTCGAGTGGCTCACGTGATTTTCTAAGTGTAGCTTAAGTATGGCACAAGGCCGATTATTTAAGCCCCTGGTGGATATCGACTCGGAACGAGAAATCGGGGAGCCGAGTTTAAATTCCAGTTAAATTCATTGCATTCACAAGGTATTACTCCGTCTCTTCCTTCGAGTTATGGGTTAAATAACAGGACAGATTGGGTTCTATATCCTTGGCTGGCAACCGGTCTACCACAGAAAACAATGGCAACTTACTGCGGGATAATATTCTGCCTAGTCAGTCATGTCTCTTTTGAGACATGATCGCCCAAGCGTGTTTCACGTATGGCACTTAACTGACTAAATGAGAAACAAACTAACTACTCAGTCGTAATTAATGTAAAAATGTCGAGTTGCCTAATGATTTTCTAATTGGGATTTAGACGTGACCAAAAGTATGGAGCACCCAGCGAGAATCGAACCCACTATTCAATCGTTACTGATCTGGCACGACAAGCTTCCTAAACATTACACAACGTCGAAGCGCCTATAAATATTTTTCTGAGCGTAGATTAGATGTGGCGCAAGGCAGAAAGTATGTGGAACCCAGTGAGGATGGAAATCTATTACTCCAGCAAGACAAGCTTATTAACTATTAGCAGTATAGCCCGGCGTTGCTCGGGTGTAATGAAAGTTTTAAAACTAATCCATGGTCCTGGAGCTCAGACTCAGCCTAAAGAATATTTGAAATAATAAAATAATTGCGACAATTTACCAATCGCACATATATATATATATATATATATATATATATATATATATATATATATACTAGCAGTATAGCCCGGCGTTACTCGGGCGTAATGAAAGCTTTAAAACTAATCCATGGTCCTGGAGCTCAGACTCTTTGGACGTTGGCACGAAAGACAAAAAGCAATAGTTGTTTCCAGTTAAAGCGAAACCGTAGACTAAAAAAAAAATGAATGGATGTAAATCACATTTTGATTTCGTGGTATCGATATCAAATAAGTTTTTTTCGTTGTAAACTGAATTTTGAAGGCTAAATAAGTCCTCTGAGTAAATGGTATCATGGCTGAGACTAAGAACTACAATTATACCTACTTCGAGCCAAACCTGAAGCAAAAACTAAAATAAAAGTGCTGAAAGAATACAGACATACAGGCAGATAAACAGACACACACACACACAAACATCTTGCCTTTTATATATATATATATTATCGATTTTCTGCACTATTGTAAGAACTGTAACCTTGAAACTTCTGAATATTATTTCTTATGTCTTTGTCTATGAGTGTATCAAATTTGATTAAAATCGGACCACTTCTTCTATAACCCGATTTTTTCGATTATTGATATTTATCGGGTGTACCTCGACACAAAATCTAGCTAAGAATACTCGCAAACGCTCATAGTACAATTGTGTAGATTTTCAAGAAAATCGGTTCAGCTGTTTTGGAGTTTATAGGTAAATGACACACACATACACACACACAGACACACACACAGATAAAGTTCAATTTAAAAATAAGTTTAGATTATACCACGACGAAGTGCCCAAAGCAGGTCACAAAACTCTGAAAAAGAAAGAGCCATCGAAAACTATTTTATGGAAAGCGATGCATGTTCGTCTTTGTCCCTGATTCTCTTATTAAAGAATATAAATATATTGTATCACTATACATTTTACTTTTTCTTGTAAATCACTCGTTTCAATTATTATTATTGTCATAAATAATATATATTAAATTTTCAAAATGCATTGTTTATAATGTAATTATAAAACAGAATAATTACTGTTGCCTTAGCATCCATAATTGGTTGTGGTTATGCGTTATGCTGACAGCAGTAAATTTATTTTTTCACTAAAACATTTTCTTTCGCTGAATTGCAAATGGCGGCTATGAAGAAATTTAGTTCGCGTAAAATATGGCTGCTCGTTTAAAGATGGCAACTGTTTTTTCTAATTGTATTGACAAATGTTCGAAAATATTTATATCCACCAACAGATCCCTGTGATACCACTTAATATTCAGTGATAATTCTTTCTATCTTCAACTATTTTTTTCCAAAGTATTAT
The DNA here is from genome assembly GCA_037127315.1 of Ascarosepion bandense. NCBI lineage: Eukaryota > Metazoa > Mollusca > Cephalopoda > Sepiida > Sepiidae > Ascarosepion > Ascarosepion bandense. Next base: position 711,213 of record JBBBDQ010002221.1, read on the forward strand.
GTAGAAGTAAAAATTATACTCACATTTCAAACCAGATATCAAAGATACAACAGATATTTGACCTGATGCCAGTCCCAACCACTTTATACTTGTATCCAGTATTGCTAACATGAAAACGAGGCTGCTAGACAATAATGCAACAGCCACGGCGATAACTTGCTCAGTTTCTTACACATCGCAGAAGGATAATATTAGGTTTACGCGTTGGCTCCACGGCTGGGTTCGCACTATAGGCTAACTGAGTGTAACTAATGGAATATCGGAGTAAATAAAATATCAAGCCAATCTGCCCTGTTATTTAACCCATAGCTGGAGATAGACGAGGCAGATTAACATCTTTAGCAAGAGCATTTGTGTGCGTATATGAATTCTGTACCTGTACCTGTTTCGGCATTCACCCTGGTCGGGTGGAGCCGGCTTCCTCCCAATCGATGGAGAAAGATTCGTTGGGAATTGTTTAAGGGAAGGGTCCCAAGTACTATCCTGTATTTTAATTATCCCGCAACAGGTTACCAATGCCTGTTGCAGTAGACTGGTTGCCAGCCAATGTTATAGAACCCAATGTGTCCTTTTATTTAACCCATAGCTGGATGGAAAAGACGGATTAATACCTTTCCCAAAGGGTATTAGCGCGTAATTGAATGCGGGGCATTCAACTGGAATTTGAACTGGGCTCGCCGATTTTTCTTTCCGATCCGATATCCACTGCACCACAATGCACAGGTCGTGAATCGAATTTTTGCTCAAAATCCACATTTGAATCAATTTATCGTCTTTTTAACGATAATGTTCACCCTGCATGAAGCCCCAAAGTCACTGGAGGTAGAGGATTACTAATAAAGATTTATTAATATTTATTAATAAAGAGCCACTGTGAATGGGGATATGTGTGTACGATAACATTTAATCCTAGATTTAAACAGGTTGAGATTTTAGGGATCAAAGGAGCATCTTTGGGAGTCGGTTCCACAAGGCAGCTGTTCGTGTGAAGAAACTGCTCGTGTGGTACATCTCACCAGTAGCATACGAAGAAAATGTGGGTTGGTCCAGGGCATGACGATTAACTGCATCCGGCAGCAAGGCCTCTGATTGGTAGATTATGAGGAGCATGGAACCACCTCTTAATTGCTGTTGTTCCCAGGTCCACCCTGACCCGGAGTGGTAGCACCTTTTAGGGTCCCAGCTAGGGACAAATAGTTAACCCACAAACTGGGGTTAACACACTGAAAATATAAAAATACACTTTTATAAAATTATATACATAAAAATAGACTTTTATAGAGAAATATGCATTTTTGAAGGAAAAATTATTCTCAACAAAACATTTTTGAATACAAAACTAGAAGACATTTTCAGTGTTCTAAAATAAAAGAATAAAAACAAATAATTTTCATTAAAATCTGACTAAATCAACCTTCTTATTATAACCGAACATTAAAAAAAAAAACCCTCAAAACCCCACCTTTTCGGCATTAAATAACCCACAAAGGTTGATATGCCGTTAAACAAAACTCTAACTCTAACTATTGGAGGTCGGTTCAGGGCCGACTGTATATATTATTTGTCTATGCCCTCGAGGCAGTTCGTGTTTTTTTTTTATGTCCAGGTACTCAGTAGATAACTTACCAAGTTTCGTCTGGCACATATCCACACAGAAGCCATTTCCATCATAAAATCGGACTAAATGAACCTTTTCACTATGACTGAACATTAAAACATACCTTAAACCCCCAGCTTTGTGGCATTAAATAACTGACAGCAGTTGATATGCCGTTAAACAAAACTCAAGCTCAAACTCTAACAATGTGGTTGGCATTGTGGATATTAGCCGTGAAGGTGGAACTGAGGAATATAGTTCTCGTGAAGATTCTCCATAAAATTAGTTAAATGTAACCCGTCATTTCTACTTGAACAGTTTCTTCTCTCTCATTTCTCGCCTGCAGAACTCCCTCCCATTTACTCGCTTCCCTGATATCAACAGCTTCCACAAATTTAAATGCGACGTCAGTTGTCATCTTCTATCATCTTGAATCCCGTTCACCTTACATTTCTTCTTCAAAACCCACTGTATCCAGTCATTTCTCTCGCTGCAATCTCTTGCGCACTAATGGCGGTCTCGCCTTGTTTCGGGTCAAATGCAGAAAGTAGCAGAAGGAGAATATTAGCTTTACGCGTTGGATTGAGGGCGGGGTTCACAGCATAAATCGGGTGAGTGTAACTGACGGAATATCGGAGTAAATAAAATCTTAAGCAATTGAGACTCAACGCTCATGTTGTCGTTTGATCGGAACAGTAACTTCATTACAAATCGAATATCAATCAGGTAAGTTCCATACGAGATATACGCTTGGCCGATCATGTCTAGGAAGAGACATGACTGACTGGACAGAATATTTCCCAGCAGTAGGTCCAACAGAAGCTTTAATTTTATTCGTTTGCGATTATATTGTTTTGTACTAATTCTATTGGGATCAGTTTATTACTTCAAAACAAACAAAAACGATCCCTCACTTTAGGTATAACAGAAGCTTTAATTTTATACGTTTCCGATTATATTTATTTGTAGTAATTCTAAAGGGGACCAGTTTATTACTTGATAACAATAGAAAACCGACCCCCTATTTTAGGTCTAATAGAAGCTTTAATTGTATCCATTTCCGATTATATTATTTTGTATTAATTCTAAAGTGGGTCAGTTTATTACTTCATAGAAATAGAAAACCGATCCCCCACTTTATGTCTAACAGAAGCCTTAATTGTATCCATTTCCGATTATATTATTTTGTATTAATTCTAAAGGGGGTCAGTTTATTACTTCATAGAAATAGTAAACCGATCCCCCACTTTAAGTCTAACAGTAGCCTTAATTGTATCCATTTCCGATTATATTATTTTGTATTAATTCTAAAGGGGGTCAGTTTATTACTTCATAGAAATAGAAAACCGATCCCCCACTTTAAGTCTAACAGAAGCCTTAATTGTATCCATTTCCGATTATATTATTTTGTATTAATTCTAAAGGGGGTCAGTTTATTACTTCATAGAAATAGTAAACCGATCCCCCACTTTAAGTCTAACAGAAGCCTTAATTGTATCCATTTCCGATTATATTATTTTGTATTAATTCTAAAGGGGGTCAGTTTATTACTTCATAGAAATAGTAAACCGATCCCCCACTTTAAGTCTAACTGAAGCTTTAATTGTATCCATTTCCGATTATATAATTTTGTATTAATTCTAAAGGGGATCAGTTTATTACTTCATAGAAATAGAAAACCGATCCCCCACTTTAAGTCTAACAGAAGCCTTAATTGTATTCATTTCCGATTATATTATTTTGTATAAATTCTAAAGGAGGTCAGTTTATTACTTCATAGAAATAGTAAACCGATCCCCCACTTTAAGTCTAACAGTAGCCTTAATTGTATCCATTTCCGATTATATTATTTTGTATAAATTCTAAAGGGGGTCAGTTTATTACTTCATAGAAATAGTAAACCGATCCCCCACTTTAAGTCTAGCAGAAGCCTTAATTGTATCCATTTCCGATTATATTATTTTGTATTAATTCTAAAGGGGGTCAGTTTATTACTTCATAGAAATAGAAAACCGATCCCCCACTTTAAGTCTAACAGAAGCTTTAATTGTATCCATTTCCGATTGTATTATTTTGTATTAATTCTAAAGGGGGTCAGTTTATTACTTCATAGAAATAGAAAACCGATCCCCCACTTTAAGTCTAACAGAAGCCTTAATTGTATTCATTTCCGATTATATTATTTTGTATTAATTCTAAAGGGGGTCAGTTTATTACTTCATAGAAATAGAAAACCGATCCCCCACCTTAAGTCTAACAGAAGCCTTAATTGTATCCATTTCCGATTATATTATTTTGTATTAATTCTAAAGGGGGTCAGTTTATTACTTCATAGAAATAGTAAACCGATCCCCCACTTTAAGTCTAACAGAAGCTTTAATTGTATCCATTTCCGATTATATTATTTTGTATTAATTCTAAAGGGGGTCTGTTTATTACTTCATAGAAATAGTAAACCGATCCCCCACTTTAAGTCTAACAGAAGCTTTAATTGTATCCATTTCCGATTGTATTATTTTGTATTAATTCTAAAGGGGGTCAGTTTATTACTTCATAGAAATAGAAAACCGATCCCCCACTTTAAGTCTAACAGAAGCCTTAATTGTATCCATTTCCGATTATATTATTTTGTATTAATTCTAAAGGGGGTCAGTTTATTGCTTCATAGAAATAGTAAACCGATCCCCCACTTTAAGTCTAACAGAAGCTTTAATTGTATCCATTTCCGATTATATTATTTTGTATTAATTCTAAAGGGGGTCTGTTTATTACTTCATAGAAATAGAAAACCGATCCCCCACTTTAAGTCTAACAGAAGCTTTAATTGTATCCATTTCCGATTGTATTATTTTGTATTAATTCTAAAGGGGGTCAGTTTATTACTTCATAGAAATAGAAAACCGATCCCCCACTTTAAGTCTAACAGAAGCCTTAATTGTATCCATTTCCGATTATATTATTTTGTATTAATTCTAAAGGGGGTCAGTTTATTGCTTCATAGAAATAGTAAACCGATCCCCCACTTTAAGTCTAACAGAAGCTTTAATTGTATCCATTTCCGATTGTATTATTTTGTATTAATTCTAAAGGGGGTCTGTTTATTACTTCATAGAGATAGTAAACCGATCCCCCACTTTAAGTCTCACAGAAGCTTTAATTGTATCCATTTCCGATTATATTATTTTGTATTAATTTTAAAGGGGGTCTGTTTATTACTTCATAGAAATAGTAAACCGATCCCCCACTTTAAGTCTAACAGAAGCTTTAATTGTATCCATTTCCGATTATATTATTTTGTATTAATTCTAAAGGGGGTCAGTTTATTACTTCATAGAAATAGAAAACCGATCCCCCACTTTAAGTCTAACAGAAGCCTTAATTGTATCCATTTCCGATTGTATTATTTTGTATTAATTCTAAAGGGGGTCAGTTTATTACTTCATAGAAATAGAAAACCGACCCCCCACTTTAAGTCTAACAGAAGCCTTAATTGTATCCATTTCCGATTATATTATTTTGTATTAATTCTAAAGGGGGTCTGTTTATTACTTCATAGAAATAGTAAACCGATCCCCCACTTTAAGTCTAACAGAAGCTTTAATTGTATCCATTTCCGATTGTATTATTTTGTATTAATTCTAAAGGGGGTCAGTTTATTACTTCATAGAAATAGAAAACCGATCCCCCACTTTAAGTCTAACAGAAGCCTTAATTGTATCCATTTCCGATTATATTATTTTGTATTAATTCTAAAGGGGGTCAGTTTATTACTTCATAGAAATAGAAAACCGATCCCCCACTTTAAGTCTAACAGAAGCTTTAATTGTATCCATTTCCGATTATATTATTTTGTATTAATTCTAAAGGGGGTCAGTTTATTACTTCATAGAAATAGAAAACCGATCCCCCACTTTAAGTCTAACAGAAGCCTTAATTGTAACCATTTCCGATTATATTATTTTGTATTAATTCTAAAGGGGGTCTGTTTATTACTTCATAGAAATAGTAAACCGATCCCCCACTTTAAGTCTAACAGAAGCCTTAATTGTATCCATTTCCGATTATATTATTTTGTATTAATTCTAAAGGGGTCAGTTTATTACTTCATAGAAATAGTAAACCGATCCCCCACTTTAAGTCTAACAGAAGCCTTAATTGTATCCATTTCCGATTATATTATTTTGTATTAATTCTAAATGGGGTCTGTTTATTACTTCATAGAAATAGTAAACCGATCCCCCACTTTAAGTCTAACAGAAGCTTTAATTGTATCCATTTCCGATTGTATTATTTTGTATTAATTCTAAAGGGGGTCAGTTTATTACTTCATAGAAATAGAAAACCGATCCCCCACTTTAAGTCTAACAGAAGCTTTAATTGTATCCATTTCCGATTATATTATTTTGTATTAATTCTAAAGGGGGTCTGTTTATTACTTCATAGAAATAGTAAACCGATCCCCCACTTTAAGTCTAGCAGAAGCTTTAATTGTATCCATTTCCGATTGTATTATTTTGTATTAATTCTAAAGGGGGTCAGTTTATTACTTCATAGAAATAGAAAACCGATCCCCCACTTTAAGTCTAACAGAAGCCTTAATTGTATCCATTTCCGATTATATTATTTTGTATTAATTCTAAAGGGGGTCAGTTTATTACTTCATAGAAATAGAAAACCGATCCCCCACTTTAAGTCTAACAGAAGCTTTAATTGTATCCATTTCCGATTATATTATTTTGTATTAATTCTAAAGGGGGTCAGTTTATTACTTCATAGAAATAGAAAACCGATCCCCCACTTTAAGTCTAACAGAAGCCTTAATTGTATCCATTTCCGATTATATTATTTTGTATTAATTCTAAAGGGGGTCAGTTTATTACTTCATAGAAATAGTAAACCGATCCCCCACTTTAAGTCTAACAGTAGCCTTAATTGTATACATTTCCGATTATATTATTTTGTATTAATTCTAAAGTGGGTCAGTTTATTACTTCATAGAAATAGTAAACCGATCCCCCATTTTAAGTCTAACAGTAGCCTTAATTGTATACATTTCCGATTATATTATTTTGTATTAATTCTAAAGGGGGTCAGTTTATTACTTCATAGAAATAGTAAACGGATCCCCCACTTTAAGTCTAACAGAAGCCTTAATTGTATCCATTTCCGATTATATTATTTCGTATTAATTCTAAAGGGGGTCAGTTTATTACTTCATGGAAATAGTAAACCGATCCCCCACTTTAAGTCTAACAGAAGCTTTAATTGTATCCATTTCCGATTATAATATTTTGTATTAATTCTAAAGGGGGTCAGTTTATTACTTCATAGAAATAGTAAACCGATCCCCCACTTTAAGTCTAACAGAAGCCTTAATTGTATCCATTTCCGATTATATTATTTTGTATTAATTCTAAAGGGGGTCAGTTTATTACTTCATAGAAATAGAAAACCGATCCCCCACTTTAAGTCTAACAGAAGCTTTAATTGTATCCATTTCCGATTATATTATTTTGTATTAATTCTAAAGGGGGTCTGTTTATTACTTCATAGAAATAGAAAACCGATACCCCACTTTAAGTCTAACAGAAGCTTTAATTGTATCCATTTCCGATTATATTATTTTGTATTAATTCTAAAGGGGGTCTGTTTATTACTTCATAGAAATAGAAAACCGATCCCCCACTTTAAGTCTAACAGAAGCTTTAATTGTATCCATTTCCGATTATATTATTTTGTATTAATTCTAAAGGGGGTCTGTTTATTACTTCATAGATATAGAAAAACGATCCCCCACTTTAAGTCTAACAGAAGCTTTAATTGTATCCATTTCCGATTATATTATTTTGTATTAATTCTAAAGGGGGTCAGTTTATTACTTCATAGAAATAGAAAACCGATCCCCCACTTTAAGTCTAACAGAAGCCTTAATTGTATCCATTTCTGATTATATTATTTTGTATTAATTCTAAAGGGGGTCTGTTTATTACTTCATAGATATAGAAAACCGATCCCCCACTTTAAGTCTAACAGAAGCTTTAATTGTATCCATTTCCGATTATATTATTTTGTATTAATTCTAAAGGGGGTCTGTTTATTACTTCATAGAAATAGAAAACCGATCCCCCACTTTAAGTCTAACAGACGCCTTAATTGTATCCATTTCCGATTATATTATTTTGTATTAATTCTAAAGGGGGTCAGTTTATTACTTCATAGAAATAGAAAACCGATCCCCCACTTTAAGTCTAACAGAAGCCTTAATTGTATCCATTTCCGATTATATTATTTTGTATTAATTCTAAAGGGGGTCAGTTTATTACTTCATAGAAATAGTAAACCGATCCCCCAATTTAAGTCTAACAGAAGCCTTAATTGTATCCATTTCCGATTATATTATTTTGTATTAATTCTAAAGGGGGTCAGTTTATTACTTCATAACAATAGAAAACCGATCCCCCACTTTAAGTCTAACAGAAGCCTTAATTGTATCCATTTCCGATTATATTATTTTGTATTAATTCTAAAGGGGGTCAGTTTATTACTTCATAGAAATAGTAAACCGATCCCCCACTTTAAGTCTAACAGAAGCCTTAATTGTATCCATTTCCGATTATATTATTTTGTATTAATTCTAAAGGGGGTCAGTTTATTACTTCATAGAAATAGAAAACCGATCCCCCACTTTAAGTCTAACAGAAGCCTTAATTGTATCCATTTCCGATTATATTATTTTGTATTAATTCTAAAGGGGGTCAGTTTATTACTTCATAGAAATAGTAAACCGATCCCCCAATTTAAGTCTAACAGAAGCCTTAATTGTATCCATTTCCGATTATATTATTTTGTATTAATTCTAAAGGGGGTCAGTTTATTACTTCATAACAATAGAAAACCGATCCCCCACTTTAAGTCTAACAGAAGCCTTAATTGTATCCATTTCCGATTATATTATTTTGTATTAATTCTAAAGGGGGTCAGTTTATTACTTCATAGAAATAGTAAACCGATCCCCCACTTTAAGTCTAACAGAAGCCTTAATTGTATCCATTTCCGATTATATTATTTTGTATTAATTCTAAAGGGGGTCAGTTTATTACTTCATAGAAATAGAAAACCGATCCCCCACTTTAAGTCTAACAGAAGCCTTAATTGTATCCATTTCCGATTATATTATTTTGTATTAATTCTAAAGGGGGTCAGTTTATTACTTCATAGAAATAGTAAACCGATCCCCCAATTTAAGTCTAACAGAAGCCTTAATTGTATCCATTTCCGATTATATTATTTTGTATTAATTCTAAAGGGGGTCAGTTTATTACTTCATAGAAATAGTAAACCGATCCCCCACTTTAAGTCTAACAGAAGCCTTAATTGTATCCATTTCCGATTATATTATTTTGTATTAATTCTAAAGGGGGTCAGTTTATTACTTCATAGAAATAGTAAACCGATCCCCCACTTTAAGTCTAACAGAAGCCTTAATTGTATCCATTTCCGATTATATTATTTTGTATTAATTCTAAAGGGGGTCAGTTTATTACTTCATAGAAATAGTAAACCGATCCCCCACTTTAAGTCTAACAGAAACCTTAATTGTATCCATTTCCGATTATATTATTTTGTTTTAATTCTAAAGGGGTCAGTTTATTACTTCATAGAAATAGTAAACCGATCCCCCACTTTAAGTCTAACAGAAGCCTTAATTGTATCCATTTCCGATTATATTATTTTGTATTAATTCTAAAGGGGGTCAGTTTATTACTTCATAGAAATAGTAAACCGATCCCCCACTTTAAGTCTAACAGAAGCCTTAATTGTATTCATTTCCAATTATATTATTTTGTATTAATTCTAAAGGGGGTCAGTTTATTACTTCATAGAAATAGAAAACCGATCCCCCACTTTAAGTCTAACAGAAGCCTTAATTGTATACATTTCCGATTATATTATTTTGTATTAATTCTAAAGGGGGTCTGTTTATTACTTCATAGAAATAGTAAACCGATCCCCCACTTTAAGTCTAACAGAAGCTTTAATTGTATCCATTTCCGATTATATTATTTTGTATTAATTCTAAAGGGGGTCAGTTTATTACTTCATAGAAATAGAAAACCGATCCCCCACTTTAAGTCTAACAGAAGCTTTAATTGTATCCATTTCCGATTATATTATTTTGTATTAATTCTAAAGGGGGTCTGTTTATTACTTCATAGAAATAGTAAACCGATCCCCCACTTTAAGTCTAACAGAAGCCTTAATTGTATCCATTTCCGATTATATTATTTTGTATTAATTCTAAAGGGGGTCAGTTTATTACTTCATAGAAATAGAAAACCGATCCCCCACTTTAAGTCTAACAGAAGCTTTAATTGTATCCATTTCCGATTATATTATTTTGTATTAATTCTAAAGGGGGTCAGTTTATTACTTCATAGAAATAGAAAACCGATCCCCCACTTTAAGTCTAACAGAAGCCTTAATTGTATCCATTTCCGATTATATTATTTTGTATTAATTCTAAAGGGGGTCAGTTTATTACTTCATAGAAATAGAAAACCGATCCCCCACTTTAAGTCTAACAGAAGCCTTAATTGTATCCATTTCCGATTATATTATTTTGTATTAATTCTAAAGGGGGTCAGTTTATTACTTCATAGAAATAGTAAACCGATCTCCCACTTTAAGTCTAACAGAAGCCTTAATTGTATCCATTTCCGATTATATTATTTTGTATTAATTCTAAAGGGGGTCAGTTTATTACTTCATAGAAATAGTAAACCGATCTCCCACTTTAAGTCTAACAGAAGCCTTAATTGTATCCATTTCCGATTATATTATTTTGTATTAATTCTAAAGGGGGTCAGTTTATTACTTCATAGAAATAGTAAACCGATCCCCCACTTTAAGTCTAACAGAAGCTTTAATTGTATCCATTTCCGATTATATTATTTTGTATTAATTCTAAAGGGGGTCAGTTTATTACTTCATAACAATAGAAAACCGATCCCCCGCTTTTTTCCCTGGAAAAGGTTTAATTATGTTTCCAACTATTATATTCAGTCAGTCAGTTACGTGCCATACGAGATACACGCTTGGGCGATCATGTCTAGGAAGAAACATGACTAACTGGGCAGAAGATTTTTCGCAATAGGTTGCCGTCACTTTTGCGGTAGACTGTTCGCCAAAAAAAAAGCTATAGATCCCAATCTCGTTCATCTTTTATCCTTTTTTAATACCCCCTGTACCCAGTCTTTTTTCTCACTGTGACCCCCTGCGCACTCCTTAAGGACACATGGCCCAGTGGATATAGACGTTAGTTAGTTCCTGTGACATCCAAAGAGCTGTGAGTTCAATACCAGGCTACAGCAGTGGTTAACAAGTAACTTACAGGGTTAGAGGGAGATAACTCATGACTTTCAGAAGAGACATGAGGCAAAGAATGGAGTTCACATATCCCAGTGATTTTAATAAAAAGCTCCTGAAAAAGCTCCTACTGGGCATGCGTTAAAATTAACGAGTTCAGGGACAGGGGCAGGGTTAACTGACCGGTAATCAAAGAACAACTACCCATAAATTCTTAAGTAGAACGGTATCGCTAAAAAAATAAATAAAACTTCAAACCAAGTTTATCCAAACGAAACATAAAAGTCAAAAAATTTAGTAACAAAAAAAAAAAAAATTATGGAAGACAGAGAAAAAAAATAGGGCGATCTGACAAACTTACCATGGAGAAAACAACTGAAATTTGAGTGAAAAATTCAGTAAGAGTTTCTCGTTTGTTACCTGCAACATCCATGTCCCAAAAATTGCAGCTGTCATTTTCTGATCTGATTAATTTGTTTTTTGTTGTCATCTTCAATATGAGCTTCTCGTTTGTTACCTGCAACATCCATGTCCCAAAAATTGCAGCTGTCATTTTCTGATCTGATTAATTTGTTTTTTGTTGTCATCTTCAATATGAGCTTCTCGTTTGTTACCTGCAACATCCATGTCCCAAAAATTGCAGCTGTCATTTTCTGATCTGATTAATTTGTTTTTTGTTGTCATCTTCAATATGAGCTTCTCGTTTGTTACCTGCAACATCCATGTCCCAAAAATTGCAGCTGTCATTTTCTGATCTGATTAATTTGTTTTTTGTTGTCATCTTCAATATGAGCTTCTCGTTTGTTACCTGCAACATCCATGTCCCAAAAATTGCAGCTGTCATTTTCTGATCTGATTAATTTGTTTTTTGTTGTCATCTTCAATATGAGCTTCTCGTTTGTTACCTGCAACATCCATGTCCCAAAAATTGCAGCTGTCATTTTCTGATCTGATTAATTTGTTTTTTGTTGTCATTTTCAATATGAGCTTCTCGTTTGTTACCTGCAACATCCATGTCCCAAAAATTGCAGCTGTCATTTTCTGATCTGATTAATTTGTTTTTTGTTGTCATTTTCAATATGAGCTTCTCGTTTGTTACCTGCAACATCCATGTCCCAAAAATTGCAGCTGTCATTTTCTGATCTGATTAATTTGTTTTTTGTTGTCATTTTCAATATGAGCTTCTCGTTTGTTACCTGCAACATCCATGTCCCAAAAATTGCAGCTGTCATTTTCTGATCTGATTAATTTGTTTTTTGTTGTCATCTTCTGTAAAAGTTTCTTGTTTGTTACCTGCAACATTCATTAAAATTAAGTTGGACCATATTTCTGATGTCCCCATTTTTCTATTTATCTGCGAGGAGATTGTTCAGCGTTCATTGCAATAGAATGTGATTGATATTACATTAATATTCATCCCTCTTTTCTTTGTTTTAAATGAATTTTCCTGATTCTTACAACTTTCATTAGCTTTTGAAAGGCAACCTTTTCCATTCCAATGCACGTTCCCATTTCGTTGAAGAATTTCCCATCCTCTCTTAAGAGAATATATCAACTTCGGTATCTAATTGGTGTTGATATCTGAAATTCGTAACACTCATATTCGAGTTTTTCCTTTGACTTTCAACTCTACATTATCTTCTTTCAGTTGGTGGTTAGTCCTTTGTTCCTGCTTTCAATTGCTACGTTTGATAGCACTTCAGCCAACCCAAAATCAAATTAGTTCTTCTCTTAAAATATACCATCATCTATTCAAAGGGGGAAAACAGAATTGCTCTTTCGAAATATCGTTAATGGGTCCAAGAAAAAGACTTTTCTGGTGATATTTCTTTTAATATTAACTAGCATTATAACCCGGCGTTGCTCGGGTGTAATAAAAGCTTTAAAACTAATCCATGATCCTGGAGCTCAGACTCTTTGGACGTTGGCACGAAAGACTAAAGAGCAATAGTTGTTTACAGTTAAAGCGAAACCGTAGACTGAAAGAAAAATGAATGGATGTAAGTCAAATTTTGATTTCCTGGTATCGATATCAAATAAGTTTTTTCCTTGTAAACTGTTTTGAAGGCTAAATAAGTCCTCTGAGTAAACGATATCATGGCTGAGACTAAGAACTACAATTATACCTACGAAGAGCGAAACCAGAAGCAAAAACTAAAATAAAAGGGCTGAAAAAATACAGACATACAGGCAGATAAACAGACACACACACAAACATCTTGCCTTTTATATATATATATATATATATATATATATATATATATATATATATATATAATCGATTTTCTGCACTATTGTAAGAACTGCAACCTTGAAACTTCTGAATATCGTTTCTTATGTCTTTGTCTATGAGTGTATGAAATTTGATTAAAATCGGACCACTCCTTCTATAACACGATTTTTTCGATTATCGTTTTCGATATTTATCGCCGGTACCTCGACACAAAACCTAGCTAAGAACACTCGCAGACGCTTATAGTACAACTGTGTAAATTTTCAAGAAAATTGGTTCAGCCGTTTCGGAGTCTATAGGTAACGGACACACGCACAGAGACACACACACACACAAAGTTCCATTTATAAATAAGTTTAGGTAACTATATCTATCTGCCTCTGTGTGTGTGTGTGTGTGTGTGTGTGTGTGTGTGTGTGTGTGTGTGTGTGTGTGAAACCCTTTTTCAACCAAAATTGGGTCACTTGTTGATCATAACATGAATCTTTGATGTACACAAAAATGTTTAGAATCAATGTACAGGGTTCGTAAAAAATCAACGACAAACATAATTTGGGGTGGTCTTTTGCGAATTTTTACCATTTCTCCAAGACGCTTTACCCAAACTCAACAAAAATCGTGTCACTCGTAGATCAAGATCTGACGCCTTGAGATGCGAACAAAAATTTCAATTAAGACACAGGGTGTGACAAAATTAATAGAAAATGTTGCTTTTTGCAATCGTTTATTTCTCCGAAAGGCCTATTTGTATTAAAACAAAATCGGCTCTTTTTGTAACGTGTACCTTATCATATGCCCTAACAATTTCACGTTTTCTACAAGGTGCCAATCCTTCCGATGTTTCAGGAACAATGCATCCACTTCTGCGTCACAACGTCATCGCATCACAATAGAGGCACACGTAACGCCCACCCTCGTTCTTCCAAATGTACATACAACATTTTTGTTTATTGGCAAAATTGAGCAAGCATGAATCCCGTTTTACAAATAGAACAAAAATCAATACGTACTTCATCTTTTTTTAACTTACGTGTCACGGCAACCTAATACTAGAGCTTTTTGAATAAGCATTTGACCAACAACATTTCAACATAACCACTAAAGACCCCGAGCAACGCAAGGTTACACAGCTAGATCAATATAAGTGTGTCTAATATGACTGTGTGTATTTTATGCTATCAAATACAATACCTTGACCCCACCATATTTGCAGTGGCAATAAAGTTAACAAGCATGCATTGCTAATCATTACGACTGATTAAAGAATTCAGTCCTTACTGAGTACGCTATACGGCATAACATATCTTCCGCACTCTCTCTCTTCTTCTCTCTTCCTCACTCTCTTACTTACTCTCTCTTTCTGTCTGTGAATTATTCACTCTTTCTTATTCACTCTCTCTCTCTCTCGTTTTCTCTCCTTGATTCCATCTCTCTCTCTCTCTCTCTCTCTCTCTATCTATCTATCTATCTATCTATCTATCTGGATTATGGCTACATTACGTTGAAACGTTGGTTCCGGTAAAATCACCAAAGTTAAGCAACGTCGAGCTTGATCAGGTGGTTTTCTAAGCGCAACTTAGATGTGGCACAAGGCCTAAAGTTCCGTCTCTTCTCTCTTCCTCACTTTTTTTCTCACTCTCTCTCTCTCTCTCTCTTTCTTTCTTTTTGTCACTTATTCACTCTTTCTTATTCCCTCTCTCTCTCTCTCGTTTTCTTTTCTTTCTCTCATTCCATCTCTCTCTCTCGTTTTCTTTCTCTCATTCCATCTCTCTCTCTCTCTCTCACACACACACACACACACACACACACACTGAGGTTTACGGCTACATTACGTTGAAACGTTGGTTCCGGTAAAAATCACCAAAGTTAAGCAACGTCGAGCTCGATCAGGTGATTTTCAAAGCACAACTTAGATGTGGCACAAGACCAAAAATTCGGGGAACCAAGTGAGAATCGAACTCACAACTCATTTGTAATGATTCTAATGAGACACGCTTGTTAACCATTACACCACATCGAAGTGCCCAACGACGAGCTTGATCAGTGCGGACATCGTTGATCAGACGACAGTGAGCATCTCAGCAGCAAATTATGTTTAGCCTTTGTGGCATTGTGTTAATTCTTCCAAGAATACTTGTAAACAATAATGGCGCCAACGAGTCGCAACTGATCTGTGTCGCAGCCAATAGAAACGTTCATTTCCATTTCATTTTGTATATCATAGAATATGATCCAGTACCAAGTTCCTAGTTTTCTCCTGATATTTTAGGAGGCTAAAGCTAATGTACTTTCGTAATATAAGTGTGTCTAATATGAGTGTGTGCATTTTAGGCTGTCAAGCACAGTACCTTGACGCTTCCTCATTGCAGTTGAGGTAAAGTTAAAAAGAATTCATTGTTGATCAGTACGATTGAGTAGTGGGTTCAATCCTTACTGTATACTGGCATCTATATCCCACCCGCCTTTCCTCGCTCTCTTATCTCTCTCCTTCTTCCTTTCTCTCACTTCCTTTTGTCCTTCTCCCTCCCTCAATCTTCCTTTTTCTCACTATCTCTCTCTCTCTCGATCTCTGTCTGTCTGTCTGTCTGTCTGTCTGTCTGTCTGTCTGTCTATCTATCTATCTATCTATCTATCTATCTATCTATCTATCTATCCCAGTCTGTTCATATCTATCTATCTATCTATCTATGTCAGTCTGTTCATATCTATCTATCTATCTATGTCAGTCTGTATCTATCTATCTATCTATCTATCTATCTATCTATCTCAGTCTGTTCTATCTATCTATCTATCTATCTATCTATCTATCTATCTATCTATCTATCTATCTATCTATCTATCTATCTATCTCAGTCTGTTCATATCTATCTATCTATCTATCTATCTATCTCAGTCTGTTCATATCTATCTATCTATCTATCTATCTATCTATCTATCTAACTATCTCAGTCTGTTCATATCTATCTATCTATCTATCTATCTATCTCAGTCTGTTCATATATCTATCTATCTATCTATCTATCTATCTATCTATCTATCTATCTCAGTCTGTTCATATCTATCTATCTATCTATCTATCTATCTATCTATCTATCTATCTATCTCAGTCTGTTCATATCTATCTATCTATCTATCTATCTATCTATCTATCTATCGCTTTCTCACTCACTTCCTCACTTAAATTTAATAAGTGCGTTGTGGTGCAATGAGAAATAAGAATAAGAAAATCAGAGAGCCGGGTTCGAATTCTAGTTAAATTCATTTCATTCACTTTCTCACAAATACCATTGGGAAAGGCATTAATCAATCCACTTCTTCCAGCTGTGGGTTAAATAGCCGGACAGATTAGGTTCTATAGCCTTGGTTGGCAATCAGTTTACCGTAGAAAGAAATGGCAACCCACTGCGGGAAAATCTTCCGTCTAGTCAATCGAGAATCGAAGAAGACATGATCACCCAAGCGTGTATGACACTTAACTTATATGGATAAATGGATTGAATATCAAGACCGATTGGGTTCAATAGCCTTGCTTGGCAACCAGCCTAGTGCAGAAAAAATAGCAACCTGTTACGAGAAAATCTCCCGCCTAGTCATTCATTGATCGAAACAGACATGACAGACCAAGCCTGTATTACGCATGGCACATAACTGGCTGAAATAACTTGATACTCCCACAACAGAGTAATGGTTAACAAGCCTTTCTCATCATTCCTAAAATGTAATGAATTTGATCCTCACTGGTGGCCTCATATTTATATAATTTTTTTGTTAATCAATTCACCCAAGCAAGGCGATATAGCCACTAAGGCGCAAGGAGCTATTGAGAGTGAAAGACAATGAAAATAGTGAGGAACGATAAACCAGTAATAAACAGGAAACAAGGAATAAATATCTACTCCTGTTTAAAACACTGCGGAGGAGTGGAAACCGGGCAATAGGCTAGCCTATGTGACATTATTGAGAAAATAAATAAAATAAAATTTTAGAGTTTAGACCGGGTTGTTAGAATCGGGAAGTCCGAGTTCGAATTCCAATTGAATTCCTTGCATCCACTCACGCGCAAATACCCGTGGGAAAGGTATTAATCCGTCTCTTCTCTCCAGTTATGGGTTAAATAACAGGACAGATTCGGTTCTATAGCCTTGGCTGGCCACCAGTCTACCACAGAAAGTAATGGCAACCTACTGCAGCATAATCTTCTGCCCAGTCAGTCATGTCTCTTTCGAGACATGATCGCCCAAGCGGGTATCACTTATGTCACTTAACTGACTGTTAGAAGTATAGAGTGTTTTGC
This sequence comes from Ascarosepion bandense, assembly GCA_037127315.1. Lineage (NCBI taxonomy): Eukaryota > Metazoa > Mollusca > Cephalopoda > Sepiida > Sepiidae > Ascarosepion > Ascarosepion bandense. The sequence goes on from JBBBDQ010002221.1 coordinate 728,703, forward strand.
TTGTTTGTTTGTTTGTTTTAATCGTGTCACCCCGAGCAAGGCGGTAATGCCACTGATGTGCAGGGGGCTACATAAGTGTAAAAAGATTAATTAGAAGAGAGTGAAGAGGAAGACGAACCAGTTGGAAAGGAGCAAGAGAAGGATAGGAATACAGGTGTGATGACAGTTGCAAAGGTGGAGAGAACGGAAAGGATATACGGGGTGGTGAAAGAACTAGAGTCAAGTGGTTAATAGATGAGTATTGACATTGCATTTAAATTCCTGGAGGTTGTAGCCGTCAGGAAGCGAGTTCCACAGGCGGGAAGTGCGAGAGAAGAAGCTGCAGGAGTAGAATTGTCGTCTGCATTTGGTTAATCTAACTGTGAATGGGTGGGACCCAGTTGCCAATCTAGTTGCACTAGTAAACAGCTGTTGAGGAGGCACCAGTGACTTAAGTTCGTTGCAGCAGAAGCCATGAAAGGATTTATAGAACAGACAAAGGGAGGCCACATCTCGTCGGTGGGGAAGTGGCTGTAGTCGAGCCGCCAAGTCGGTACCTATCACATTACTGGTTCTCCTTTTGAGCCTGTCGAGAACACTGAGATGAACGGCAGGGGCGCCTGCCTATATATGGCAGCATTATTCCATGCACGGACTAATGGTTGATTTGTATATATGCAGGACGTATTCAGGCGGGAAAAACATCCTGGCCGGACACAGTGACCTAACCTTGTAGAATTGAGAAGCAAGCGAAATCCCAATACTATAAAGCCTTGCTACAAAACTAAGCTTATTCTTCTGCTATGTGCCTGTAGAATTTGGGTGGTCATAGCTCTCCACAATTTCCTATCTTTATTTTGTTCTTACTATCCCTTCTATTTTGCTAAAGAACATTGTTAACACGACGGTTGCACAAAACCCAAATACACTCAATAGCATTTCGCTGCTTACTGAGTAACCCACAGGTGAGTGAACCTGCGTGCGCAATAACGTTCCCTCAAAATGACAGCGATACCTTATGCTGAACGGACCTCATAAATCGATGAATTTGAGGAACCACTGTGGATGTGTGTTGTGATGCAATGGTTATCGTCTCGGATTAAGAAATCGGTAGAGACGAGTTCGGATCCTAGTTACATTCACTTACGCACAAATACCACTGAGAAAAATTTAATCCATCTTCCTCAATCTATGGGTTGAATAGCGGTACAGATTATTTTCGATAGACTTGACTAACCATCGGTCTACTGCAGAAAGTAATGACAATCAACTGCGGGAAAATCTTCCCAAGCTGATATCCATTACACCACAACGCACTTACTAAGTTTAAATAAGTGAGAAAGTGAGTGAGAAAGATATATATATATATATATATATATATATATATATATATAGAGAGAGAGAGAGAGAGAGAGAGAGAGAGAGAAAGAAAGAAAGAAAGATTGAGGGAGGGAGAAGGACAAAAGGAAGTGAGAGAAAGGAAGAAGAAGAGAGATAAGAGAGCGAGGAAATGCGGGTGGGAGAAAGATGCCAGTATACAGTAAGGATTGAACCCACTACTCAGTGGTACTGATTCAAAATCTTCTGCCTAGTCAGTCATGTCTCAAAAGAATCATGGTCGCCAAAACATGTATCACGTATGGATATTAACTAGCTGAGTAGGCAGAAAATCAGATTGCTTCTCTTAGAACACAAAGCCCTACCTTTTATTTGTTTTATAAATTATCCATACGTCTTCTTCTACATGATGTGTTCCTTTAAGAAATGGGTGATCATTGGTCTCCACTACTTCTATTCTTTGTATTCATTTACATAAGCTTATTGAATTTGTTTCTTGTTGTTTCTCTCTGCCTCTCTTGCCTTCAGTGTATCATGTGAGTGTCAAATTTTCTAAGCCTACTTTCCTCATTACGTGTCCTTGAAATTTCAACTGTCTCTTTCTGTTATAATTATACTTGTTCTTTTTGTTAATATTTTCTTTAACTACCTCACATTATCTTCTTTATTTTATGCCATGTCCCTTCGGGATGGGACCGATTATGGCTCTCCATATTTTCCTGTCTTTGTAAATGTATAATTCTTTTTTGTAGTAATCATTGAATGCGTTGAAATTTCCGTATCACACGATAGCATTTGAAACAAGGTTACTTACAAAAAAAATGGCTTCGAAAACGTACAATTATGACAAAGAAGTGATAGGAAGAAGATGAAAAGAGTAAAAGAAAAAAGAAAAAAGAAAAACAGGGAAGAAAATATAAAGGAATGAAAAAAGAATGATAGTCTAATGAAGTAAAGAAAGTTTAAAAAGCAAGCAATAAATAAATAGATAAATAAATAAATAAATAAAAGGTCGAGTCAGCTGACACCTCCGACTTCCGTTTAGTTTTACAGAAGCAGCCATATTCATTCGAAATAACAGCCGACATCGAAGTCATCTTACAATTTAATAATCTTTTCTTTTGCTTTTAGTTTCTTTTTACTTTTTTCTTTTTTTTTTTTTTTTTGCTGTCTTTTAAGAATGTTTTTCCTTGATTATTATAGTTTGATTTTTTTTAGCTTCTTAGCTGAAGTTTCCAGGTGTGCGTATAGGTGAGTCTGTTTTGTTTTTATGTTATATTTTGTTTTGAGTGCAGTCATCTATCATCATATTTTTTGCCCTTGTGTAGATGTTTGTGTCCGATTGTATGTCTGTGTGCGTTGTTGTATGTATGCGTGTGAAGGTGTTTTTAGCCTGCTGTGGATGAGTGTGTCGCCCGATGGTACAACACATTTAAATGGCCGCAAAGTGGTTTTATTTATACAATTTAATTTTGATATTGTTTATAACCATGAACTTAGTCGGTCTTTCTCTCTTTCTCACTCATTCTATCTTCTTCTTACTCTCTTCTTCACTCTCACTTCATCCCTACCTTCTTCCTACTCTACCTTCCTCCCTCTCTTCATTAATCTGTTCCTCACTCTCACACCCTCTCTCTTCATCACCCTCTCTTTTCCTTTATACAGTATAACCCGGATATAAGAGAAACCCTGGTATAAGAGAATTTGTCTCTGGTCCCAAATTAGAGCCTGTGTTAATGTATATAAAATAGACCAAACCCTGGATATAAGATAAACACCCGGATATAAGAGCATTTTGATCCAGTCCCGACAACTCTCTTATATCAGGGTTATACTGAATCTCTCTTTTACACTCTCTCATCAACTATCGTTTGCCTCACTTTTTCCCAAACATACTCTCATCATATCGGCTCGGAAGGAGAAATCGGAGAGCCGAGTTCGAATTTCATTTGAATCTGTTGCATTCACATGCGTACAAATACGCTTGGGAAAGGTATGAATCCGTCACTTCTCCCTCCAGCTGTGGGTTAAATAGCAGGACAGATTGAGTTCTTTAGCCTTGGTTGGTAACCAGTCTACAACAGAACGTAATGACAACCTATTGCGAGAAATTGTCTGCATAGTCAGTCATGTCACACACGCGCGCACACATACAGAACACACACCTAATACGTCTCTCTCCTCACTCACCTTCTTCCCTACTTTCTCTCTCCTTCTCTTTCTTCTCTCTCTCTCTCTCTCTCTCTCTCTCTCTCTGTCTTTTTTTTTTTTTGCTTGTCTATTTTTTCTAGCGTTGTGGTGTAATAGATATCGGCTCCGAATGAAAAATCGAGGAGGCGAGTTCGAATTCCAGTCGAATTCGTTTCATTCATTTACATAAAAGTATCTTCAGGAAAGATATTAATTCATCTATTCTCCCTCCAGCTATGGGTTTAATAACAGGACCGATTAAGTTCTTTAGCCTCAGTTGGTAACCACACTACAACAGAAAGTAATGGCTGTTGGACTTTTTACGTACATTGTATACAATATTTATTTCTGAATTTATACAGAAATTGTCGCACAAGGCCGAATTGGAGGTGGGTTAAAACTTGGGATGGTCTTCAGTAATCTATCCTATACCTAGCTAAACACTATCACGACCCAATCACACATTACAATTTCCCCATTCACCACCAGAACCCATCCGTCACCTCACATTCCTTCACACACCACAATGCCACATATTCACGAGGGGCACCTAGAAAAATGGGAAAAGTCCATGACAATAAAAATGTATTTATATACAATATAATATAAAATTAAAACATTTCATGAAAAATGAAATGATGGGAGGGGGTGAACCAAAAAAAAAACTAAAATACAACACAATTTCTCCAAACTAAAATAAAATAAATGTTAGTAAGACCCGTCCATCCCAAAAATACAAGAGTGGCCGCTGTATTCCGCCAAACGGCGAAATCAAGAAGCACACTCGCTAAGGGAGTGGGGAGGTGGGTAAAATAATTAATGGAATGAGTAAAAAAACAAAGTCTGACGCAGCCGAGATGAAAAGAGACCAAAACAAACTGGGCAGGTTGGGAATCTCGACTTGGGTTATAACAAAAAAGTACGTACATTGTATACTGTGCAGACACCTATGGGCTAACCCATTTTATAGTTCACCAATAGAAGGCTTAACCAATCAGAAAGCTCAAAATATTCAATGTCACATGTATAAAAGGCGGCCATAATTTCCGAGTATTGCCGATCTAATCCTGTTCAGGAGAGTGTCTAATTCGTGAGTGTTAATTTTTTTTTTTTTTTTAATCATTTCACCCCGAGCAAGGCGGAAACGCCACTGATGTGAAGGGGGCTACATAAATGTAAAAAGATTAATTAGAAAAGAGTGAGGAGTACAAACTAGTTAGAAAGGAACAATAGAAAGCTGAGAAAGCAGGTGCGATGACAGATACATAGGTGGAGAGAAAGGGAAGGTTATACAGGGGTGGGGAGAGAGCTAGAGTCCAGTGGTTAGTAGATGAGTATTGACTTTGCATTTAAATTTCTGGAGGTTGTAGCCGTCAGGAAAGCAAGAATACGGGAGTGAGTTCCACAGGCAGGTATAACCTGTATAAACTTTTTACGAGAGTTCAGATTGCAATTTTTTTATGTTAATGGTTTTCTCTAGTATTTTTGATGTTAATAGTTTTCTTTAGTATTTCTTACCATGGCTCATATTGCGATTCTAACACTAATGATTTTCTGTGGCACTCCGTATTACTGGTTCCCATATTGTGTTCATCTCTAGGCTTGGTCGGATTAGGATATTTTTGAAGCCTAGCATATGGACTGATTCCTTAAGTTTACGCGGCTTCCAGTGGCGTTCTCTATCTATAATTTAAACTTAATCCCATAGGGGACAGTGATCCCTTTCTCCCTCCATATGTGGTCAGCTACGCCTGATTTGTCTATCTCCCCTCGTGTTACGGCCTTGCGATGTTCTTGTAGCCTCACCTTAAGGGAGCGGCCTGTCTCTCATAGTTCTTTCCACAACTATATGGAATGACGTACACACAGTCCTTAGTCATGCCCTCCTCTGTTGGGATTCTTACTCGGGAGAGGTGCCTGCGAAGTGTAGAACCAATTCTGAAGATCATCCTGATGTTATATGAACCATAGATCCTTTGTATTTTCTCCGATAACCCCTTTACATAGGGTAGACAGACCAAGGCTGTTTTCTGAGAGTTGTTATCCTTATGCACCCTCCCTTCCATGTATGTTGGAGTTGTTGTCATGTACCCTGGATAATTGTTTCGTTGTCGGGTACTGCTTATACTGACCATTTTCTGTTCGTATATCTCTGGGTCGCGCTTATGACTTTTGCTCGATGTTGAAGGCAGCGGACGATTCCTTTCTTTACATTGCATGGGTGGTGAGAGTTAAAATGGAGGTATTGTCTGGTGAATGTTGGCTTGCGGTATACGGGTGTCTTGAACCCCACCTCTGTTCAAGTTATTAACACACCCTGGAATGCAAGTTTGTTGTCACACTCTTTTCCCATAGTGAACTGTATGGATGGTCTTATTGAGTTCACATGGTCGAATAGCGTCTGGACCTTCTCCTAGTGTGGCCAGAGTATGAAGGTGTCATCAACGTATCTCAGCCATAAAGTTGGCTTTGGAACTGGATTCTAATGCCATATCTTCAAAGTATTCCATGTATATGTTTGCCAGTGATGGTGATAATGGCGAGCCCATTGCTGGGCCTTCATCCTAACGATATATGTCTGATCCCAATCTGAAGTGTGTTGTTTGTATGCAAAATGTCAGCATTTCCATCAGGTTATCTAGTGTTATACTAGTACGTTCTGTTAGGGATGAGTTCGAGACCAGTCTGTCCCTGACTACCAATAGTGCCTCCACCGTGGGTACCTTGGTGAACAGACTCACCACATCCAGGCTCACCATCTGGTTGCATTGGATGGGAGCATTCTTGATCACCGAGGTTACGCAACGTTGAGCCTGGTCAGTACTTAGATGGGTGACCGCTTGGGAATACCAGGTACTGTAAGCGTTTAGTGACGGATGCGCGTTGTGTTGTAGTGGATATCGGCTCGGAAAGAGAAATCGGTAAGCCGAGTTCGAATTCCAGTTGAATACCCTGCATTCACTTAAGCACTGGTACCCTTGGGAAAGGTATTAATCCGTCCCTTCCCTCCAGTTATGGGTTAAATAACAAGGGTAGGACTTGGGGACCTTGTCCTTAAAAACAAATCCCAATTAATCTTGATACTCGAAAAGAAAAATGTATTACTAGACACAAAACTTATATAAAAACAATGAAATGTTGAAAGGAAAAGGTATTACCAGCAATAAATAAATACACTTTAGTTGGCAATAAATGACCCGCTGATAAATGACCCGCTTTGTCTGTCTTGGCAGATTTTCTATTGAGACGAGAGTAAATGGTGGTGTCATCTGCATAGATCTTCACTTGGGAACTGACTACAACAGGAAAATCACTGAGAAAGCTCAGAAAAAAGCGTAGGACCTAGAATACAATCTTAAATGACGGCCGTATTCGGATGATAGAATCTGGAAACTTGCTCGTTCAAAACGACATTTTCTCGATTTGATAAAACACATTAGATTAAATCAAGCAATTGTCTAGAAATACCGTAACTCCGGAGCTAAACCGTGTCAATTGCTTTTGAGATTTCAAGAGCAACAACTTGAGCTTCGCAGTTCATATCAAGAGCCTGGTGGGCACCTCGACATGGTGTAATAGTTAGCAAGCTTGTCTCACTAGAACCTGTTACAGCTGATTAATGAGCTCGATTCTCACTAAATGCCCCATACTTTCGGCCTGTAATTTACTTCTTCACTACTGCTGTAGCCTGGTATTGAACTCACAACTCTTTGGGTCAAGTCACAGGAACTAACCAATGTCTATATCAATTGGGCCATGTGTTCTTACAGAGTTAGAGGGAGATAACTCATGACTTCCAGAAAAGGCTCTAGGCAAGGAATTAAGTTCATATACCCCTGTGATTGTAATAAAGGGTTCGGTTCGAAATTCCTAGCACCTGAAGAAGGCCGGAGCGTACAACGGCTGAAACGTCGTACAAATGGCAACAAAGATGAGGACAATAATCCGAAGAATGTAAAAACTGTAAATACCCCAGTGATTGTAATAAAGGGTTCGGTTCGAAATTCCTAGCACCTGAAGAAGGCCGGAGCGTACAACGGCCGAAACGTCGCACAAATGGCAACAAAGATGAGGACAATAGTCCGAATAATGTAAAAACTGTAAAAGCCCTAGTGATTGTAATAAAGGGCTTGGTTCGAAATTGCTAGCACCTGAAGAAGGCCGAAGCGTACAACGGCCGAAACGTCGCACAAATGACAACAAAGATAAGGACAATTGTCCGAATAATGTAAATACAAGAAATCATTTAATCACTTATAAAATAAACTTATTCGGGTGTGGTTTGAAAAACGCTAAAAGTGTGAAATTTTTCATGTATTAATTTTGTTCTTATTAATAACTGCCTTGTTTAATTCCAGGCAAATTGACATCTGACGGGGCAAAGAAGACTTCAGATGTAACTCGTAGCGACTTCTTCCGAGAATGGGCAAAATTTGGCGGTTGCTACATTAGGGATGATGCTCCAGATTTATAAACGGTGCAAAAGTTGGCAGCTGGGTTTAGGATAGTAAGAGAGAGACTTGAAGATGTTTCAAGGTTTGAACATTTCCATCACCGAGGTAAATATTGATTGTGCCCCCTATACGGTGATAAATTCCAGTGGAATTCGTTTCATTCACTTACACAGAAATACCATCTCATCTCCCTTCATCTTTGGGTTGAATACTAGGTCAGTCTTTAGTCTTGGTCTATCGCAGAAAGTAATAGAAACCTACTGCGAGATGATCTTCTGCCCAGTCATGTTTCTTTCGAGACATGATCGTCCAAAACGAGTATCACGTATGGCACTTAACTGACTGACTGAATATAATAGCTAGAATCATGATAAAGGCTTCTAATGATCATAAAGTGGGGGATCGGTTTTCTATTGTTATGAAGTGATAAAATGATCCCCCACTAATTTATACCTAATAATATAATACATATCTTCTCCCTCTAGCTATGAGTCAAATAACATGACCGATTAGGTTTTATAGCCTTGGTTGGAAACCAGTCTACCGCAGAAAGTAATGGCAACCAACTGCGAGATAATTTTCTGCCCAGTCAGTCATGTTTCTTTCGAGACATGATCGCCCAAGCGTGTATCACGCATGGCACTTAATTGACTGAGTGTACACTCTGAAAATGGTTTCCTCATCCGCAATTCGTGCATCGTTTTCCTAGCCCTTGACATTTGCATATATTCCTTTCATGCATTCTTCCATAATATTTGCATTTCACTTTGGATTTGGTTCGTATTTATCTTGTACGCTTCGATCTCTTCTTTCAGTTGATTGAATTCTTTGATTAATTCTAACTGTTGTAAAAATTCTACACTTGTTTCCAAAATCATTTGACTGCTTTGCATGCACTCCAACATTTTTCACTTATGACTCGGGTCTTGTCACCCCCTTCAATCAACCTTAGAAGAATCAATTCGTCTTCCACAGACATTTTTTGTGTCACTAACTTTTCGAACACGCAATACTTCACTCGCACCTTCGCCCGATACAGAATTTTATCACAGATTCTTCTGGCCCATTCTTTGCTTCGAGAAACTTGGTTCTTTCGGTAATAATCAATTTTCTCTTTGCTCTATTGTTCTTTGTAAGGACTCTGATAATTTCCTCGAAAGCCAATTGTTCAACTTGTTTGGCAGAAATTTTCATTAAAGCCTCGCATCCCACGGTAGCCAAAAACAAATCCGTTATCTTATTCCCGCCCCCCTTCCATTCTTGAGTAGTTCAATTTTCTAACTCTCATCAATACCGCAAAAGCTCTCACACTTCAACGTGCCCGAGATCGTCCAACAAACCCAAGAATCCTATCGATAACGCCATTGTTAAGTCTCATATATTTCTGTGCATAGCAATAGTCATGTCGTATCTCTGCGTGTAGCAATATTCGTGACGTATCTCTGCACGTAGCAATAATCGTGATGTATCTCTGCATGTAGCAAAATTCGTGACGTATGTCTGCGTGTAGCAATAATCATGACGTATGTCTGCGTGTAGCAATAATCGTGATGTATCTCTGCGTGTAGCAATAGTCATGACGTATCTCTGCGAGTAGCAATAGTCGTGACGTATATCTGCGTGTAGCAATAATCGTGTCGTATCTCTGCGTGTAGCAATAACCGTGACGTATCTCTGCATGTAGCAATAGTCATGACGTATCTCTGCATGTAGCAATAGTCATGACGTATCTCTGTGTTATGTCGCCAAGTATAAATGAATAACTCAACAACAGAATCAGAATATAAGTTGTATTCCGCGGAAAAGACGGTTAGTATGTACAGAAGTGATTAGTAATATTTACAATAGAAAAGATACAAGAGTCCAATCCGTCGTAAGACGTGTGTATACGTGATTACTTCCGGTACACCAGCGGAAGTGTGACTAACTCTTCACTGACTCGCACTGACTCTTCAGTAACTCATTAGAGACTCTCAAGTGACTCTCTACGACTGTATTTACTAGCCTTCCCACGTAGGCTGGATGTGACACATGGTCATTTTATAGTGGGTATTCCCGGCCATATAGCCGGGCCAAAAAATGTCTGTCTATTTTTGCCCAGTCGTGGTTCTACCCTTCGGCGGAACCACGACTGGGTTATTGCTCTCTGCTCGGAAGCAGAGAGCGCCCTCTACGCGAAGGCAGAGAGCTGACAGTGTCGTAGAGCCGTCAGTCTAGTGACTCGGTACGACTCTCCTGTAGAGAATCCACCATTGCTATATATAGCAATGGGAACAGTCCATTTGTAGTCAAATAGGAGCGGCACCCTAACACTCTGGGAGTAGCAATAGTCGTGACGTATATCTGCGTGTAGCAATAATCGCGACGTATCTCTGCATGTAGCAATAGTCATGACGTATCTCTGCATGTAGCAATAGTCGTGACGTATCTCTGCTAGTAGCAATAGTCGTGACGTATCTCTGCTAGTAGCAATAGTCGTGACATATCTCTGCGTGTAGCAATAGTCGTGACGTATCTCTGCTAGTAGCAATAGTCGTGACGTATCTCTGCTAGTAGCAATAGTCGTGACATATCTCTGCGTGTAGCAATAGTCGTGACGTATCTCTGCTAGTAGCAATAGTCGTGACGTATCTCTGCTAGTAGCAATAGTCGTGACATATCTCTGCGTGTAGCAATAGTCGTGACGTATCTCTGCTAGTAGCAATAGTCGTGACGTATCTCTGCGTGTAGCAATAGTCGCGACGTAGCTCTCCTTGCCTAATGTGGATCAGTGGATTGCTACCCGGCGGATCAACTACTTAAGACTTAAATAATACCGAGGTAGTTTGCATGGGATACTACAGTTTGACTCACAAATTCGGTGATAGCTGTTAACACATCGGCAGAAGACCTGGAAAAACGAAAACCATATTGTTTATTTGTGTGAAGTAAGATGCTTTACCGATTCGGACAGAATATTTTGCCCAGGAGTGCTAGGAGATTAATAGTGTCAGATCTGACGGATCCAATGGTTCTGTAGAGTTCTTAAAGACAAGGACTACAGAGGAGGATTCTAACTAGTTTGAAAACAATCTAGTCGCTAGATATTTATTGTAAATTTTGGAGAGATCAGGTGTATATTTATTTAGGACAATTGCGGGGATAACGCTTAATCCACTGTTCTTGTACGGATCTAGTTTAGAAACGATTGCAGAAACCATGGACGTCTTTATGGTAGATATTATGTTCTGAGTTGGGGTTAGTTAAAGATACTCCTGATGAGTAGTTTGAGTTTGAGTTTTATTTAATGGCATATCAATCTCTGTGAATTATTTAATACCAAAAAGATGGGGTTTTAAGTTATTTTTTTAAATTCGGTTATAGAAGATTGATTTAGTCAGATTTTAGTTCATTGTTTTTGTTTTAGAAAACTGTAAATGTCCTCTAGTTTTGTATTCAAAAATGTTTTGCTGAGAATAATTTTTTTCTTCAAAACTGTATTGTTGGTAATATTTTTTCTTTAAAAATGTATATTTTTCTATAAAAGTCTATTTTTATGTATATATTTTTATAAAAGTGTATTTTTATACTTTCATAGTATTTTGACCCCAGTTTGGGGGTTAACTATTTGCCCATAGCTGGGACCCTAACAGGTGCTATCATTCCAGGTCAAGGTAGACCTAGGAACAACAGCAATTAAGAGGTGTTTCCATGCTCCTCACAACCTCAGAGGCCTTGCTGCCAGATGCAGTTTGCTATCATGCCCAGGACCCCCAGATGAGTAGAAGATGTTGGAAGAGAGTCCCAAGACAAAGCGTTCTGCTTTATTTGCAGGAAATAACAACATTTCAAAGTATATTCTCAGAAAAAAACGTAGGTAGAAAACATGGATTCATACCACAGCAAATGCAGTGAACTGAACTGAAATTCAAACTCGGCTCTCCGATTTTTCAAGCCTAGCCGCTGTCCATTACTCCACCGTGTCTCCTTATAGCCATGCTGACCGCGAGTAGAAAAAGTTTTCCGTAGTGATTAAATGAAAGTAGTTTTGTTTTGGAGGCGTACAAAATTTACAAGTCATTCCTTGCTCCAGTTAACCAATGATTAGAGATTAGATTAGAGATCTTTTTCAAGAACCCCGCATTCATATGAAATGAACTAGAAGCGTGTTCATTCAACATGATCTTCATTACACGATTCGTTAGGAACGATTGGATTAGGCCAAAGAATCGTTCACAGACATCAAAAGCCCTTGAGCCTGCGGAGAAGGCCAGCATGCCAAACCCGGTTTCAATTCACGTATTCCAGGCAATAAGGAAAAAAGCTGAAATACATCTTTGTCAAATTCTTCTGTGTAGTCTTCGAAACACGTGCAGCCCTTTTTGAAATCTGTAGTAATCGTTCTAATAACAATCTAACTATAAAGATGAGTTATCTGGTTTCAAGTTCTTTGAAGAAGACATATTGTTCTTGCCTTCTTAACGATCTAATTCTTTTACGCTTATCATCAGAATCTTGAATATAATTTTAATTTGGTGACCGATTAAGCTGACTGTTCAGTAGAGCTAGCATTCATCTGCATCTGGTTACTCATGAACCGCTATGGAAAAGGGTCTACTAAGAGCTTCCGGTATATCACCGCTGTCGTGTATTTCATTTATTATTTCACAAATATTTTTAGATAAGACGGACAGAGAAAAACCACACATAACCTAACTCGAGAGCTTGAGTATATAAATAATAAACCAATGTTTGGGGGAGATAGAAAAAAAAAATTATCAAAAGCTACGAAGGACATTAAATTGTGGAGAGTCATGATCGCCAACGTCCTGAAGAAAAGGATTTTCAGTGGCTTGTCTTAAATGCAAGAATTATGATATAAGCCTATTTTATGCATAGCATAAATATACTATAAATTATTTTAACATTGACATGCATTGACTGTCAAGGTGAATGGCACTTTCTGTGGTAACTGATTGATTGAGTAATACGTTTGTTTAACGGCATGTCAACACCTTATGGGTCATTTTATGGCGAAATTTTATTTTCTTTTGAACTTTGGAGTAATAAAAGCATTATATATGTTATACTACTTTCACAATTGAATACATGGTAAATGAGTATTTGTCTAGGAAGTATTTACAGTATGTACATTATTCAGACTATTGTCCACATTTTCTTTACAAGTGTTAACTATAGCAAGGTAAAGAAAGATCCCACGTTGAAAATAGAACGACAACTGTCGCAGATCTTGATCAAGAACAAGGATCGCTTCCAGCCTAGGACATACAGGCAGTTGTCTCAACGTTACAGCAAGCTACCTCACATGTATGGTCTACTTAGATTCATAAAGACGGTATTCCACTCAGGCCGATTGTTAGCAGCGTAGGTTCGGTGTGCCACCCTCTGAGTCGCTTCCTTGTAGATATAATTGACCCACTGATAGGAAAGTCACCATCATATGCTGGAAACTTTGCTCACTTCGTGAAACTTATCAAGGATGCTCCCATCCAATGCAACCAGATGGTGAGCCTGGATGTGGTGAGTCTGTTCACCAAGGTACCCACGGTGGAGGCACTATTGGTAGTCAGGGACAGACTGGTCTCGAACTCATCCCTAACAGAACGTACTAGTATAACACTAGATAACCTGATGGAAATGCTGACATTTTGCATACAGACAACACACTTCAGATTGGGATCAGACATATATCGGTAGGATGAAGGCTCAGCAATGGGCTCGCCATTATCACCATCAATGGCAAACATATACATGGAATACTTTGAAGAGATGGCATTAGAATCCACAGTTCCAAAGCCAACTTTATGGCTGAGATACGTTGATGACACCTTCATACTCTGGCCACACTAGGAGAAGGTCCAGACGCTACTCGACCATGTGAACTCAATAAGACCATCCATACAGTTCACTATGGGAAAAGAGTGTGACAACAAACTTGCATACCAGGGTGAGTTAATAACTTGAACAGAGGTGGGGTTCAAGACATCCATATACCGCAAGCCAACATTCACCAGACAATACCTCCATTTTAACTCTCACCACCCATGCAATGTAAAGAAAGGAATCGCCCGCTGCCTTCAACATCGAGCAAAAGTCATAAGCGCGACCCAGAGATATACGAACAGAAAATGGTCAGTATAAGCAGTACCCGACAACGAAACAATTATCCAGGGTACATGACAACAACTCCAACATACATGGAAGGGAGGGTGCATAAGGATAACAACTCTCAGAAAACAGCCTTGGTCTGTCTACCCTATGTAAAGGGGTTATCGGAGAAAATACAAAGGATCAATGGTTCATATAACATCAGGATGATCTTCAGAATTGGTTCTACAATTCGCAGGCACCTCTCCCGAGTAAGAATCCCAACAGAGGAGGGCATGACTAAGGACTGTGTGTACGTCATTCCATATAGTTGTGGAAAGAACTATGAGAGACAGGCCGCTCCCTTAAGGTGAGGCTACAAGAACATCGCAAGGCCGTAACACGAGGGGAGATAGACAAATCAGGCGTAGCTGACCACATATGGAGGGAGAAAGGGATCACTGTCCCCTATGGGATTAAGTTTAAATTATAGATAGAGAACGCCACTGGAAACCACGTAAACTTAAGGAATCAGTACATATGCTAGGCTTCAAAAATCTCCTAAGCCGACCAAGCCTAGAGATGAACACAATATGGGCACCAGTAATACGGAGTGCCACAGAAAATCATTAGTGTTAAAATCGCAATATGAGCTATGGTAAGAAATACTAAAGAAAACTATTAACAACAAAAATACTAGAGAAAACCATTAACATAAAAAAAATTGCAATATGAGCTCTCGTAAAAAAGGGTTACTGAACATTAGGTTTATAATTCCCAAAAAATCAGTTGTTCTTGTCCTTAAGGACACAGTGGATATAGACGTTGGTTAGTTCCTGACCTGCCTCTTAGTCTTGTGAGTTCAATACCAGGCTACAGCAATGGTGAACAGGTAACTTGCATAACTCATGACTTTTTTTTTAATCATTTCACCCCAAGCAAGGCATTCCACTGCCACTATTGCGCATGGGGCTACATAGGGGAACGTAAAGAGAAGGAGTGGTTAGACATAGGGAATGTCAGGAGGAAGGTGACAGATGAGTAAGGATACCGAGGATGAGGGTTGGGCAGATGGGAAGAGTGTTTGATAGAATAGGAGCAGGTTAGTGTGTTAGGAGGTGTCTATTGACCTTACATTTAAACTCCTGGAGATTGTAGCCGTCGGGGGAAGCAATCGTGTGGAAGGGAATTCCACAGTCGGGAAGTGCGAGGAAATAAACTGTTGGAGTAGAAGTTGCGGTTGCATTTTATCGGTTTCACTGTAAAAGGGTGGGATCTAGTTGCGAATCTAGTATCTCGTGCAAATTCGTATTTAGGGGGCACCAGTGATCTAAGTTCATCGGAGCAGAAGCCGTGAAAGTATTTATAGAAGAGACACAGGGAAGCCACGTCGCGCCTATGGGAGAGAGACTGCAGGCGGTCTGCCAAGTCGGTATCTATCACATTACAGACCCTCCTCTGAACCTTATCGAGAAGCCCGAGAAGAATAGCAGGGGCACCCGACCAGATATGGCAGCAGTATTCAATGCACGGGCGGATGGTAGATTTATATAATTGCAGGATAGATTTTGATGGAAAAAACTTCCGGGCCCTGCACAGAGAACCGACTTTCATAGCAGCGGATTTAGCAATGGATTCGATATAGTCATTCCATTTGAGGTCCGCTGAAAGTGTGCGACCAAGGACTATCGAGGCCTTACGCAAGAAATGAGAATGATATATTCAATAATAATAATAATAATAATAAAGGGTTCGGTTCGAAATTCCTAGCACCTTTAAGAAGGACGCCAATATAAAGATGAGGACAGCAGCCCGAATAATATAAATATGGTAAATCATTCTCTGCTTTTGTGCAGACCCCATGTTTGTATGGTCATGTTTACTAGTGTGTTTTAAAGTTATATTTTGGACTATAGTTAGATTTCTTTAAGAAACTGTAGAATATTATTTCGACTAATCCCCAAATCCCTGTAATATCAACAACTCTATGGATTTTGAGCGGGATCTAAACTCTGTGGTGAACTGGGGCAAGAAGTGGCTTGTCAACTTCAATTCATCTAAAACCAAGCTGTTGTCTGTCAACCAATACAGGCAACCTCTCCTGCTTCCCATAAGCATGGACCAAGTGATTCTCCCTGAGAGTAATACACTACGCTTCCTCGGACTTACCCTGTCCTCAGACCTCAAATGGAACCACTATATTGAATCCATAGCAAAATCTACTGCTAAGAAGATTGGGTCACTATGTCTATCCAGGATGTTTTTTCCACCTGAATCCATCCTGCATATATACAAGTCAACCATCCGTCCGTGCATGGAGTACTGCTGCCATTTATGGTCAGGTGCCCCTGCCGTTCTCCTCAGTGTTCTTGACAAGCTCCAAAGGAGAGTCTGTAATGTGATAGGTACTGATCTGGCGACTCGACTGCAGCCACTTCCCCATCGTCGAAATGTGGCCTCCCTTTGTCTCTTCTATAAATACATTCATGGCTTCTGCTCGGACGAGCTTAAGTCACTGATGCCTCCTCAACAGGTGTTTACTCGTGCAACCAGACTGGCAACTGGGTCCCACCCATTCACAGTCAGGTTAGCCAAATGCAGACGACAATTCTACTCCTGCAGCTTCCTCTCTCGCACTTCCCGCCTTTGGAACTCGCTCCCGTATTCTTGCTTTCCTGACGGCTGCAACCTCCAGAAATTTTAATGCAAAGTCAATACTCATCTACTAACCACTGGACTCTAGCTCTCTCCCCACCCCTGTATAACCTTCCCTTTCTCTCCACCTATGTATCTGTCATCGCTCCTGCTTTTTCAGCTTTCTATTGTTCCTTTCTAACTAGTTTGTACTCCTCACTCTTTTCTAATTAATCTTTTTACATTTATGTAACCCCTGCACATCAGTGGCGTTTCCGCCTTGCTCGGGGTGAAATGATTAAAAAAAAAATTATTTCATATCGAAATCTAAATATTTTACACATGATTTTATGATTTAAACTACATATATTTTGTACAGAATTTTATACATTCAGAGTCAAGGTATGTTTTTTAGATATACAAGGTGTCCATAAAGTTCGTGTGCATTTTAAAAAATTTATAACTATTTATATTTGCGATAGAAATAATTTGCAAAAAAGATTAGAAAAAAGTAAATCTATATTTTTTTACGGTTTTATGGAAATTTTAATAAGTTTTTATGTGTCCTCCATCATTAGCAATACAAAGGGTAATACGATTTTGCAGTTCACGGAAAACATTTGCCAACTGATTTACAGTAATACCTGAAATCATATTAGTTATTTTAGCTTTCAAATCTTCTAATGAACTAAGTTTGGTTGCATACACAATTGTTTTCACATGTCCCCATAATAAAATCTAATGGAGTCAAATCTGGCGAACGTAGAGGCCAATAAAATGTGTCCACATCTTCCGATCCATCTGTTTACTTATCTAAAAATCGTTTTCAATTTTGTGGGAAAGAATTATTCAATAACTATACTTAAAACTAGGCACATTAAACTTTTTTTTTTACAGATTATTTCTATAAGAAATACAAATAAAGTTATAGATTTTTCAACACGAACTTTGTGGACACTCCGTATAGTTTTTAGCTCATAAAATGTATTCTTGGCCTCACTAGATACCCCATAATTTCGGCCTTGTGCCACATCAGAGCTGTGCTTAGAAAATAACCATAAAATGTATTCTTGATAATTTACTACAAAAATGAACTATTGATTTTTGTTTGGGGCCTAACAGGGGCTACCTCGCCGGGTCAGGTTGAACCTAGGAAAAACAGGAGATGGTTTTAAGCTCCTTAAAACCTGAAACCTTCCAATGCTGCCAAATGTAGTTTATCGTCAATTTGTGGTTAGGAATAAATGAAAATGCTGCTGGCATGATATATTTGTTGTAATTAAGAAATAGTCAGTCAGTTAAGTGCCCTACGTGTTACACACTTGGGCGATCATGTCTCGAAAGAGACATGACTGACTGGACAGAAGATTATCCCGCAGTAGGTTGCCATTACTTTCTGCGGTAGACTGGGTGCCAACTAAGACGATAGAAACCAATCTGTCCTGATATTTGACTCATGGCTAGAAAAAAAAGAGATGTATTATATTATGACGTAGTAATTAGTTGGGGATCAGTTTATTACTTCATAACAATAGAAAACCGATCTCCCACTTTATGACCAGTAAGCGCCTTAATCATGATTTCGACTATTATATTCAGTCAGTCAGTTAAGTGCCTTAAGTGAAACACGATTTGGGTGATCATATCTCGGATGCCAACCAAGACTATAAAACCCCAATCTGTCTAACTATTCAACTATGGAAATACAATGGATATTTTAGGGTATTTGCGCGTAAGCGAATGCAGCTAACTCAACTGGAACTCGAACTCGGCTCTTCGATTTCTCATTACGAGCCGACATCCATTGCACCACATCGCACATCCATCTTCCCCACATATCCCCATAAATTATGCTCCTTACCCTGTAGCGCACAAATTTGAGTGGCTTTTACGCAAGATGAACCCTATTGTCAAAAAATAAATCTTTTATAATTTTCATTAATAAGGAACACTTTCAATAGCTACCCTGGATGTAATAAGACTCCAATACATGTCTTCATAGAGACTGTTGCCAAAAGAAATCAAATTTGCAATCGGAGAACTGAGTTCGAATTCTAGTCAGGGCTATTATATTGCAGTCAGTTAAGTGCCATACGTGATATACGCTTGGGCGATCATGTCTCGAAAGAAACATGACTGACTGGGTAGATTATCTCGCAGTAGGCTGCCATTACATTTTAGACTGGTTGTCAGCCAAGGCTATAGAACCCAATCTGTCCTGCTATTTAACCCATAACTGGAAGGAAGAAATGAATTAATACCTTTCCCCAGGGTATTTGCACTTACGTGGATGCAGAGAATTCAACTGGAATGCGAACTCTGCTCTTGGGGTTCTCATTCAGAGTCGATATCAATTGCCCCACAATCAGTCAGTAAGTTAAGTGCCATACGTGATACACGCTTGGGTGATCATGTCCCGAAAAAGACATGACTGACGGGGCAGAAAATTTTTTTCTGTGGTAGACTGGCTGCAAGCCAAGGCTATAGAACCCAATCTGTCCTGCTATTCAACCCATAGCTGGAGAGATAAGCGACGGATTCATACCTCTCCCAATGTTATTTGCGCGTATGTGAATGCAAGGAATTCAACTGGAATTCGTACTCGCCTCTTCGATTTGTTGTTCCAAGACGATATCCACTGCACTATAAAACACATTCAATTAGAAAATAAAAGAAGTAATAATGGCTAAATATGTTCACATTCTTCAAGTTTTTCTTGCAGTTTTCTTGTAAGACTAAAATATGTCTGTTAATTTTAACGTTTCTTTTGTTGGCATATCAACTTGTTTAGGATGACGACTTCTTCATCTTCTTTTATGTGCCATGTCTTTTCAGGATGTAGGCGATCATGGCTTTCCACATCTCCCTATCCCTGGTGGCCCTTAACACACTTTCTGCTGTTGCACCATCCAACCCTCGTTCCGTCATCCACCTGATCAGGTCCTTCAAATATGTTATCCGCTGCTTTCCCCTGTCTCTTTTTCCTGTATCTGGCCTGTTAATATCAGGTTCTCCAAGCCCTCCTTCCTCATTGCATGTCCCAGGATCTTTAGCTCTCTCTTCCTGATGCTCAGTATTAATTTCCTTTTCGTCTCCATTCTTTCCAAGACCTAGTCATTGCTTACATGCACGGTCCATAACATCCGCAGCATCCTTCTGTAGAACCACATTTCAGCTGCTTCAAGTTTTTCCTTCATCTTCGAAGATATTTTCCAACATTCATTGCCATACTGAAGAACCGACATCACATAGCAATCCAGAATTTCTAGTAAAATTGTCCTGTTCTTTAATACTTTACTCAACTTCTGGAATGCTTTTTTCACTATGCCAATTCGCCTTCGGATCTCTGTGTTGCACTTTCCCTCTTCTGTTAGAACACTTTCTAGGTATTTAAATGTCCGTACCTCCTTGATTTCAGAGTCCTTCACCTGTAATTGCCATTTTGGGCTGCTCTTTTTGCTGATGACCATGCATTCGGTTTTCTTGCAGTTTATTTGTAGTCCTGTCTTGTCACTCCCTTCAGCTACCTTCTGTAGAAGGTCTTGTGGTTTCCTTTCTGTGTCTGCTATCAGCACTGTATCATCTGCGTACCTTATATTGTTTAAATTTTGTGTTATATAATGGTATTTTAAACTATTTCCATTAAACTATCTTTCCATTAAACTATTTCCATTAAACTATCTTTTAGGATAGTTTTTGATCTTTCCATTAAACTATTTCCATTAAACTATCTTTTAGGATAGTTTTTGATCTTTCCATTAAACTATTTCCATTAAACTATCTTTTAGGATAGTTTTTGATCTTTCCATTAAACTATTTCCATTAAACTATCTTTTAGGATAGTTTTTGATCTTTCCATTAAACTATTTCCATTAAACTATCTTTTAGGATAGTTTTTGATCTTTCCATTAAACTATTTCCATTAAACTATCTTTTAGGATAGTTTTTGATCTTTCCATTAAACTATTTCCATTAAACTATCTTTTAGGATAGTTTTTGATCTTTCCATTAAACTATTTCCATTAAACTATCTTTTAGGATAGTTTTTGATCTTTCCATTAAACTATTTCCATTAAACTATCTTTTAGGATAGTTTTTGATCTTTCCATTAAACTATTTCCATTAAACTATCTTTTAGGATAGTTTTTGATCACTAGATCTACTATCGTCCTGCAAACACAAAACCATCTTTGTCCTCAGATAAAAAATGGCTTCCATTTTCTTTTTAATTCTTTCACAAGCCATATCCTTGCATATTAATTTATACTTTTATGAGCTTGAACCGTTTTTTTTTTTCTAAAAAGAAGTAGACATAATTTCAAAATAATAAGTTCATTAGGACAATGTATTTGAAGCTAAAATGAAACGGCCAACGCAACTTAACGAAAACAGGCCTTTACAAAGTTCATGACTTAAACTGACTCGCCGCAATTTTCAGACGTTACATTTGCCGGTTGGATGTCTGTCAAGATATTGCATTGTTATGCGATCAGTGTTTTGTCAATAGGATGCTATCAGAAGATTTTATCGCAATATAGGTCAATCCTAAGGTGACGCTCCTCTCTCTCTTTCTCTCTCTCTCTCTTTCTCTATCTCTCTTTCTCTCACGCACACACATACACACACGTTCACACACACAAAGTCTTTCTCACAAACTGACTCTCTCTCTCTTAAACACACGCACTCACTCAGACACACACACTCTCTCTCTCTCATACATGCACACTCCCTCTCACACACAGACTGTCTCTCACACACACATACACTCACACTCTTGCACACACGTACACATAGTCTCTCTCACACACACACACACTCTCTCTCACACAAACACACACACACACACTCTCTCTCACGCTCACACACTCTTTTACAGACATTTACATACTCTCTCTCTCTCTCTCTCTCTCTCTCTCTCTCTCTTCCCTCACATATATATACAAAAGGGTACAAACAAGTTCTCGGTCTCACCAAGAAGGCCTTTCATTTGAATTCTGATGTTTAGCTGTATATTATAAAGGCGATCCGGCCTAGAATTTCCAGCATCAACACGTATATATATATATATATATATATATATATATATATGTGTGTGTGTGTGTGTGTGTGTGTGTGTGTGTGTGTGTGTGTGTGTGTGTTCGCGCGCGACTTCTATGTATTTATTTGGGCACCAAACTCTCATTTATCCATGTTTAATTAAAAATAACTGATAACGTACTGTGAGTAGGTTTTTATTCAATTTTTCTTGATTCCGTTTAAGTGATTTATTTTTTTGGGCATAAATGTATGTATAATTGTTCGCATGTTCTATATATTGGGAGGTTATTAGGATAACTCAGTACCTTAGATCCACTTGGAAAGATATTAGGAGCTTAGATCTACTTGGAAGGATGTTAGAATAACTCTGAACGTTAGCTTTTGGCTATACTTTCAGCCATTATCAATGATGAATTTTATTTTTACTTGCAGCTGAATATATGTATTATTTTATGCATGTATCTAGAGTTATAGCAATTTTTCATTTTCCATACACGGTCAGCATATTGTGGCCGTGTTCAAAGTAGACGTTGAGTGTTAGCTTTTCCTTTTTATTAATAATCCCTCCATTATTTTTAGCCATTTTTACACGAAGATGAGGCTATCATTTGTATTATCAACGATTATGTTACGGATAGAGATTATTAGGTCTCTATAAGCATTTAAATGATAGAATTGAGCCATGGTTAGAGAGATATGACGTGAATTTTCTTGTTAAACATATTGTAGTATATCCAATATAATTATTTACGAATTTGGATAAACCAGGAACACATATATAATTGTGTATTGGAGTCGCAATCCATCTTTACAGAAGTCATTAAAAACGACTAAGTTACTGCGGTTAAGTTCTTTATTTTATTTTGCTTGTGTTGTTTTATTTTCTTCTTTTCTGGACATAAACTTTGGAGAAATTGTCCAGAAGTTCTGTATGTCCGATCGCTTTCAGTTATATTTTTGGCCATTATCAAAGTTAATTTCATTTTTACTTTTAACTGAATATATGGATTTTTATGCCTATATATCCTAAGCATGAAACAATGGATAAAACCAATCATAAACAGGAAAGAAATGATAAACCTAACACAAAGATGAACCCAATTCTAAACAGGAAATAAGAGTTAAAATCACTCATGAACATGAAACTCAATTCTAAACAAGAGACAATGGATAAAACTGATCCTAAACAGGAGAGAAAGAATGAACCCAATACTAAACAGGAAATAAGAGTTAAAACCACTCATGAACAGGAAACTCTATTCTAAACAAAAGACAATGGTTAAACTAATCCTAAACAGGAAACAAAGGAATGAACCCAATTCTAAACAAGAAATAAAAGATAAAACCACTCATGAACAGGAAACTCTATTCCAAACAAAAGACAATGGTTAAACTAATCCTAAACAGGAAACAAAGGAATGAACCCAATTCTAAACAGGAAATAAGAGATAAAACCACTCATGAACAGGAAACTCTATTCTAAACAAAAGACAATGGTTAAACTAATCCTAAACAGGAAACAAAGGAATGAACCCAATTCTAAACAGGAAATAAGAGATAAAACCACTCATGAACAGGAAACTCTATTCCAAACAAAAGACAATGTTTAAACTAATCCTAAACAGGAAACAAAGGAATGAACCCAATTCTAAACAGGAAATAAGAGATAAAACCACTCATGAACAGGAAACTCTATTCCAAACAAAAGACAATGGTTAAACTAATCCTAAACAGGAAACAAAGGAATGAACCCAATTCTAAACAGGAAATGAGATAAAACCACTCATGAACAGGAAACTCTATTCTAAACAAAAGACAATGGTTAAACTAATCCTAAACAGGAAACAAAGGAATGAACCCAATTCTAAACAGGAAATGAGATAAAACCACTCATGAACAGGAAACTCTATTCTAAACAAAAGACAATGGTTAAACTAATCCTAAACAGGAAACAAAGGAATGAACCCAATTCTAAACAGGAAATAAGAGATAAAATCACTCATGAACAGGAAACTCTATTCCAAACAAAAGACAATGGTTAAACTAATCCTAAACAGGAAACAAAGGAATGAACCCAATTCTAAACAGGAAATGAGATAAAACCACTCATGAACAGGAAACTCTATTCTAAGCAAAAGACAATGGTTAAACTAATCCTAAACAGGAAACAAAGGAATGAACCCAATTCTAAACAGGAAATAAGAGATAAAACCACTCATGAACAGGAAACTCTATTCTAAACAAAGGACAATGGTTAAAGTAATCCTAAACAGGAGAGAAAGAATGAACCCAATTCTAAACAGGAAATAAGAGATAAAACCACTCATGAACAGGAAACTCTATTCCAAACAAAAGACAATGGTTAAACTGATCCTAAACAGGAAACAAAGGAATGAACCCAATTCTAAACAGGAAATAAGAGATAAAACCACTCATGAACAGGAAACTCTATTCTAAACAAAAGACAATGGTTAAACTAATCCTAAACAGGAAACAAAGGAATGAACCCAATTCTAAACAGGAAATAAGAGATAAAACCACTCATGAACAGGAAACTCTATTCTAAACAAAAGACAATGGTTAAACTAATCCTAAACAGGAAACAAAGGAATGAACCCAATTCTAAACAGGAAATAAGAGATAAAACCACTCATGAACAGGAAACTCTATTCTAAACAAAAACAATGTTTAAACTAATCCTAAACAGGAGAGAAAGAATGAACCCAATTCTAAACAGGAAATAAGAGATAAAACCACTCATGAACAGGAAACTCTATTCTAAACAAAAGACAATGGTTAAACTAATCCTAAACAGGAAACAAAGGAATGAACCCAATTCTAAACAGGAAATAAGAGATAAAACCACTCATGAACAGGAAACTCTATTCTAAACAAAAGACAATGGTTAATCTAATCCTAAACAGGAAACAAAGGAATGAACCCAATTCTAAACAGGAAATAAGAGATAAAACCACTCATGAACAGGAAACTCTATTCTAAACAAAAGACAATGGTTAAACTAATCCTAAACAGGAAACAAAGGAATGAACCCAATTCTAAACAGGAAATAAGAGATAAAACCACTCATGAACAGGAAAATCTATTCTAAACAAAAGACAATGGTTAAACTAATCCTAAACAGGAAACAAAGGAATGAACCCAATTCTAAACAGGAAATAAGAGATAAAACCACTCATGAACAGGAAACTCTATTCTAAACAAAAGACAATGGTTAAACTAATCCTAAACAGGAAACAAAGGAATGAACCCAATTCTAAACAGGAAATAAGAGATAAAACCACTCATGAACAGGAAACTCTATTCTAAACAAAAGACAATGGTTAAACTAATCCTAAACAGGAAACAAAGGAATGAACCCAATTCTAAACAGGAAATAAGAGATAAAACCACTCATGAACAGGAAACTCTATTCTAAACAAAAGACAATGGTTAAACTAATCCTAAACAGGAAACAAAGGAATGAACCCAATTCTAAACAGGAAATAAGAGATAAAACCACTCATGAACAGGAAACTCTATTCTAAACAAAAGACAATGGTTAAACTAATCCTAAACAGGAAACAAAGGAATGAACCCAATTCTAAACAGGAAATAAGAGATAAAACCACTCATGAACAGGAAACTCTATTCTAAACAAAAGACAATGGTTAAACTAATCCTAAACAGGAAACAAAGGAATGAACCCAATTCTAAACAGGAAATAAGAGATAAAACCACTCATGAACAGGAAACTCTATTCTAAACAAAAGACAATGGTTAAACTAATCCTAAACAGGAAACAAAGGAATGAACCCAATTCTAAACAGGAAATAAGAGATAAAACCACTCATGAACAGGAAAATCTATTCTAAACAAAAGACAATGGTTAAACTAATCCTAAACAGGAAACAAAGGAATGAACCCAATTCTAAACAGGAAATAAGAGATAAAACCACTCATGAACAGGAAACTCTATTCTAAACAAAAGACAATGGTTAAACTAATCCTAAACAGGAAACAAAGGAATGAACCCAATTCTAAACAGGAAATAAGAGATAAAACCACTCATGAACAGGAAACTCTATTCTAAACAAAAGACAATGGTTAAACTAATCCTAAACAGGAAACAAAGGAATGAACCCAATTCTAAACAGGAAATAAGAGATAAAACCACTCATGAACAGGAAACTCTATTCTAAACAAAAGACAATGGTTAAACTAATCCTAAACAGGAAACAAAGGAATGAACCCAATTCTAAACAGGAAATAAGAGATAAAACCACTCATGAACAGGAAACTCTATTCTAAACAAAAGACAATGGTTAAACTAATCCTAAACAGGAAACAAAGGAATGAACCCAATTCTAAACAGGAAATAAGAGATAAAACTACTCATGAACAGGAAAATCTATTCTAAACAAAAGACAATGGTTAAACTAATCCTAAACAGGAAACAAAGGAATGAACCCAATTCTAAACAGGAAATAAGAGATAAAACCACTCATGAACAGGAAAATCTATTCCAAACAGGAAACAATGGATAAAACTAATCCTAAACAGGAGAGAAAGGATGAACCCAATCTCATACAGGAAGCAAAGAATAAGTTTTCGCTCTTGCTGAAAAAAATGAGAAGGAATGTAAAACGAAAGATAAGCGAACCTATTAATTTCTATAGAAATGTGTGTGAGAAAGAGAGAGAGAGAGAGAGAGAGAGAGAGAGCGTGCGTGCGTGCGTGCGTGCGATCACAGTCCCAAATACCAAATGGCAACTGTTTTCTTCTGTCTTCGTAATTCGTGTTGTTTTATCGTCGTCTCTCATTAATAGCAGTTTTTCTCATATTTTCTACCACTCAGTAACCCCCCCTTGAGTCCTACAGCAAGTGGGGAGTAACCAAAGAAAAGTAAATATTCCGCTCTACGGGGAGGCTATGCTAAGGGAGCTGGAGCCACTACCAATACTTATAATTATATGCACTTAAATTTGTGTATTTGACAAAACACAGAATATCCAAGTGTCTGTGAAACTAGATAGACGTGGAAGGATGTTTGAATAACTCGGACATTTACATCTAATTGGAAGGATGAGTAGAATAACGCAAAACCTTAGGGCTAGTTAGGAAGATGTTAGAATAACTCAGGACTTTAGACCTACATAGAAGAATGCGGAAATAACTCGAAAATTTACATCTAATTGCAGTAGGGTAAAACAAAACCCTAGGGCTAGCTGGGAAGATGTTGGAATAGCTGAATACCTTACATCTACTTGAAAGGATGTTAGAATAACATAAAACCTTAGATCTACTTGGATGTTAGAATAACTCAGACCTTAGATCTACTTGGAAGGTTGTTAAAATAACTTGGGATCTTAAATCTACTTGTAAGTGTGTTAGAATAACTAAAGACCTTAGATCTATACTTGGAAGGTTGTTAGAATAACTCAGGACCTTATTTCTACTTGAAAGGTACAACTACCGGGTTTGTAAAACGTGACTTTCTGAGATCAAAGAACAGCGTGCGCAGTGAGTTCGTTGTTGTAATAGACGTCTTGAAGACCAGCTACTGCGACGAGATCATCCCGACTAGCGGCCCGAAAGCGTCGTCATAATTGGTGCCGTTTGGACATCATCATCGAAGCAGGCCCCGTTCCAGAACCAGCGAACCAACCAGCTGGGCAGACGAGTGTCACAGTTAGAATAACTCAGAACCTTAGATCTACTTGTAAGGTTTTTAGAATAACTCAGAACCTCAGATCTACATGGAAGGATGTTAGAATAACCCCGGGCCTTAGATCTACTTTGAAGGATGTTAGAATGACTCTAGACCATAAATTTGCTTGAAAGGTTGTTAGAGTAACTGAGAAACTTATATGTACTTGGAAGGTTTTCAGAATAACTCGGGACCTTAAATCTACTTGGAAGGTTGTTAGAATGACTCTAGACCTTAAATTTACTTGGAAGGTTGTTAGAGTA
Source organism: Ascarosepion bandense (assembly GCA_037127315.1). NCBI lineage: Eukaryota > Metazoa > Mollusca > Cephalopoda > Sepiida > Sepiidae > Ascarosepion > Ascarosepion bandense. The sequence goes on from JBBBDQ010002221.1 coordinate 756,392, forward strand.
ACTGAGAAACTTATATGTACTTGGAAGGATCTTAGAATAACTCCGGACCTTAGATCTACTTGGAAGGTTGTTAGAATGACTCTAGACCTTAAATCTACTTGGAAGGTTGTTAGAGTAACTGAGAAACTTATATGTACTTGGAAGGATCTTAGAATAACTCCGGACCTTAGATCTACTTGGAAGGTTGTTAGAATGACACTAGACCTTAAATCTACTTGGAAGGTTGTTAGAGTAACTGAGAAACTTATATGTACTTGGAAGGATCTTAGAATAACTCCGGACCTTAGATCTACTTAGAAGGTTGTTAGAATGACTCTAGACCTTAAATTTACTTGGAAGGTTGTTAGAGTATCTGAGAAACTATATGTACTGGAAGATCTTAGAATAACTTGACCTTAGATCTACTTTAAAGGTTTTCAACAGACTTAGACCTTAAATTCATTTGAAGGTTGTTAGAGTAACTGAGAAACTTATATGTACTTGGAAGCATCTTAGAATAACTCCGGACCTTAGATCTACTTGGAAGGTTTTCAGAATAACTGCACCTTAAATCTACTTGGAAGGTTAGAATGACTCTAGACCTCTTAAATTTACTTGGAAGGTTGTTAGAGTAACTGGTAAACTTATATGTACTTGGAAGGATCTTAGAATAACTCCGGACCTTAGATCTACTTGGAAGGTTTTCAGGTCAACTCGACCTTAAATCTACTTGGAAGGTTGTTAGAATGACTCTAGACCTAAATCTACTTGGAAGGTTGTTAGAGTAACTGAGAAACTTATATGTACTTGGAAGGATCTTAGAATAACTGGACCTTAGATCTACTTGGAAGGTTTTCAGAATAACTCGGGACCTTTAAATCTACTTGGAAGGTTGTTAGAATGACTCTAGACCTTAAATCTACTTGGAAGGTTGTTAGAGTAACTGAGAAACTTATATGTACTTGGAAGGATCTTAGAATAACTCGACCTTAGATCTACTTGGAAGGTTTTCAGAATAACTCGGGACCTTAAATTCCATTTTTGGAAGGTTGTTAGAGTAACTGAGAAACTTATATGTACTTGGAAGAATCTAGAATAACTCCGGACCTTAGATCTACTTGGAAGGTTTTCAGAATAACTCGGGACCTTAAATCTACTTGGAAGGTTGTTAGAGTAACTGAGAAACTGGTATGTACTTGGAAGGATCTTAGAATAACTCCGGACCTTAGATCTACTTGGAAGGTTTTCAACAATTGGACCTTAAATCTACTTGGAAGGTTGTTAGAGTAACTGGGAGAAACCATATGTACTTGGAAGCATCTTAGAATAACTCCGGACCTTAGATCTACTTGGAAGGTTTTCAGAATAACTCGGGACCTTAAATCTACTTGGAAGGTTGTTAGAATGACTCTAGACCTTAAATCTACTTGGAAGGTTGTTAGATAACCTGAGAAACTTATATGTACTTGGAAGCATCTGTGAATAACTCCGGACCTTAGATCTACTTGGAAGGTTTTCAGAATAACTTGGACCTTAAATCTACTTGGAAGGTTGTTAGAATGACTCTAGACCTTAAATCTACTTGAAGAAGGTTATGGAGTAACTGAGAAACTGTTATGTACTTGGAAGCATCTTAGAATAACTCCGGACCTTAGATCTACTTGGAAGGTTTTCAGAATAACTCGGGACCAACTCTACTTGGAAGGTTGTTAGAATGACTCTAGACCTTAAATCTACTTGGAAGGTTGTTAGAGTAACCGAGAAACTTATATGTACTTGGAAGGATTCTTAGGAATAACTCCGACCTTAGATCTACTTTGGAAGGTTTTCAGAATAACTGGGACCTTAAATCTACTGGAAGGTTGTTAGAATGACTCTAGACCTTAAATCTACTTGGAAGGTTGTTAGAGTAACTGAGAAACTTATATGTACTTGGAAGGATCTTAGAATAACTCCGGACCTTAGATCTACTTGGAAGGTTTTCAGAATAACTCGACCTTAAATCTACTTGGAAGGTTGTTAGAGTAACTGGAGAAACTTCTATATGTACTTTGGAAGAATCTTAGAACAACTCCGGACCTTAGATCTACTTGGAAGGTTTTCAGAATAACTCGGGACCTTAAATCTACTGAAGTTATTGTTAGAGTAACTGGAGAAACTTATATGTACTTGGAAGGATCTTAGAATAACTCCGGATTCCGCAGATCAGGTATCGGAAGGTTTTCAGAATAACTCGACCTTGAAATCTACTTGGAAGGTTGTTAGAGTATCAAGAAACTATATATGTACTTGGAAGGATCTTAGAATAACTCCGGACCTTAAATCTACTTGGAAGGTTGTTAGAATGACTTCAGACCTTAAATTTACTTGGAAGGTTGTTAGAGTATCTGAGAAATCTATATGTACTTGGAAGGATCTTAGAATAACTCCGGACCTTAGATCTACTTGAAGGTTGTTAGAATGACTCTAGACCTTAAATCTACTGAAGTGTTGCAGTTAGAGGAATTGAGAAACTTATATGTACTTGGAAGGATCTTAGAATAACTCCGGATCTAGATCACTTTGAAGGTTGTTAGAATGACTTCGCAGACCTAAATTTAGATGCCTGGAAGGCGCTTGCTAGAGTATCTGAGAAACTTATATGTACTTGGAAGGATCTTAGAATAACTCCGACCTTAGATCTACTTGGAAGGTTGTTAGAATGACTTCTAGACCTTAGATCATTTCGAAGGTTGTTAAATGACCAGACCTTTAAATCTACTTGGAAGGTTGTTAGAGTAACTGAGAAACTTATATGTACTTGGAAGGATCTTAGAATAACTCCGGACCTTAGACTACTGGAAGGTTGTTAGAATGACTCTAGACCTTAAATCTACTTGGAAGGTTGTTAGAGTAACTGAGAAACTTATATGTACTTGGAAGGATCTTAGAATAACTCCGGACCTTAGATCTACTTGGAAGGTTGTTAGAATGACACTTAGACCTTTAAATCTACTTTGGAAGGTTGTTAGAATAGAAATTGAGAAACTTATATGTACTTGAAGGATTCTAGAATAACTCCGGACCTTAGATCTACTTGGAAGGTTTTCAGAATAACTTGGACCTTAAATCTACTGGAAGGTTGTTAGAGTAAATGAGAAAACTTACATGTACTTGGAAGATCTTAGAAGAATCTCCGGACCTTAGATCTACTTGGAATGTTGTTAGAATGACACTAGACCTTAAATCTACTTGGAAGGTTGTTAGAGTAACTGGAGAAACTTATATGTACTTGGAAGGATCTTAGTCAACTCCGACCTTAGATCTACTTGGAAGGTTTTCAGAATAACTCGGGACCTTAAATCTACTTGGAAGGTTGTTAGAGAGAACTGGAGAAACTTATATGTACTTGGAAGGATCTTAGTAATGAATTTGACCCAGATCTATTTGGAAGGTTGTTAAATGACACTAGACCTTAAATCTACTTGGAAGGTTGTTAGAGTAACTGAGAAACTTATATGTACTTGGAAGGATCTTAGAATAACTCCGGACCTTAGATCTACTTGGAAGGTTGTTAGAATGACTCTAGACCTTAAATCTACTTGGAAGGTTGTTAGAGTAACTGAGAAACTTATATGTACTTGGAAGGATTCCAGAATAACTCAATCAGATCTACTTAGAAGGGTTGTTAGAAATGACTCTAGACCTTAAATTTACTTGAAGCTTTTTTGTTGGGAGATTCTTGAGAAATCTGAGATGTACTTTGGAAGGATCTTTAGAATAACCTGACCTTTAGATCTACTGAAGCAGAAAATAGAATGACTCTGAGACCTTAAATCTACTTGGAAGGTTGTTAGAGTAACTGAGAACTATATGTACTTGAAGTAGATCTTAGAATAACTCCGGACCTTAGATCTACTTGGAAGGTTTTCAGAATGACTCTAGACCTTAAATTTACTTGGAAGGTTGTTAGAGTAACTGAGAAACTTATATGTACTCACATCTTAATAACCTGGACCTTAGATCTACTGTGCGTTTGAACAATTGACCCAAATCTACTTTGAAGGTTGTTGAAGTCAGACTCTAGACCTTAAATCTACTTGGAAGGTTGTTAGAGTAACTGAGAAACTTATAAGGTACTTGGAAGGATCTTTAGAATAACTCCCATGATCCTTAGATCTACTGGTATTGGTTTTCAGAATAACTGGGACTCAAATTCCATTTGGAAGGTTGTTAGAATGACCTAGACCTAAATCTATTTAAAGGTTGTTAGAGTAACTGAGAAACTTATATGTACTTGGAAGGATCTTAGAATAACTCCGGACCTTAGATCTACTTGGAAGGTTTTCAGAATAACCTGGACCCTTAAATTCCATTTGTGGTTGTTAGAATGACTCTAGACCTTAAATCTACTTGGAAGGTTGTTAGAGTAACTGAGAAACTTATATGTACTTTGGAAGCATCTTAGAATAACTCAATCTTTGGATCTACTTGGAAGGTTTTCAGAATAACTCTGGACTTAACCTACTTGGCGGTTGTTAGAGTAACTGAGAACTTTATATGTACTTGGAAGAATCTTAGAATAACCTGACCTTAGATCGACGGAAGGTTTTCAGAACAACTCGGGACCTTAAATCTACTTGGAAGGTTGTTAGAGTAACTGAGAAACTTATATGTACTTGGAAGGATCTTAGAATAACTCCGGACCTTAGATCTACTTGGAAGGTTTTCAGAATAACTCGGACCTTAAATCTACTTGGAAGGTTGTTAGAGTAACTGAGAAACTTATATGTACTTGGAAGAATCTTATATTGAATCTCCGACCTTAGATCTACTTGGAAGGTTTTCTAAGGAATAACTCGGGACCTTAAATCTACTTGGAAGGTTGTTAGAGTAACTGAGAAACTTATATGTACTTGGAAGCACCTTAGAATAACTCCGGACCTTTAGATCTACTATTTCGCAGAATAACTTGGACCCAAATCTACTTGGAAGGTTGTTAGAGTAACTGAGAAACTTATATGTACTTGGAAGCATCTTTAGAATAACTCCGGACCTTAGATCTACTTGGAAGGTTTTCAGAATAACTCGGGACCTTAAATCTACTTGGAAGGTTGTTAGAATGACTTCTATAGACCTTAAATCTACTTGGAAGGTTGTTAGAGTAACTGAGAAACTTATATGTGTACTGAAGGATGTAATAACCTTGGACCTTAGATCTATTTGGAAGGTTGCAACAACTTCCGAATTCCAAATCACTTTGGAAGGTTATGAATGACTGGACCTAGAATCTACTTGGAAGGTGAGTGAACTGAGAACTTATATGTACTGGAAGGATCTTAGAATAACTCCGGACCTTTTAGATTTGGAAGGTTTTCGTGAATAACTCGGGAATCTTAACCCACGGAAGGTTGTTAGAGCAACTGAGAAACTTATATGTACTTGGAAGGATCTTAGAACAACTCGACCTAGATCTACTGAATGCTTTAATAACTCGGGACCCAAACTACTTGGAAGGTTGTTAAATGACCGACCTAAATCTACTTGGAAGGTTGTTAGAGTAACTGAGAAACTTATATGTACTGAAGGATCTTAGAATACCTTCCGGACCCCAGATTCACTTGAAAATTGTTAGAATAACTTCCGACTTTAGATCTACTTCGAAGAAAGTTAGAATAACTCCAGGACTTAAATCTACTTGTTTTATTGTCAGAAATAAAATGTCTGCCTTAATTTTTCTGATATATATATATATATATATATGTATATATATATATATATATATATATATATATATATATATATATATATATCAGACAGAATTAATCAACAATACAATAATCCTCTATCATACACACAATAACAAGAACCTTCACATAATGGAGGCCATCTCTATTAAATCCAAACAACCCACACTTAATAAAATCACGTTTAAATCTGGTCATAACACATTACATTGCATTGAAATATATGGTTCTGTTGTCATTTCCATCTATCATGTGGTTTGACGTCATAGAACCGCATTGCAAATTTGAGTGGAGTTTTATGTCAACACAAGATAAAATCGTCGCTGGTAGTGGATGTTTTTGTGTTACCGTCCTTATAACCTCTCTGAAGATGTCTCATGTGAGCCGAGAGCTCAGAACCAACTTCATAAAAAATTATATATATTTAGTGTATCGAGGCAGCAAATAATTTTCTAAACATATACTGTTAAATATAAGAGACAATGAATGTCTATTATGTTTAATCATGAGCCATTCTAAACGTCGTATTTTGGCTTTAATTTCAGCTGAAAATAAAGTCAAAAATTCTCCAACATTTGGATAATTTTTTATTAAGTTGTTTCTAAGCTTTCGGCTCACATGAGCCATCTTCAGACAGTTTACAAGGAAGTTAACACAAAAACATCTGCCATCAGCGACGATTTTTTCTTGTGTTGACATAAAACCCAGAACCTTAGATGTACTTGGAAGAATAACTCCGTATCTTAAATCAACTTAAAAGGATATTAGGATAACTCCGGACCTTAAATCTACTTGGAAGGTTGTTAGAATAACTCAGAACCTTAGATGTACTTGGAGAAATGTTAGAATAACTCCAGATTTAAATCTACTTGGAAGGATGTTAGAATAACTCAGGACCTTAAATCTACTTGTAATGTTGTCAGAATAACCTTAAATCTACTTAAAAGGATGTCAGAATAACTCAGGACTATAGATCTACTTGGAAGGTTGTTTTTAACTCTATTTCCCCATCTTTATATTTTTGTTTTTGGTTTAATACAACGGAGTGAGAGAAATTAATATTAGTGGTATTCTTAGTTGTGCTTTATTGTAATCTGCGATGTGAGCTTAGGTAAAAAAAGATATTTTTACTATTATTATGTACTTGTAAAATCTGGGGAATATAGGAACTGGCTGATAATTAGGAAAAAAGGGAAAATATAGTTTCTTCTTTTTTCTTTTTTCGTATACGAAACGAATTGTTTTGAGCCAAGTGAAAGCTTGAAAACTGGCCCTAGACATAACAAAATGTCAGTATTTCCTTGATGAGGTCATAGGGTTAAATCCTGGAAAATTGTTTCTGGGAACATATTCTAAAATCGTAAAACAGATGATGTAATTGAAAGAAAAAGAAGACAGAAAGACATTACGTCATGTGAGCTGTTGATATTTCATTTGTCGAGCCATGAATCCTCGTAAATCGTGTAGGTGGAAAATAATCTCATTGGTCAAAACTTTGAGTCGCATAGACCTCCCAAGAGGATTGCGGATGACTATATAAATGGAGACTCAGCGAGAACAATCAGTTGCTGAGAGAGGTTTAAGAGCGACAAAGATCAAACGACCCCCACAACGCCGCCGCTCGTCGCTCTGTTATTTGGCTGTCTCTGCAAAGTTTGATAAAGGCCGAAGAAACGTGTTCTTTTTATCTGGAGAATTGACAGCCTGTTTATTTTTGAAAATTGAAAGCTCTGACTACCTTTAACGAAACTTCTAAATTACTTATTTTTATTTGAAAATTGAAAAGCTCTGATATTGTTAATGAAACTTAGAAAGGACTTATTTTTATTTGAAGACTGAAAGCTCTATTTTAAAATGAGTCCTCTCTCCGTTGCAATTTTCGACAATTGTATTTTCGGCTTTTGTAATTAATCATTTTGCAATTATTATTATAAAAACTTATTTTCGTAACTCATCCAGACGTCTTCGAACTTATTCGTTTATTTTATTTTTTTATTCTTTTTTTTTTTTTTTTTTTGGTGCCGTAATTATTTTGTTTTAACCACAAGTGTACACAAGTGTCCGGTCCGGATATGGTAGAAATACGGCTATCGGGTTTGCAAAACGTGACTTTCTGAGATCAAAGAACAGCGTGTGCAGTGAGTTCGTTGTTGTAATAGACGTCTTGAAGACCAGCTACTGCGACGAGATCATCCCGACTAGCGGCCCGAAAGCGGCGTCATAATTGGTGCCGTTTGGAAATCATCATCGAAGAAGGCCTCGTTCCAGAACCAGCGAACCAACCAGCTGGGCAGACGAGTGTCACAGTTAGAATAACTCAGAACCTTAGATCTACATGGAAGGATGTTAGAATAACCCCGGGCCTTAGATCTACTTGTAAAGTTGTTAGAATATCTCAGAAGCTTAGATCAACTTGGAAGGATGTTAGAATAACTCCGGACCTTAAATCTACTTGGAAGGATGTTAGAATAGCTCTGGACCTTAGATCTACTTGGGAGGATGTTAGAATAACTCCGGACCTTAAATCTACTTGGAAGGATGTTAGAATAGCTCTGGACCTTAGATCTACTTGGTAGGTTGTTAGAATAACTCCAGACTTGAAAATCGACTTGGAAAGATTTTTTTAAAATCTTTGGACCTTAAATCTACTTGGAAGCTTGTTAGAGTAACTCAGAACCTTAGATGTACTTGGAAGGATGTTAGAATAACTCCGGACCTTAGATCTACTTGGGAGGATGTTAGAATAACTGCGGACCTTAAATCTACTTGGAAGGTTGTTAGAATAACACAGAACCTTAGATGTACTTGGAAGGATGTTAGAAAAACTCCGGACCTTAGATCTACTTGGAAATTTGTTAGAATAAATCCGGACCTTAGATCATCTTGGAAGGATGTTAGAACAACTCGGGATCTTAGATTTACTTGTAAGTATGTTAGATAAATCAGAACGTTACATCTACTTGGAAGGATATTAGAATAACTCAGGACCTCAGATCTACTTGGAAAGATGTTTGCATAACTCTAAATTTTTATTCAAATAAAGCGTTCTCATACAGATAGATAATGATTTGAGTAAATACACATAATAAAAAATGGCGTCAGACAAGGATGGGTCTTCTCACTGGTTTCTTCAACCTTTACATCTATGCTATCTATTACGGAAATGTACACTCTACCATGATTTAGAATCGATGGACGCAATCATAAGATTAGCAGCCTTTTTATGGAAATCTGCTGGACAAGGTATGTAAAACGATCACAAAAAAGAAACGGTGCTCTTCTTTATTAAATTCAAGGGCCAGAAACTTCAGCTATCTCTAATGTTAAGTATAAATTTCTTTTTTGTTTGCATCCTCTCCAAACAATTGTCGTTGCTCGCATGTTTGGTTCATGGTATCCTCAGCATCCTTCTGTAGAACTACATTTCTGTCGCTTCGAGAGTCTCTCCTTCATCCTTGAGGAGATCGTCCGGAATTTGCAGCCACATAGGGAAACATATATCACATAATAGTCCAGTACTCTTTTCTTTGTTTCAATAAAATCATCCCGTCTCTCAAATGAGTTTTCTTCACCAACTCGGTCACAGTGTCTTATTATTCAGTGCCGCAAGGTTATTATTTTTAAAATATTTTTCCCTTCAGCATAATTATTTGTTCCACGATTTACGCAGTGTACACTCCGATTAATATCCGTCTCTGACTATCACAGTGTTTCAGCCATTATGCTTTCTGGTCTTCGTCAGGTGTCTGTAAATCTAGTTAACATTAAAAAAATTCCGAAGTAAACTCTATGCTTAATGTGTGAGTGTAGAATGTTTTCATTCAGGTATTCATATCTTCGGATATCTAGTCTCATTCGTTGTTGTTTCTTTAATACTGATCTTTTATTGCTAGTCTATTGTGTAGCTATCTACAAAAATAGATAGGGGCGTGAGACAAGGATGCCCCTTCTGGTCAGATTTATTCAACCTCTACGACAACGCTATCCTAAGAGAACTGGAATCTCTACTAGGAGTTATTATCGATAAGTGTAATCTTAACAATATGAAATACTCATATGGTATTGTGTTGATAGATGAAACAAAAACGACTGGGTCTCCTAGACTTGGTGGAAGCAGCAAGTGAGACAGAAAAAAATGGTCATCAGCAAAGAAAAAAGGCGCCAAATTTGAACTACGATTTGGACATCCTCAGACAGATCTGTTCCGCTGTATCACAGCTCATCAGTACGGTTAGACAGCCGATTGAATCTACCCAGGAATTAAACCCGACCGAATTCGCGTCAGTCGGCGATTCTACCTCTGAGCTACGGGCTCTCGGTAGAAGGAGGCAGACTTTTTAGCATGTGTATTATCATTACACACGCCCAATAGTTGAGAGTGTCCTAATTCATTGCTGAATGATCTTTATATATATATATATATATATATATATATAAAGAGAGAGAGGGAGACGGGTTGATAGATGTCTATTTCGACATACAAGTATGATAATAATTTTCCAGTTAATCCTAATAATCATTTTGTTAATTTTTTTTTTCATTACAATAGATCTGCGGGGCCAAGAAAAGTTGCGGCCCCTAGGGAACTTGCCCACCCCCCAATTGCGTGGTCTGCAGGGTCCCTAAGCAAGGCCCTGAGACTGCTGCATGATGTCAATCCTCTTATCTAGCAATGAATGCTGGATTATATCCTCAAAAATGAAGAGACTAGAGGAAACAAAAATATAGTTTCATGCCTGGCCAAGGACGCATTTCAAAGGCTGAATAGATTACTGAGAGACGAGATGATTTTATTGAAAACAAAGAGTACTGGACTGGTATGTGATATCTGTCTCCCTATGTGTCTACGAATGCTGGACGATCTCCTCAAGGATGAAGGAGAGACTCGAAGCGACAGAAATGTGGTTCTACAGAAGGATGCTGAGGATACCATGAACCAAGCATGTGAGCAACGTCAATTTTTTGGAGAGGATCCAAACAAAACAGAAACATACTTAACATTAGAGATAGCTGAAGTTTCTGGGATACATAGTGAGGAAGGTGGACTTGGAAAATCTAATACTCACGATATGGAAAGAGGAAAATAAAGTCTGACAGAAGGGTGACAGTGGATGACACTGCAAGGATTTTGAGCCTATATAAAGAACAAACGCAGAGTCCATCAGTCACATAGAGTCGTCTTGCATCAAGACAAGGCAAGGTCTCACACAGCAGCCCAAACGGTGCAGACCATCAACGAGCTGGGCTTGGAACTGTTCCCTCATCCCCCCCAGACCTTGCCCCTTCAGACTTTCACCTGTTTGGTTCCTTGAAATAGTTTGAAAGTGAGGATGAAGTCAAAAGTGCTGTGAGCGATTGGCTGAGACATCATTTCAAAAAATTTTACACTGAGGGAATACGGAAGCTTGTGCACAGATGGGAAAAGTGTGTGACACTTCTGGGAGACTACGTTGAAAAAAAGTAAGCTTTTATCTGTATTAGAAGTCCTTATACCGAAAAATTCACCTTATTTATTGAATGACCCTCGTATAAAATCAAAAGTTACCATTTTAAAAGCAGTTAATGAAAATCAAACGCTTCCGATGTCATCTTGCTAGAAAACATAGAAAGTTTCGTTTCGACAGCTACATTGAAAATGAAAGCTTGCAACTCTATAATGAAAAGCTACGATTCTGATAGCAGTTAATGAAAATCAAATGCTTTTAATGCCATCTGACCCCAAAACAATGAAAGGTTCTGTTCGACAGCTACATAGAAAAAGAAAGCTGACAACTATAAAATCAAAAGTTACTATTTTGAATGGAGTTAATTTTTTTATAACCCTTACACACCCGAAAAGACGGTACTGACACTGGTGAACAAGGTGGGGTACGTGAGGGGGAAATGAGAAAAAAAGAACAAAGTACAGTGAGTGTCAGAGAAAGGATAAGCGAAAGAAGGAAAGAGAATTCCGCAGGCGGGAAATGCGAGAAAAGAAACTGATAGAATAGAAGTAGCTTTTACATTTGACTGTTTTGACTCTGAAAGATTGATAGCTGGTTGTCAACCAATTAGCTCGAGTACATTCGTGTAGACGGAATAGCAGGGAGATAGATTCGTCTGAACAAAAGCCATGAAAATATTATTAGAAAAGACAGACGGAGGCAATATCTCAACGGTGAGAAATTGACAGAAGTCGACCTGCCAAATTTGAATCGATTGCTTTGGATTTTATCAAGAACCACAAAATGAATGCTATTTTGTATACATGCCAGATAGATTCACCGAGAAAACCTTCTAGTGCAATACAGTAACCCAACCTTCTTAACAGCAGATGAAGTTATTGATTCGCTGTAGTCGTCCCACCTGAGATCGGCTGAGAGAGTGAGGCCGAGGAGGCGGAGCGTATTGTTTTCTGGGAGACTATCGGGATCCATATTGATTAAAGATACGAAAGTTTCTCTATGGAGCTTTAAGAGGAGCAGCTTCTTTTTGAAAGCATTAAGATTTACGAGCCATTTCTTACCTAAGTCCATCACCGATTGGAGACCCTTTTCAAGAACAGCAGCGTGTTTTGCTTTGTCAGTCCTGCCAGATATATCATCATCATCATCATCATTTATCCATCACACCCAGATGGTGCATAGGGCAGCAACTTTTTGTTTCTGTTTCTGTAACAAACTGTTTTTACGGGGCAGGGCGGTTAGCCCTGCACTGAACCCCCAAACCTGGAGGACCGGTGGACCATTCTTGGTCTTTATGTTTACAGCACCTGGTATTCTCAAATGGTCACCCATTTAAGTACTAACCAAGCTCGATGTTGCTTAACTTCAGTGATCGGACGGGAACCGGTGTATTCAACGTGATATAGCCAGATATATAATTAAGACTAAAGTAAATGTTGCCACCAATGCCTATTTGGGAATTCATTACATCAGAAAGATCATTGATGAAGATCCGGAAAAGCGTAGGATTTAAATAGAGCTTTGCAAGACACCCGCATGAAACCTAAACATTTCCAATGCCATCTGGCTACAAAAAACAGAATGATTGTTTTTGACAACTTAATTGAAAATATACCTGTTTGATTCTGGTATCTCCCACCTGTATTTGGCATTTTTGTTTTGCTGATGACCATGCATTCAGTTTTCTTCACAGCAACCCAAAATACCAAATACAAGTGAGAGATACCTGAATCAAACAAGTACAAAAATTTAAATACCTAGGAAGTGTTCAAACAGGAGATGGAAAGTGCGACACAGAGATCGGAAGGCGAATTGGCATGTCAAAGGACGCGTTCCAGAAGCTGAGCAAAGTACTAACACACAGGAAAATTTCAGTAGAAACAAAGAAAAGAGTGCTGGATTACTATGTGATGTCAGTTTTTCAATACGGCAGTGAATGCTGGACAATATAATCGAAAATGAGGACAAAACGTGAAGCAGCGGAAATGTGGTTCTACAGAAGGATGCCGCGGATATCGTGGACTGAGCATGCAAGCAACAAAAAGGAAATTAATACTGAGCATCAGGAAGAGACAGCTGAAGTTCCTGGGACACGCAATGAGGAAGGAGAGCTTGGAGAACCTGATACTGACTGGTCAGATAGAAGGAAAGAGAAACAGAGGAAGGCAGCGGATAACATATTTGCAGGGCCTGATCAGGTGGATGACGGAACGGAGGATACCAGGAGTAACAGAAACAAACATACTAAGAGCCACAAGAGATAGGGAGACGTGGAAAACCATGATCGACTACGTCCTGAAGGGACAGGGCACATAGAAGAAGAAGAAGAAGAGGAAGAAGAAGAAGAATTGAAAATGAATGCTTTCAACTCTAAAATCAAAAGGTACCATTTTTAAAGGATTTAATAAAAATCAAACGCTTCGAACGCCATCTGAGACATGATCGCCCAAAGAATGTGTTACGTACGGCGCTTAAATGAAAATTAAACGTTCCTAATGTCATTTAACTACGAAAATAGGAGAATCTTTTATCTTAGCGTTCAGAAAACAGTCTGCGTCTCATTCACTAACATGCGAGGCATCCGCACTTTTACATCGTATAGGTTAGGGTTAGGATTAAGGTTAGAATAATTCCTACAAACTAACTCACCTGATATCTTAGCCCTATGTTAAACGAACCTTGACCCTTCTATCCCCTCTTCTGTGTTTTACGTTCCTGGTTACCTTCCCCTCTTCAGGAAGGACTCCAACGTCCATATGCATGGGCTTGGTGTATATGTCAGCGGAAACCGATAAAATGTAACCGCAATTTTTACTCAGCTTCTTTTCTCGCACTTCCCGCCTATGGAATCCCCTTCCGCATACTTGCTTCCCCGAGAGCTACAACCTCCAGGAGTTTAAATGTAAGGTCAATAGACACCTCCTAACACACTAACTCGCACCCATTCTCTCAAACACTCTTCCTATGTACCTCCTTACTCGTCTATCACTCTCCTTCTAACATTTCCTATATCCAATCTCTCTCTCAGCACCTTCTCCTATGTAACCCCCTGCGCTATAGTGGCAGTGGAATGCCTTGCTTGGGGTGAAATGATTAAAAAAAAATGATGGCGATGGCAGTTAGTGGTTTTCTATGCAAACTTAGCTATGGTTCAAGGCTAAAAGTACTGAGACCCCTGTAATGATCGAATTCACTGTTCAGTCGTAATTGATCGAGAGAGATGGGGAGAGAGAGAGGGAAAGAAAGAGAGAGAAGCTTGTTAAGCATAGATGTGGCCCAAAACCAAAAGTATAGCCCCTCCCCAGTGAGGATCAAACTCTCTATCCAGTCGTGAATGATGGATCGAGACAAACTTGCTATCAATTACGCAACGTCGAAGTGTTCAATTTAATTTGCTTAAGTGAAGATACATGGCCGACCGTAAGGAGTACCTGGTGAGGTACTCTCTGTCGTAATTGCGAGATAAGTGCCAACGAGGGCGTGAGATGTACAAGTAATCACTCGGTGCAACGACGTCGGATTTTCCCTGGGCCTGAAAAAGATTTAACTTAATTTAGCATCACAACTACCTGTGATCATCTATTGAATATACTGGGATTACGAACTCATTGGCATGATTAGCCTTTCACCCTGGATCTCTGATTAGGGTCAGGGTCCCGATGTAACTCATAATTTTAAATAAATGCAGAATCATCTTCCTTAATGAGGGATCGGATTTTTGTAAAAACCATGATACTGTTTCGATACACCCAAAACCGTAACAATGTAGGTAGTTCACCAACGCAACTAGCATAGGGTGGGTGTCTAACGCTCATTGTAATTTTATACGTTGAGGAATATTAATACTCCTCTTTGTGGGGAAGGACGGATGTGCGTCCGCGCACGCGACTATCGAGTGTTGGCAACAGCAGCAGTAACAGCAACAAATGTATTATTGATTTTTTAGTGGGCACAAATAACCATCTAGCTAGCTAGATATAATGATCAGAACAGATTGGCACTTACATAGATAGATAGACAGGTGATTTTCTAAGCGCCGCTTAGATGTGGCACAAGGCCGAAAGTATGAAGTACCCAATGAGGATCGAACCCACTACTCAGTTGTAAGAGGTTCTGGTGAAAAATGCTTGCTAACCATTACAACACGTCGAGGTGCCGAGATAGTTATGAATACACTGAGATAGATAGATAGATAGATAGATAGATAGATAGATAGATAGATAGATAGATAAAGAACCGACTGAGATAGATAGATAGATAGATAGATAGATAGATAGATAGATAGATAAAGAACCGACTGAGATGAGATAGATAGATAGATAGATAGATAGATAGATAGATAGATAGATAGATTAGAAAAGGGCGAGTGTGAGAGAGAGAGAGTAATGAACAAACTGAGACAGAGAGGAGAAGTGCGTATAATAGACATGAATAGTTTAAGATATACAAATAGACAGAAGCTAGTAGAATAAGAATGCTTCAGTAACGAGAGAAGTACACACAAACACACACACACATATATATATATATATATATATATATATATATCTGTGTGTGTGTGTGTGTGTGTGTGTGTGTGTGTGTGTGTGTGTGTGTGCAAAGAGAGTTAGATGCGCAGGCCATAAGATCTCGCTATCTAAACGTTGTCGTTTTCATAAAGTATTAGATACTTCGATCGTCGGAAGAAATTTTGTTGATAATATTTTTTTTTTCTTGTTCGAAACGCATAAACATTGTTTGAATATAATATGATTCGGTTTTCAATATCATCCTGCACTCTGTATTCTTATAATGTCAGGGCATTACTATAGCCTCACTGATAATGAAAAACTTTTGAATCCAGTACATTTTCTATGTTCTTTCGACATTGCTCGATACCTTGACAAATCGTTTTATAGAAGAGACAGAATGTGGAAAAAAAATCGTTTTTCTTAACGATAACCCAACACCTACTAACCAATCAGTGGTTTCTATACTCTTTGATGATCATAACATATTTCAAATTAATTAGTCGAGTCCTGGGCATGGCGGTAAACTGCAGCAAGGTCTCTGATTGGGAGGTTGTGAGAAGCATGGGACCACATCTTAATTTTTTCTTTTTTTGAATCGTATCACCCCAATCAAGGCGGTAACGCCACTGATGTGCAGGGGGCTACATAAGAGTGAGAAGATTAGAGAAGAGAAAACCGGAAACCGCATCCTAAACAGGAAACAAGGGATGAGCCTCTTCACCTGTTCAATAGATGTGGGTGGAGTGTGAACCGGGCGATAGTTTAGTCTATCTACTCCAATTGAAAAAAAAAACGAAGTGAGAAGATTAGAAAAGAGAAAACCGGAAACCACATCCGAAACAGGAAACAAGGGATGAGACTAAATTGGATAAAAACAGGCATATAATACTATCTACTAACTCCTTACACCTACTATTCAAACCAATTTATCCAATCTCAACAATATCAAAATATTTGAAACCACATTTAAAATTATTATGGACTAGCAGTACAGCCCGGTGCCGCTCGGGTACAATGAAAGCTCTAAAACTAATTCACGGTCCTGGAGCTCAGACTCAGCCTAAAGAATATTTGTGTGAAGTTTGGTGAGAATCTGATAAAAATTGTGGATTTGTATAAAAGACATACTGACAGATAAATAGACACACACACAAACATGTTGCCTTATATATATATATATATATATATATATATATATATAATTGATTTTCTGCACTATTGCAAGAACTGCAATCTTAAAACTTCTGAATATCGTTTATGTCTTTGTCTATGAGTGTATCAAACCTGATTAAAATCGGACCACTCCCTCTATAACCCGATTTTTTCGATTATCGATTTTCAATATTTATCGGGGGCACCTCGACACAAAACCAAGAACACTCGCAGACGCCTATAGCACAACTGTGCAAATCTTCAAGAAAATTGGCCCAGCCATCTCGGAGTCCACAGGCAACTGACACACACACACACAAAGTTTTGCTGTTTTTTCCAGGTCCACCCTGACCCGGAGTGGTAGCACCTGTTAGGATCCCAGCTATGGGCAAGTAGATAATCCCCAAACAGGAGTCAAAACACTATGAAAGTAAAAAAATACACTTTTTATTGAAATATATACCTTGAAAATAAAATTTTATAAAAAAATATATATTTTTTAAGGAAAAACTATTACCAACAATACATCTTTGAAGAAAAAAATATTACCATAAAACATTTTTGAAGGAAAAAATATTCTCAGAAAAACATTTTTGAATCTAAACCTAGAAAACATTTTCAGTTTTATAAAATCAAAAAAAAATTAAAAACAAAAGTTTTCATTGACATTTGACTAACTCAGCTTTCTCATTATAACTGAATATTTAAAAAAATACCTTAAGACCCCATCTTTTTGGCATTAAATAACCCCAAGAGGCTGATATGCCGTTAAACAAACCTCAAGCTCAAATTAAGTCGACCGTAATTTGGATTAAGTCAGTCAGTGCGATTGATTCTTTCCTTAACTTCATATCATGTGATTGTCCTGAGCTACATACAAAGGTTGTTTTGATTTTATGTCATATCATTTATTGCCAACAAATTTTATTTATTTGTTGTTGATAATACCTTTTTCTTTCAACAATTGTTGTTTTTATATAAGTTTTGTGTCTTTCAAAAATGAGGACAAAACGTGAAGCAGCGGAAATGTGGTTCTACAGAAGGATGCTGCGGATATCGTGGACTGAGCATGCAAGCAACGATGAGGCAACAAAAAGGAAATTAATAGTGAGCATCAGGAAGAGGCAGCTGAAGTTCCTGGGACACGCAATGAGGAAGGAGAGCTTGGAGAACCTGATTCTTACTGGCCAGATAGAAGGAAAAGAGAAACAGAGGAAGCCAGCGGATAACATATTTGCAGGGCCTGATCAGGTGGATGACGGAACGGGGGTTACGAGGAGTAACAGAAACAAACATACTAAGAGCCACAAGGGATAGGGAGACGTGGAGAGCCATGATCGCCTACGTCCTGAAGGGACAGGGCACATAGAAGAAGAATACTTTTTTCTTTTCTAGTATCAAGAGTCATTGGGATTTGTTTTTAAGGGCAGGGTCCTTAAGTCCTAACCTTGTTATTTAACCCATAACTGGAGGGAAGTGACGGATTAATAGCTTTCCCAAGGGTACCAGTGCTCAAGTGAATGCAGGGTACTCAACTGGAATTCGTACTCGGGTCACCGATTTCTCTTTCCGAGCTGATATCCACTGCACCACAACGCACATCCGTCACTAAAAGCTTACAGCACCTGGTATTCCCAAGCGGTCACTCATCTAGGTACTGACCAGGCTCAACGTTGCAACGTGATAGGCCGTAAGCACGCACATCGGTCACTAAACGCTTACAGCACCTGGTATTCCCAAGCGGGAAGTACTGAGCAGGCTCAACTTCGGTGATCGAGCGAGAACCGGTGTATTCAACGTGATATGGCCGTAAGCCACATGCAAAGGCTACGAGCGCATAAAAACTTAGCAACAGTTGGGTGGTATTTTATCAAATTAACTCAAGAATTCTCATCGTGAGTTATACCTCCCGTTTCGGCTAAGGTCTACCTCTCATTTCGACTATATGCAGGTCTATCAATATAATGAGATCTACTCCGTCTCGACTATAGTGTGAGGCCTATCTCAATACAGCGTGAGCGGTACTCCCGTTTCGGCTTTAATCTGATGTTCACTCAACAGAAAAGCGTGCGTCTACCTCATTTCGACTGTCATGAGGTCTACCTCAATATAATGTGAGATCTACCTCCCGTCTCGACTATAGTGTGAGGTCTATCTCTAACACAGCGTGAGTTATACCTCCCGTTTCGGCTTTAATCTGATGTTCACTCTAATATAGTGTAAGGTCTACCTCTCATTTCTGCTGACTATAGCGTGAGGTCTACCTCAATATAATGAGATCTACCTCCCGTCTCGACTATAGTGTGAGGTCTATCTCATGAATAGAGCGTGAGTTATACCTCCCGTTTCGGCTTTAATCTGATGTCTACCTCAATATAGTGTAAGGTCTACCTCTCATTTCGACTATAGCGTGAGGTCTACCTCAATATAATGGGGAGATCTACTCTCCTGTCTCGACTATAGTGTGAGGTCTATCTCAATACAGCGTGAGTTATACCTCCCGTTTCGGCTTTAATCTGATGTCTACTCCCACATAGCGTAAGGTCTTACCCTTCATTTCGACTATTGCGTGAGGTCTACCTCTAATATAATGCGGAGATCTACCTCCCGTCTCGACTATAGTGTGAGGTCTATTCTCAACAGAGCGTGAGTTATACCTCCTGTTTCGGCTTTAATCTGATGTTCACTCAATATAGTGTAAGGTCTACCTCTCATTTCGATCATAGTGAGGTCTACCTCAATATAATGTGAGATCTACCTCCCGTCTCGACTATAGTGTGAGGTCTATCTCAATAGAGCGTGAGTTATACCTCCCGTTTCGGCTTTAATCTGATGTCTACCTCAATATAGTGTAAGGTCTACCTCTCATTTTGACTATAGCGTGAGGTTCACCCCAATATAATGTGAGATCTACCTCCCGTCTCGACTATAGTGTGAGGTCTATCTCAATACAGCGTGAGTTATACCTTCCGTCTTGGCTTTAATCTGATGTCTACCTCAATATAACGTAAGGTCTACCTCTCATTTCGACTATAGCGTGAGGTCTACCTGACATAAATGTGAGATCTACCTCCCGTCTTGACTATAGTGAGGTCTATCTCAATACAGCGTGAGTTATACCTTCCGTTTCGGCTTTAATCTGATGTCTACCTCAATATAGCAAGGTCTACCTCTATTTCGACTATAGCGTGAGGTCTACCCAATATAATGTGAGATCTACCTCCCGTCTTGACTATATCGTGAAGTCTACCTCAATAGAGCGTGTGGTCTACCTCAATATAGCATGAAATCTATCACCCGTTTCGACTATAGCGTGAGATTTACCTCAACATAGCGTGAAATCTACCTAAAAATCCGTTAGAGAATTTGAACTTCGAAGGAACTAATTATCAAATTACTCAGAGGTAAATAATTATTTACCTTAATTATATTTCAAATAAACCCTCTAAACACAATTATTTTTTTATTATTTTTATAATTTTTATTATTATTAATTTTTTATAAGTATTTTTACGGCATTTCAGTTTTTAAAAACAATCAAGTATTCCATATAATTCACGCATCTACGTGAGCACATATCTTTACGTGTGCATGTTATTTACGTTATTACTGCCTTTGAATTTAAAAATTCTTTATAACGTTTACTTATTTTCTTTTAAAATGTTGTAACACTTTTCCTGCAACAAGGCAATATTTGATTTTTAAATTGTAATATAGTCCCTGATGATGATCGATGACATTCGTAAGTACTAGGACAACCTTTGGACAATTTTTATTCAAATATAATCCGGAAATAAAAAGTCTAATCAGAAAATATGAAAAAATTCAAAAGAAATATATATACGACTATGTTATCTCTATCTTTTAACACAACTTGTTTAAAAGAAAAGATGCTGACAATAGCCTTAATAGATCATTGGACTAATAGGAATTAGATTGTCGTTCAAGTTCTGCCATATTCGTTAACTGATTTAGACCTAGAAGAGGTGCACGGCAGACCCCCGTACTGCACCTGGGTAGACGATATGTTGAGGTAGATCTCACGCCATAGTAGCACCCAATTAATTGTTCCAGTGGTAAAGTGAAATTCTCAAAATTTTTCATAAGTATCTGGATCCCCGAGGAGAAGCTCTATAGATTGGGTAAGCATTATTTTTCATGTAAGGTTGGAAACTGTTAGACACTAAGTTGACTTCCTAAACAGACATAACATTAGACTTAGTATCTAACACATTCCAACCTTACATGAAAAATAATGCTAACCCAACCTATATAAACCCCAACTGTAATCACCCACCATCCATTATCAAGCATATTCCATCATCGTTTGAACGCCATATTAACACACACTACTCAAATAAAGAAATATTCGATAAACACAAAGTAATTTATGATAAAATTCTTAAAGACAGCGGATATCAATCCTCCAAAATTAATTTTGTGGAAAAATTCATGAGCTCAAAAAGAAAAAATAGAAACAAAAAATCATGTGGTATAACCCTCCTTTTAATCAGTTAATTAACTTTAAACTGGGACATCAATTTCTTAAACCAATAGATAAGCATTTTCCCAAAAATAACCCTTTAAACAAAATTTTCAATAGGAATACAATAAAACTAAGCCATAGCTGCTCCAACAATCTAGAAAAAACATGGCGTCTCTTTCCAAATACTTTTGGAAGTTAAAAATCGAAAATAAAACACCTAAAGTTAAATGAAAAATCCTCAACAAGCAAGAACATTTAAATCAATAAAGGAACCATGTTTCCTTCGTCATCAAGAAAAAAATGAAATAATTAAATACATGAATAGCAACAAGCTTTTAAACCAGAGGCATGAAACCAATGTAAACTGCAAAGACGTTAAAGAACTAACCTTACAATCATGCTAAAAAATACTACAAAAGCCAAAGTTAGGACCCCTTAGAGACGATAAACCTTTAAAACATTAACAACACTCTTATATAAAATTTCCCCTATTCCATACCACAAACTGTGATCTATTTTAAAGTTTTATAGAAAAAATTGATTTCCTAAACTTAAAATTAAGGTCAAATATACAAAATTAGATTAATTATTAAAAAAAACTGAGTCCAAATAAAAAAAAATTGTATAGTTGTACAATTAAATAAAACAGATAGGTTCAATAAATGGTAACTGCCATTCCCACTTCATCGCGTCTAATCCTATTCATTCCCAACCTTACACTTCCTTCCTCTCCCCTTTTACTAAAGCCGAAGAAAAAATTAAATATTAAAATTTAAAATATAAAAATTAAAATATAAAAATTCCAGCCATTAGGCCGCGAGAAGGCATATCTTTTCTTTTAATGTTAAATATGTTTACAAAATTTCTGACAAATTCATTAATCAACTCTACCCCTCCATCCATTCTCTCTTTTCAAAATGCTGACGAACAATTCACCTTATCGCCAACCCCCACCAACATCCCACACGCAACTCGCCAAATATAAGAAAAGAGGCTTTCCATTTCTTTCCACGCCACCTGATGAGACATTGTAATTTCAATGTCGAAACAAAATGTATACTTTGTAGTGGATAATAATTTGTACATGTTCTGAAATATAATTTATAATAAATATTCACAGCTCTATATTATATATCGAGCACTGTTTTAAATTAATGTTTTGGACGTTGTAAATTTTTCTTCGTTCCTTATTCACTCGGATAGATAGATAGATAGATAGATAGATAGATAGATAGATAGATAGATAGATATGTGAATTAATAAATATACATATGAGGGTAGACACATGTATAATATTAAATATTATTATTCAGGTGTCAATAAAACAGTGCTCAATGTTATATAAACATATCGTATATATATATATATATATATATATATATATATATATATATATATATATTATCCTTCGTCGACAGCACAACTCGGAGTTCCATGCGTTGCGCAATCAACAGGGGAATATTACGAACTGACCGTTTAAGAGATATGAATTTGAAATTTAAATCTCTTAATACTTTCAAATTCAAATCTCTTAAAAGGTCAGTTCGTATTATTTACCTGCTGATTGCCTAAGGCATGAAACTCCGAATCGTGCCATCGACCTAGGAAAATGTGTATATTTATTAATGTATATACGACTGATTTCGGATTTCTGATGTCGATCTCTAGTTATTTCTATCCAGGGCAACTTTCTCGAACTTAGAGTGAGGCACGTTGACAGTTAAGAGGTTACTCTTTGGCTTGTCTTTATACTTGAAACACGGCCATCCAACAATCCTTGATCTACGGTCAAGCTGGCTATGCATGAGGAGCTTAGGTATTCTGTCGTCGCTCATCTTTGAAACATGACCAGCCCAGCAAACCTGTGACTGCATCGGAAATGTCACAATTCCACCAATGTGACATTTTGAGAGAAGATCAGCATTGGATACCTTATCGTCAAATGTATAGCCACAGTTCGAGGAGAGAAAACTTTTGTGAACGACATCCAACTGGTTGATATCGTACCTTTATGGAATACATAATTCTGAACAACAGTATAGTCAAAACGGCTGCTCTATAAAAACGTATTTTGGTGTCCAATTTGTTACAGAAATATATACTGTATTTGACGGTGTTTAATAATAAAAATATCTCTGCGTCTTATATGCCATATGTATGTTTAAAATTGGCGATATTTGGCCGAAATTAGCTACCTGGCAAATCCTTTTCTCTTAGACTCTAGAGTAACTTTCATAAACCTATTGTCATTATTTGAAAGGCTATTCTTCTTCTATGTGCCCTGTCCTTTCAGGACGTAAGCGATCATGGCTTTCCACGTCTCCCTATCCCTGGTGACTCTTATCACGCTTTCTCCTGTTACACCACACAAACCCCGCTCTGCTATCCACTAGCTCAAGCCCATAAATTTGGACTATATATGTATAGAAACTAGTATGGCCACAAAATGAGGGATCAGTTTATATATTGATTATAATACAGATTTAATCCCCTACTTTATATCCACATTATAACTTCTTATAAACAGTTGGCATATATCTTCTTCTATGTGTCCTGTTCCTTGAGGACGTAGGCGATCATGGCCTTCCACGTCTCCCTATCCCTGGTGACTCTTAGCAAGCCTTCTCCTGTTACACTATGCAACGCTCGTTCCATCATCCACCTGATTAGGTCCTTCAAATATGTTATCCGTTCCTTTCCCCTGTCTCTTTTTCCCTGTATCTGGCCTGTTAGTATCAGGTTCTCCAATCCTTCCTTCCTCATTGCATGTCACAGGATTTTCAGTTGTCTCTTCCTGTTGCTCAGTATTAATTTCCTTTTCGTTTCCATCCTTTCCAAAACCTCATCATTGCTCACATGCAGATTAAAACTGTTATCATTGACAATATTCATTATATTAATTTCATTAAGTTTAATATTAGTACTTTGTTTCATGAAGATCATATGCAATGAATTCAAGTTATATATTTGTCAAATAATTTTGTTACATTAATGTTTTTCTTCTCGTGTTTTTTTTTTCCTATTATTTTTCGTTTAATTGTAGTCATGGCTTGTTTAACCAAATATCTCATAAATATAGGTTAGGCTGTATCATTTACTAATAATTTTAGTAATTTGTAAAATTACTAATTTTTTCTTGATTTGGCCTTCTAAAATCGGTATATATTCAGTACCTTGCAAAAGTATTAGGAGAAGAACTGTTTTATCTTTTATGAGGTAACAAAATAAAGTTTAAAATCATCACCGTCCTAGCACTTTTGCACACTACCGGTAGTGTGCAAAAGTATTAGGACAGGGGTGATTTTCCTAAAGACCTCACTGAAATCCAAATACAGGGTGAAAAGCCAAATGTTTGTATGAATTTTTTTAACTAGAAAGGAAGAGAAAGGAAGGCTTTGGAATTTGAATCCCCCCCACCGCAACGAAGCCCTGATCTTAATCCTATATAACATCTATGGGATATTTTGGATAAAAAATTAATAAATCTAATGTTACTTCACAAGACACACTTTGGGAACAAATACAAGCTGCTTGACAGGAGATACCATTAAATACATTGAAGAAGCTTGTGATGTCAATGCCTGACAGAATGAAGGCTGTGATCAAAGCAAAAGGCTATTATACTAAATATTAAATTTATTTGGTAACAAGTATTTTTTTCTTGTTAAAGCATTTGTTGAGTAAATCAAATAAAATTACTTTAATTAAATTGTTTATTTTCTGTCAATATGCCTCATAAAAGATAAAATAGTTCTTGTCCTAATACTTTTGCACAGTACTGTATATATACTAGGTGCGATTGGTAAATTGTCGCAATTATTTTGATGCCTCATAAAAGATAAAATAGTTCTTGTCCTAATACTTTTGCACAGTACTGTATATATACTAGGTGCGATTGGTAAATTGTCGCAATTATTTTGACGCCTCATAAGAGATAAAATAGTTCTTGTCCTAATACTTTTGCACAGTAGTGTATATATTTAAAATCATTTCACCCTAAGCAAGGCTGTACCGCCACAGATGTGCAGAGGGTTTACTGAGATCAATTTACCGGAGATATCGAAAAAAGGATAAAAGAAGGTTGGGTATCAAGAAGACAGAAGGTGGCAACTGACGTTGCACTTAAACTTTTGGAAATTGTAACTATCAAGGAAACAAGTATATGAAATGGGATTCCAAAGGCCAGATATGTGATAGAAGAAGCTGATAGAGTGGGAATGGTGGTTACATATGACTATTTTAATGATAAAAGGGTGGGATCTTTGTCTATATTTCTGGGATGGGGTAGTATTTACAGTATTTGCATTATTCTCACTATTGTCCTCATGTTTGTTGCCATTTGTACAACGTTTCAGCCGTTGTACGCTCCGGCCTTCTTCAGGTGCTAGGAATTTCGAACCGAATCCTTTATTACAATCGCTGGGTTATTTACAGTATTTACATTGTTCGGACTATTCTCCTCATGTTTGTTGCCATTTGTTCAACGTTTCGGCCGTTGTACGCTCCGACCTTCTTCAAGTGCTAGGAATTTCGAATCGAACCCTTTATTACTACGCAAGGGATGAAAATAATATACCCCAGTGATTGTAATAAAGGGTTCGGTTCGAAATTCCTAGCACCTGAAGAAGTCCGGTGCGTAAAACTACCGAAACGTCTTACAAATGACAACAAAGATGAGGACAATAGTCCTAATAATGTAAAAGGTGGGATCTAGTTACATTCGAGTAAATTTATGACGTCTGGGCACCAGGGAAAGAAAATCACCGAGATGAAGCCGTGATAGTATTTGTAGAAAAGACAGAGGGAAGCCACATCCCGTCGGTGAGAAAGTGACTGAAGACGAGCTGCCAAGTCAGAATCGATTCTTCTTTGGATTTTGTCGAAGACCTCAAAAGAGATAGCAAGAGTATATGACCAGATATGGCAACAGTATTCAATGCATGGACAAATGGTAGATTTATAAATCTGTAAGATGGATTCTGACGAAAAAAAAATCTTGCCCCAGTACAGTGACCCAGTCTTCTTAGCAATAGATGTTGCTATTGATTCAATGAAGTCATTCCACTTGGGGTCGGTTGTGAGAGTCAGACCAGTGTGTTGCTTTCTGAAAAGTACGCTCTCATTGATTGAGCACACTGGAAGAATGGTAGACTTTGAAAAAACAATAGCTACTCTAGGTGGGGGGATACTAAAATCCAGCAGGTACAAAAATTTAAATACTTGGGAAGTGTTATAATACAATCCGGAAAGTGCAACACAGAGATCCGAAGGCGAATTGGCATGGCGAATGAAGCATTCCAGAAGTTGAGTAAAGTATTAAGAAACAGGACAATTTTGTTAGAAACAAAGAAAAAAGTACAGGATTGCTATGTGATGTTGGTTCTTCAATATGTCAGTGAATGTTGGACAATATCTTCGAAGATGAAGGAAAAACTTGAAGCTACTGAAATGTGGTTCTACAGAAGGATGCTACGAATATCATGGACCAAGCATGTGAGCAATGACGAGATTTTGGAAAGGATGGAGACGAAAAGGATATTAATACTGAGCATCAGGAAGAGACAGCTGAAGTTCCTGGGGCATGCAATGAGGAAGGAGGGCTTGAAAAACCTGATACTAACAGGCCAGATAGAGAGAAAAGGAGACAGGGGAAAGCAGCGGATAACATATTTGAAGGACCTTATCAGGTGGATAATGGAACGAGGGTTGCATGGTGTAACCGGAGAAGGTGTGCTAAGAGCCACTAGGGATAGGGAGACGTGGAAAGACATGATCGCCTACGTCCTGAAAGGACAGGGCATATAAAAGAATGAGATAAAGGTGCCATCTACGTATTTCCGCCTTAAAGTTGTATTTAGTGATATGGGTTTTAATGCCATCTCTTTGCAGTATTCCGCGTATATGTTAGCCATTATTAATGATAATGGTGATCTCATTGCTAACCCTTCATCCTGCCTATTTATAACTGATCCCATTCCACTGTATGTTTCTTGTGTACAGATAGTCAGCTTCTCCACCAGACTAGCTGTCAGTATACAAGAACGTTCTCCTAGGGATGCGTCCGAAGCCAGTCGGACCCTGACTACAGATAGTGCCACCTTTTTGAGTACCTTCGTGATCAAACTAATTACGTCCAGACTCACAATCTGCTTTGATTGGATGGGAGCATCTTTGGTTATTTATAAAAAGTGGGTAGAGTTTAGCACATATGGTGGTGACGTTTATATTAATGGTTCAATTCTATACACAAGGCAGCAACTCAGAAGCTTAGCACACAGAACCTTGGCACCTAACAATAGGCCTGAGCAGTATATCGTCTTTGTGAATTTTCGGAGACCAGGTATGTGAAGTAGCATGCTATAACATCGTGACAACTGCATGTCTGTCTTAGTGGGGAAGGAATCCTTATTTTTGGTTAGGATCTGCGAGAGTTTTCATTCTGTTTTCAATGTTGGATCTTTCTTGTGGCGGTGCAGTGGGTATCGGCTCGGAACAAGTCGAGTTCGAATTCTAATTGAATCAGTAGCATTCACATACGCGCAAATACCCTCGGGAAAGTTATGAATACGTCGCTTCCCCCTCCAGCTATGGATCAAATAGCAAGACAAATTAGGTTCCATAGCCTTGATTAGTAACCAATCTAGAAAGTGCAGATAGCGATAGACATTGTATCTAAATTTTTGCAGATAAAGTTGGCTTAAAAGCATTGAGCCGGAAGATTATCACCACATGCGAGAAGTGGGTAACTGAATGTCGAAAGAGACATGATCGCCCAAGCGTGTTTCACGTATGGCACTTAACTGACTGACTGAATATAATAGTTGGAATCATGATTAAAGCTTCTACTGGTCATGAAGTGGGGATCGTTTTCCTATTGTTATGAAGTAATAAACTGATCCCCCATTAATTACTACGTAATAATATAACACATCTCTTCTACTTCTAGCTATGAGTCAAATAACAGCACAGAAAACAATGGCAACCTACTGCGGGATAATCTTCTGCCCAGTCAGTCATGTCTTGAAAGAGACATGATCGCCCAAGCGTGTTTCACGTATGGCACTTAACTGACTGACTGTTTTCGCAATCGTTATATGCTGAGAACTTTTCAGACAGATATTCTGTCTGGGTCGCGAAATATATGAAATAATGTCAAATCCGTAAAACGAAGAGGATAATCCAGAAAATTAATGTAATTGATATTGTTACGTGTTAAGTGTAACGAAAGAAACAAGTGTAAGACAAGGATGTGTCTTCTCACCGGATCTATTCGACCTGCACAGCGAAACAATACTGAGAGAGCTAGAAATCCTGCCAGGATTCGTCATTAGTGCCAACAATCTCAATAATATAAGATACGCAGATGACACAGTAATGATAGCAGAGTCAGGAAGGAGAACAAAGGACCTCTTACAAAAGGTAATAAGGAGAAAACGAGAAGAAAGGACTAACCATAAACTTCAAGAAAACTGAATGCATGGTCATCAACAAAAAGACCACAAAATGCCCACTACAGGCCGTGGATACTAAAACCAAGCAGTTACAAAAATCTAAATACCGAGAAAGTGTTCTAACAGAGGATGAAAAGTGCGACACTGAGATTTGGAGGCACATTGGCAAGGCTAACGACGCATTTCAAAAGTAAAATGTAGTATTGAGAAATAGCAATATTTCGTTGGAAACAAATAAAAGAATATTGGACTGTTATCTGATATATTCCCTCGTTTATGGCAGTGAATGCCAGACGATCTCCTCAGACATGAAGGAGAGACTCGAAGCAACAGAAATGCGATTCTACAGAAGGATGCTGAGGATACAATGGACTGAACATGTGAGCAACAACAAGGTTTTGGAGAAAATGGAAACAAAAAGGAAACTTTTACTTAACATCAAAAAGCGTCAATTGAAATTTCTGGGGCAAGTAATGAGGAAGGAGGGCTTAGAAAAAAGGAGACTTGAAGCAACAGGAATGTGATTCTACTGAAAGATGCTGAGGATTCAATGGACTGAA
This sequence comes from Ascarosepion bandense, assembly GCA_037127315.1. Lineage (NCBI taxonomy): Eukaryota > Metazoa > Mollusca > Cephalopoda > Sepiida > Sepiidae > Ascarosepion > Ascarosepion bandense. The sequence goes on from JBBBDQ010002221.1 coordinate 785,701, forward strand.
CATGTGAGCAACAACAAGGTTTCGGAGAAAATTGAAACAAAAAGGAAACATATGCTTAATATAAAAAAGCGTCAATTGAGATTTCTAGAGCATGTAATGAGGAAGGAGGGCTTAGAAAAGAGGAGACTTGAAGCAACAAAAATCTGGTTCTACAGAAGGATGCTGAGGATACAATGGACTGAACATGGGAGCAACAACAATGTTTTGGAGAAAATGGAAACAAAAAAGGAACTTATACTAAACATCAAAAAGAGTCAATAGAAATTTCTGGAGCAAGTAATGAGGAAGGAGGGCTGAGAAAAAAAGGAGACTTGAAGCAACAAAAATTGGGTTCTACAGAAGGATGCTGAGGATACAATGGACTGAACATGGGAGCAACAACAAGGTTTTGGAGAAAATGGAAACAAAAAGGAAACGAATACTTTACATCAAAAAGCGCCAATTGAAATTTCTAGGGCAAGTAATGAGGAATGAGGACTTAGAAAAGAGGAGACTTCAAGCAAGAGAAATGTGTTTCTACTGAAAGATGCTGACGATACAATGGACTGAACTTATGACCAACAACATGGTTTTGGAGAAAATGGAAACAGAAAGGAAACTTATACATAACATCAAAAAAGAGTCAATTGAAATTTCTAGCGCATGTAATGAGGAAGGAGGGCTTAGAAAAGAGAAAATTTGAAGCAACAGAAATGTGGTTCTACAGAAGGATACTGAGGATACAAGGGACTGAACATGGGAGCACCAACAAGGTTTTTGAGAAAATGGAAACAAAAAGGAAACTTATGCTTAACATCAAAAAGAGTCAATTGAAATTTCTAGTGCAAGTAATGAGGAAGGAGGGCTTAGAAAAGAGAAGATTTGAAGCAACAGAAATGTGGTTCTACTGAAAGATGCTGACGATACTAAGCACCAAACATATGAACAACGACAATTTCTGGAGACGTCGCAAACGAAAAGGAAACTTAACATCAGGAAGAGACAGCCGAGTTTCTTGGGGCATGTAATGAGGAAGAATGGCTTGGAGAGTCTAATGCTCACGGGAGAGAAAAAGGAAGGTACCGCGAGATATAGTTGATTGGCTTGAGCAAGTGGATCGTGCAGCATGGTTTGGGAGAGATACCAAGAGGAAAAATAATAAGAGCTTCAGGGATAGGGGCAAGTGGAAGTCTATGACAGCCAACGTCCTAAAAGGACACGGCACGTAAAAGAAAAATCAGCGCTTACGTTAGTCTATGAGGATCTCATTAGTAGGCCTAGCATAGAAATAATTACAATATGGGAGCCGCTAATATAGATAGATAAATGACAGAAAGTTTTCAACATCAGCAGCAAACAAAACTTGACATGTAACAGTTGCAGCTAGAATTCTGATCTGTAGTCAGGTTAGGTTTAAGACTCCAAGAGAGGCAATGGCTAAGTGGATTAACGCATTGTTTTGTGAATTAGGTGATATAGTGATTGTTAGTTCAACCGCTGGGTTCGTCAATGTGTACTTCGTCTTAGTGGAAACAGGCGAACAATAACTGAACGGTCAGTCAGTGAAGTGCCATACGTGAAATACGCTTGGGCGATCATGTCTCGAAAGAGACATGACTGACTGGGCAGAAGATTATCCCGCAGTAGGTTGCCATTGCTTTCTGCGGTAGACTGGTTGCCGACCAAGGCTATAGAACCCAATCTGTCCTGTTATTTAACCCATAACTGGAAGGAATAGACGGATTAATACCTTTCCCAAGGGTATTTGCACGTAAATGAATGCAATGGGTTTAGCTGGAATTCGGCTCCCCGATTTCTCGTTCCGAGCCGATATCTATTGCACCACAACGCACATCCTGAACAGTACTAAAATAAATAAGAACAGATACGGGCAGTTAAACAAGAACAGTCTATCTCCGTAGATTAAATAAAGATAGGTTACGCTAAAATAGTTTGAAATTAATACAATATTGTTCATTGCCATGCGTCAATCTGCAAGCTACTTATATAAGATAACTAGCAGTACAGCCCGGCGTTGCTCGGGTGTAATGAAAGCTTTAAAACTAATCCATGGTCCTGGAGCTCAGACACTTTAGACGTTGGCACGAAAGACTAAAAAGCAATAGTTGTTTCCAGTTAAAGCGAAACCGTAGACTGAAAGAAAAATGAATGGATGTAAGTCAAATTTTGATTTCCTGGTATCGATATCAAATAAGTTTTTTCGTCGTAAACTGAATTTTGAAGGCTAAATAAGTCCTCTAAGTAAATGGTATCATGGCTGAGACTAAGAACTACAATTATACCTACTTAGAGCCAAACCCGAAGCAAAAACAAAAATAAAAGGGCTGAAAAAATAGACATACAGGCAGATAAACAGACACACACACAAACATCTTGCATTTTATAGATAGATAGATAGATAGATAGATAGATAGATAGATAGATAGATAGATAGATATTATCGATTTTCTGCACTATTGTAAGAACTGCAACCTTCAAACTTCTGAATATCGTTTCTTATGTCTTTGTCTATGAGTGTATCAAATTTGATTAAAATCGAACCACTCCTTCTATAATCCGATTTTTTCGATTATCGATTTTCGATTTTTATCGGGGGTACCTCGACACAAAACCTAGCTAAGAGCACTCGCAGATGCTTATAGTACAACTGTGTAAATTTTCAAGAAAATCGGTTCAGCCGTTTCGGAGTCTATAGGTAACGGATACACACAAACACATACACACACATATGTACTCAGTAGATAACTTACCAAGTTTCGTCTGGCACATATCCACAGAGAAGCCATTTCCATCATAAAATCGGACTAAATAAACCTTCTCACTATGACTGAACATTAAAAAATACCTTAAACCCCCCACCTTTTCGGCATTAAATAACCCACAGAGGTTGATATGCCGTTAAACAAAACTCAAACTCTAACTATTGGAGGTCCGTTCTAGGCCGACTGTATATATTATTTGTCTATGTCCTCGAGTCAGTTCATTTTTTTATGTTCTATGTACTCAGTAGATAACTTACCAAGTTTCGTCTGGCAGAGAAGCCATTTCCATCGTATTTACTGCCTGTTTCTTAAACTGTTAACTTTTTCTGTCTGACACTAAAATTAGTATAAATTTTCTTCTTTGATTTTGCTTTCTTGGAGACAACATACGTAAATTTTAAAACTATCAACACCTGTTTTACTTTTTGGCATTAAATAACCCACAGAGGTGTTGATATGCCATTAAACAAAATTCAAACTCAAACTCTTTCTCTTGAACCATATATATTATTATTATTATTATTATTATTATTATTATTATTAATAATAATAATAATAATAATAATAATAATAATAATAATAATATTTTATCTACTCTCTTTTGCTGATACACTTAAATCCTGATATGCGGCTGGCCAAATTCATTCATATTATCGACCTCCTCTCTGTATCGATTTCCCATATGCGCAATTTCGTTCGAGCCCAATGTGACAAAGCCAGCTCTAGTTGAGATTCTCCGTGCGCCCCCGCAAAGTGAACGGTTCTACGCACATCCTACACCATCTGACGTTTAACCACACCTGTAGAAATCATTTCTCAACCTCCCACTCATCTCAGCCAACCATGTTCGCCCCAACTTCTACCGCATTAATATCTTCACCAACCTCCCCTATGAGATAAGCATAATGCCGTTGATGTCACTTACTTTTATTTAGTTGGACTCATAATCTGTTTTTTTTTTATATTTACTGTTTAACCAAGGTAGCATTGTTTAAAACATCTCATCCCAATAAAAGTGGAATTCCAATGAGGTGAATATTTTTTCATAAGAGGATTACACCTCTCTCTCTCTCTCTCTCTCTCTCTCTCTCTCTCTCTCTCTCTCTCTCTAATAATGTCTATCTAATTCTTGCATGGTCTCTTACACTTTCTTTTACTATCTTCATTTTCTTACCTAGTCTCTCTCTCTCTCTCTCTCTAAAGCATTCTCCCTCTATCCATTATCTCTCTCTCTCTCTCTCTCTCTATCTATCTATCTATCTATCTATCTATCTATCTCTCTCTAATAATGTCTATCTAATTCTTGCATGGTCTCTTACGCTTTCTTTTACTATCTTCTTCATTTTCTTACCTACTCTCTCTCTCTCTCTACAGCATTCTCCCTCTATCCATTATTCTCTCACTCACTCCCTCTCTCTCCCTCTCTCTCTCTCTCTCTCTCTCTCTCTCTTAATCTCTGTTAACTTTTATATAATTCTGGTATGGTCACTCACATTCTCTTTCACTAATTTCATCACACTCTAAGCCTAACTCTCTCTCTCTCTCTCTCTCTCTCTCTCTTTCTGATACTCCATCAATCTCATTATCACTTTCGATTGCGATGTAATCATTGTATAGATTCAATTTTAGTATTGCACAATTTCTCTGTCCCTTCATTCTCTCTCTCTCGTTTTATATAATTCTCACGGAATTTCTATCTCATTTTGTTAATATCTATCTATCTATCTATCTATCTATCTATCTATCTATCTATCTATCCTCGACCGTTCCTATCTATCTATCTATATATATATATATGTCAGTCTGTTCATTTAATTAATATCTATCTCTGTATCTATTTATCTATCTATAGCCTCATTATCTATCTATCTATCTATCTATCTATCTATCTATCTATCTATCTATCTATCTATCTATCTATCTATCTATCTATCTCAGTCTGTTCATATCTATCTATCTATCTATCTATCTATCTATCTATCTATCTATCTATCTATCTATCTCAGTTTGGTCATGCCACTCTATCACAAATCGCCATGTCATTCTTGAACTTTACATTTTAATTGCCATTTTATCACTTTGCCAGTCATTTTTAACTGTCATTTCATCCTATGACGATCAATTTTAATGGCCACTTCATTTTAGAATGTTCTCTTTTAATTACCATTTCTAAGTTTGAGTTCAGTTTTAACTCGCCTTGACTTTATGATGTTCAATTTTAATTGCCCTTTCATCCTATGACGATCAAATTTCATTTACACTTTATTTTGAGCCTTCCCTTTAAATTGCCATTTCATAGTTAGAGTTCAGTTTTAACTTGCTCTTGAATTTATGATGTCAAATTTTAATTGCAGTTTCACCCAATGATGATCAAATTTCATTGACACTTTATTTTGAGCGTTCTATTTTAATTACCATTTCTTAATTCGAGTTTAATTTTAACTCACCCTTAAATTTATGAAGTTCAATTTTAATTGCCATTTCGTCCTATGACGATCAATTTTTAATTACCACTTCATTTTTGAACGTTCTCTTTTAATTGTTATTTCTTAGAGTTCAGTTTGAACTTGCCCTTGCATTAATGATGTTCAATTTTAATTGCCATTTCCTCCTATGATGATCAATTTTAATTAGCACTTCATTTATGAACGTTCTCTTTTAATTGCTATTTCTTAGAGTTCAGTTTTAACTTGCCCTTGAATTTATGATGTTCAATTTTAATTGCCATTTCCTCCTATGACGATCAATTTTAATTAGCACTTCATTTTTGAACGTTCTCTTTTAATTGCTATTTCTTAGAGTTCAGTTTGAACTTGCCCTTGAATTTTTGATGTTCAATTTTAATTGCCATTTCCTCCTATGACGATCAATTTTAATTAGCACTTCATTTTTGAACGTTCTCTTTTAATTGCTATTTCTTCGTTAGAGTTCAGTTTTAACTCGCCCTTGCATTAATGATGTTCAATTTTAATTGCCATTTCCTCCTATGACGATCAATTTTAATTAGCACTTCATTTATGAACGTTCTCTTTTAATTGCTATTTCTTAGAGTTCAGTTTTAACTTGCCCTTGAATTTATGATGTTCAATTTTAATTGCCATTTCCTCCTATGACGATCAATTTTAATTAGCACTTCATTTTTGAACGTTCTCTTTTAATTGCTATTTCTTAGAGTTCAGTTTTAACTTGCCCTTGAATTTATGATGTTCAATTTTAATTGCCATTTCACCATTGGACGATCGACTTCAACTGCTTTTTCATTCTATTTCCATTTTTGTAATTCACTCCTGTAATTATTTACTATTAGTATACTTTTACGCTTCTCTCTCTCTCTCTCTCTCTCTGTCACACTCATTCTCTCTCTCTATGTCACACTCATTCTCTCTCTCTCTCTATGTCACACTTATTCTCTCTCTCACTCTCTCTCTCTATGTCACACTCATTCTCTCTACTCTCTCTCTCTCTCTATGTCACACTCATTCTCTCTCTCTATGTCACACTCATTCTCTCTCTCTCTCTCTCTATGTCACACTCATACTCTCTCTCTATGTCACACTCATTCTCTCTCTCTTTGTCACACTCATTCTCTCTCTCTCTCTCTATGTCAAACTTATTCTCTCTCTCTCACTCTCTCTCTCTATGTCACACTCATTCTCTCTACTCTCTCTCTCTCTTTATGTCACACTCATTCTCTCTCTCTATGTCACACTCATTCTCTCTCTCTCTATGTCACACTTATTCTCTCTCTCTCACTCTCTCTCTCTATGTCACACTCATTCTCTCTACTCTCTCTCTCTCTCTATGTCACACTCATTCTCTCTCTCTCTCTATGTCACACTTATTCTCTCTCTCTCTCACTCTCTCTCTCTATGTCACACTCATTCTCTCTACTCTCTCTCTCTCTCACTCTCTCTCTCTATGTCACACTCATTATCTCTACTCTCTCTCTCTCTCTTTATGTCTATCTATACATCTATCTATGTATTTATTTTACTGTTCTTTCTTTTTATCCTCTCTTTTATGTTTAACCCCGCTTTTTCTATCTCTGTCTAAATCTCACACTAACATCTATATATTAATACCGTAGTACCTCCGTATGTCACGCCTCTACCAAGAATTATAACTCATGCATTTCTCTTCTTTTTTTCTTTTTTTTCTTACCTTCTTTCAAATAAAATTCAGTAGAAGTTGACTAGGCAAATAAAATTGTTTAGTTTTTATACTAATAATGTTAATCAAATATTATTATTATAATTAGAATAAGAAGTAGAAAAAGAAGAAAACAAAGAAGAAGGAGTAGAAGAAATGGATAAAGAAGGAGGAAGAAAAGACGAAAGAGGAGAAGGAGGAGGAGACGAAGAAGAAGAAGACGACGACGACGAAGAAGAAGAAGAAGAATTCACATCATCATATAAAAATATATCAGCTAAAGAATGTAATAAATTTGTAAAATATAGGGCCTGGAAATAGAATTTGCATGAATATCACACTTAAACGTAACCACCTTTCAAAGAATAATAATCAGCCAGTTAAGTGCCATACGTAATATACGCTTGGGCGATCATGTCTCGAAAGAAACATAACTGACTGGGTAGAAGATTATCCTGCAGTAGATTGACATTACTTTATGCGGTAGACTGGTTGCTATACAACCCAATCTGTTCAATTCTTCTTTTATGTGCCCTGTCCCTTCAGGAGGTAGGCGATCATGGCTTTCCACGTTTCCTTATCCCTGGTGGCTCTGAGCACGCCTTCTCCTGTTACACCATGCAACGCTCGTTCCGTCATCCACCTGATTAGGTCCTTCAAATATGTTATCTGCTGCTTTTCCCTGTCTCCTTTTCCCTCTATCTGGCCTGTTAGTATCAGGTTCTCCAAGCCCTCCTTCCTCATTGCATGTCCCAGGAACTTCAGTTGTCTCTTCCTGATGCTCAGTATTAATTTTCTTTTTGTTTCCATCATTTCTAAGACCTCATCAGTGCTCACATGCTCGACCCATGATATTCGCAGCATCCTTCTGTAGAACCACATTTCAGTCGCTTCAAGTTTTTCCTTCATCTTTGATGATATTGTCCAGCATTCACTGCCATATTGAAGAACTGACATCACATAGCAATCCAGTACTCTCTTCCTTGTTTCTAGCGAAATTGTCCTGTTTCTTAATACTCTTCTCAGCTCCTGGAATGCATCGTTGTGCTTTTGGATCTCAGGAATATAAATGTATAGAAACTGCTGTGACCACAAAGTGAGGGGTCAGTTTATATATTGATTTTAATATGGAACTGATCCCCTACTTTATATCCAGTATGCTTCTGAGAGAACCACATTTCAGTCGCTTCAAGTTTTTCCTTCATCTTTGATGATATTGTCCAGCATTCACTGCCATATTGAAGAACTGACATCACATAGCAATCCAGTACTCTCTTCCTTGTTTCTAGCGAAATTGTCCTGTTTCTTTATACCTGACTCTGGAGAGAAGAGACGGATTAATACCTTTCCCAAGAGTATGTGCGCGTAAGTGAATGCAAGGAATTCAACTAGAATAATAAGAATAGAAGTACTAAAAGTGGTGAAAAAATATATTGATGCATATTCACAACTAAACAATATTATTTACTCAATCAACATCCATTGAATTATATTTAAAATCATAATAAACAATATAACATGATCCGTGAATTTTTTTCACTGGTTCAGCTAGTAATATGTATTTTTTTCTTTTAATCGTATCGCTGCAAGCAAGGCATTTTACTGCCACTGTTGATCAGAGGTTTAGATAAATTATGAGAAAGAGTGACAGGTTACAGGGGGTGTCATGAAGTGAGTAAGAGAAGGATGCAAATTTTGATGACAGTGGAGTGGATGAAGAAAGAAGCACGACAGAGAGGATGCAAGTTAATGGGATAGGAAATGACTATTGACTTTACATTTGAATTCTTAAAGATTGTAACTGTCGGGAAAGCAATTAAACGGAAGTTAATTCCAAAGGTGGGGAGTGCGAGAGAAGAAACTGATGGTGTAGAATTTGCATTTACTAATTTATTGGTCTCACAGTAAAAGGGTGGGACCTAGTTGATAATCTTGTGGCTCTAGTAAATTCATATATAAGGGGTACCATTGAGTTAAGTTCATTGGAGCAGAAGCCTTGAAAGTATTTGTAGAAGAGACACAGGGAGGCCCCATTGCGCCGGTGAGAAAGTGACTGTATCCGAGCTGCCAAGTCGGGATCGATCATATTATAGTTTCTCCGTTAAGTGTACGAAAGATTTTATGATTACAGAAATTAGTTATTTCATTACGTTGGTTTAATAAGTCAGTTTTGGGGAATTTCATTGTATGGATTTTTTTCTTGTAAGCAAAAGAAACATATTTCATGTAAAGATTTACATATTCCAGCTTAAGTTAATATTTTTTATTTAACTGTAGGTGTTTTATTTACATCTTTTAACTGCCAGTAGCATTTTGAGAGAGTAGACTTTCTATATGCTTTATTATTGAAAGATTAATTATGCTGGTAAAATCGAGACTTAAACTTATTCTTAGTATATCCGAAATAATGTCTGGTAATATTAGGATTTCTAGCAAATAAACGGGAGAGAATTCCACAAGCGGAAAGTACGAGAAAAGAAGCTCCTGGAGTAGAATTTTCCTTTACAATTTATTGGTTTTACAGTAAAAGGATAGAACCTAGTTGCTAATCTTGTGGCTCGAGTAAATTCATATATATGGGAAACCAGTGAGCTAAGTTCATCGGAGCAGAAGCCTTGAAAGTATTTGTAGAAGAGACACAGGGAAGCCACATTGCGCCGGTGAGAAAGTGACTGTATCCGAGCTGCAAAGTCGGGATCTATCACATTACAAATTCTCCGTTGGATTTGGTCGAGGACACCTAAGTGGATAACAGGAGCACCCGACCAGATATGGCAGCAATATTCAATGGACGGGCGGATGGTAGATTTATATATGTACAGAATTGTTTCAGACGGGAAAAAATCCCTGGCCCGACACAAAAAACAACTTTCTTAGCAGCAGATTTAGCTATGGGTTCTATATAGTCATTCCTCTTGAGGTCTGTTGTGAGAGGTAACCTGGGGAGGCGCAGTGTTTTGCTTTCAAGGAGGCTAGCCTGATCCATGCTAATGTCGGCGGGGGGAGTAGCAGCGATTGTCTGTGATGGTTAATAGATAGAGACTTCGTTTTGTAATCATTAAAATTCACGAGCCATTTCTTACCCCAGTCTACCACAGATTGGAGGTCCTTTTCAAGCTCTCTAGTATATGGACTTATTTTTTTTATATCTTTCCTTTATGCTACATTCGTATTGGCTGATGTGAAAACCGATGAGTGTCAAATGAAAATAAACAAAGTTTTTCTGTTTTACTTAATGAGCCATCAGCCGCACACTTGCTTCCCGTCAAATGAATCAACGCGACCAACAATGAATGGTTACCTGTCCGTCGACTTGACCCCATGAAAATTAAGGACTAATGGACTGCGGATCATGTTGAGAAATTCGAGAGCAGAGTTCGATATTCTAGTCGAATTCATCACAGTATATATATATATATGAGTTTGAATACGATAAATTTTGATATCTCAACTAGCATACTCAAATGCCTGTAATCGGATCAAGAACTACACCACCACAATTTTGTCACTGTTTGCAGCCATCCGCCACGGTAAAAATGGACTTGTCTCTTTGATTTAATTCTCTTTATTTAATTCCACTTTGTAAATAGCTTAAATGTCCTATGTTCAATATATGTTATGTTTATTCTTTGATAATGGCTTATGTAAGCCGAAAGCTTAGACCTGATAAAAAATCAACAATTACTGTGATTTCTTGTTGTCTTTCAACGATAGCACCATCAAGCTTATCAGACGATACGAACGGATCCTATACAAAATAAATAAACAAAACTTGTCTATATTATTCAACGAAATCTGTATTAATAAAATATATATATATATATATCCACACTGTTACTATAAACGCCCAACCCCTCATACTGAGTACTCTTTCCCTATGTATTTGCAATAAAAAAAAGAAATATATATATTCGTCATCCACATACAAGCCTGTTTTGCTGTATCACAACCCATTAGTGTGGCTAGATACATCCACTTGCTTCTGGTCAGGATCGAAACTCGACCGATTTGGTTTTAGTCGGAATCGCTACTTCCTAAGCCATAGGCGCATGGACAAAAACTTTTAACGTGTTGTATATAAGCAGTGTATACACACGCCAGTCACTGAAAGAACTCAATTCATTTCTGAAGAGTCATATATATATATATATATATATATATATATATATACTATATACTATAGTCCTCTGCAGACAGATCTGTTTCGCTGTATCACAGCTCATCAGTACGGTTAGACTCCGATTGCTTTTTAACCCAGGATTGAAACCCGAACGGATTGGCGTCAGTCGGCGATTCTATCTCTGGGTTACGAGCGTTCGGTAGAAGAAGGCAGACTTTTTAGCGCGTATATCATTATACACACCCAATAGCCAGAGTGCTCTAATTCGTTATTGAATGAGCGATGCGTATATGCCGGAGTAGCTACTGTTTTCAAAGTCTCCCATTCTTCCAGAGTGCTCAATCAGGGTGTGAGAGCGTAAATACTATACTAAATACTATATATATATATATATATATATATATATATATATATATATATATATCAATTTTACATTGCGACATGGAAATTTCTATGTTTCGAGATAGGTTCTCATCATCAGGCAATGTTGGTGTGGTTGTGCAGATGATTTACATTTAAATGACAAATTCTTTTGGTTTGCTGTGAATGTATGTGGGTGTTTTTTGTGTGACTAATCAGAATGGAGATTCACTTTGGGGTTTCACCCCGAAGAATACATGCTAACCAACTTTTTTCTTCTTTTTCCCCCCTTTTTCCTTGACCCTATTCTTCTCTTGTCTGTTTCTCTTCCTTAATGTTTTACCTTCCATTAATCTGATCTTATCATTTCCCCTTCAGTTTTGTTATATTTGATGTGATATTCATTTTTAGTACCAATCTCCTATTCTTTCCTTGCTTATCCTTTTTAGTTTATTTAATAAAGAAAAGTTTTTTTCCAAAAACCCTAAACTGCGATTTTTGTTCCAACTATCCATTTGTTGTAAAGTTTTTTATCCTGATACAAAGGGGGGGGGGGGTATTTAAAAAAAAGTTATTCTATTTTTGGCTTTATTTTTACCTAGTTCGTCAGTGATTATTTTTCTTATGTACTTGTAGTTATATGCATGTTATTTAATTTAGGTTTTATCCATTTTCTAATGTGATTAATTTAAGATGTCTACATATGACATTAATTTCGTTGCGTTCATTTAAGAAATTTTTATTTTTAAGGGATCTAATAATAAATAATTTTTCATATAAGCATAATGAACATTGTTCATAGCTTCTTTTAGAATTTTCCACTTTATTGTGAGTGGTTTTTTTTTTGTTTTTTTGTTTCCTTTAGGTACCAATGATATATTGATAGGGATGTTCTATTTCTGTATTTGCTATTATTAAATGAAGAGGTGTGCTGGTAAATTCGCTGCTTTAGAGTGTTTTTAGTACTCCCTATATAGACTTTTATATTGTTTTGGTATTCTTTTGTCGATATTTCGCATTGATAGATTATCGATTCCGTCAAACACCTGTTTTCTAGCGGACAGTCTATGTGGTTTTTACATTACATTTTTTCTTGTCTAAATTGTTATTTTCTGTTGTCTGGTTGTTTTTACTGATTTTGTTGAATTTTTTAAAAATATTATTAATGTGGTTTTTTATAATTTTTCTAGATTGTTCATACAGCTGTAACTTAATTTTATAGTGTTTTTATTAATGATCTTACTTAGAAAGTTTTTCCTAATTAACTCGAGGAATTCTTTTCTCAATTTGTCATTTGTCATCTGGTTGTAAGGGGGGTGTACCAGATGATTTTCCTATTTCTATTTTTTCTTCGAGGGTTATTTTTCTTGTTTACATATTTAATATTTGGGTTTATGTATCCTCTATTTTTCAATGCAGTTTTATAATAATTGCTATGCTTATTAAACACTACCTCATTAGCCGAGTTTCTACTAATTCTGTATTCTATTGATGCGGGTATATGTTTGATGATAGAAGGAGGGTGGTTAGATTTGGGGTGGATGTATAAAGGATTTGTGTTTGGATTTTTATATATTTTCATTGTTTAATTACTTAGTTTCTGGTCATAATAAGGTTAGACCAGTGCACATTTGTATTAAAAAGTGTTCAATAAAATTATGCTGTGGAACTTTCGAATATATTTCATTTGTAAACGAGTTATTACGCGTAATAATTTGTTTACAAATGGAACATATATATATATAACCAACCATCCATCAAAAGGAATATTAGTGCAGTTTATATAGATGTGTGTGTGTGTGTGTGTGTGTGTGTGTGTGTGTGTGTGTGTGTGTGTGTGTGTGTGTCCGTTACCTATAGATTCCGAAACGGCTGAACCGATTTTCTAGAAAATTTACACAGTTGTACTATAAACGTATGTGAGTGTTCTTAGCTAGATTCTGTGTCGAGGTACCCCCGATAAATATCGAAAATCGATAATCGAAAAATTCGGGTTATAGAAGGAATGGTCAGATTTTAATCAAATTTGATACGCTCATAGACAAAGACATAAAAAACGATATTCAGAAGTTTCAAGGTTGCAGTTCTTACAATAGTGCAGAAAATCGATAATATATATATATAAAAGGCAAGATGTTTGTGTGTGTGTCTGTTTATCTGCCTGTATGTCTATATTTTTTTAGCTCTTTTATTTAGTTTTTGCTTCGGGTTTGGCTTTAAGTAGGTATAATTGTAGTTCTTAGTCTCAGCCATGATACCATTTACTCAGAGGACTTATTTAGCCTTCAAATTTCAGTTTACGACGAAAAAAACTTATTTGATATCGATACCAGAAAATCAAAATTTGACTTACATCCATTCATTTTTCTTTCAGTCTACAGTTTCGCTTTAACTGGGAACAACTATTGCTTTTTAGTCTTTCGTGCCAACGTCCAAAGAGTCTGAGCTCCGGGACCATGGATTAGTTTTAAAGTTTTCATTACACCCAAGCAACGCCGGGCTATACTGCTAGTCAATAATAAAATCATCTGTCAAAGTTAGAGCTCATTTATTATATCTTACAATTATAATACACGAAAAATTATCCGTGAACGGATTTTATTCAAAATAAGCAGGCACAATGTTTGCAATTTATTTAATCTGACATGCCTAAAAGAAAATGTTCTGCCTATATATATATATATATATATATATATATATATATATATATACACTACCAACTATAATTATTAGGCCACCCCAGTAAAGATGAACTCGTCCGAATCACCATAAATTTTCTTCATTCTTTCATTGATGAAACTGCAATATACGTAATTATTAAATATTTATAAATTCATTTGATGCACATGTTATTGTGCAGTATTAACAAAAGAACCATTCTATCTTCATTTACAATTATTCACTTGGCAATTAAAAAAATACTATGAAATACATCATTTTTAAAACACTGCTGTCGCCTAATAATTATGGCCGGTAGTATATATATATATATATATATATATATATATATATATATATATTATTTGTTTTATACTTAGTTTTTGGTCATAATAGGGTTAGACCAGCACACATTTGTATTAAAAAGTGTTCGATACAATTATGTTGTAGAACTTTTGAATATTTTCCATTTTTAAACGAGTTATTTCGCTACCCAGGTTTCTACCATGAGTGATGTCTTCAGGCAAAACCTGGGTAGCGAAATAACTCGTTTAAAAATGGAATATGTATATATATTTCAACAATATTTTTTAAGGTGGTGAGGATATCTTGCATACTAACGGAAAATAAATGTCCGGAGGCTTTTTCAGTGTTGATTTCTTCAATAGTTGGGGAAATAGGAAAAGACTAGAGAAGATCAACCCAGCAACTACTGAAAAAAATAATAATAATAAATTAAAAGATTTCTTGGCAGCGTGAAGCAAACAACGCTCCCTCTGGTGGATATCCTCCGGAATTAGTGACAAGTGAACACGTGACTTAAAAAAAAATACTGTTTACGAAGACTTCACTTTTTTTTCTTTTTTTCTTTTTTACAGTAAACATAATTGAGCAATTTGACCACTGTCTTGTATTCAGAAACGTAAATGGAAGAGACAATCATTTTGACAGAAGGATGAGATTTTTTTCAGGGAAATAAAAATAAAGAATTGGTAATAAAGAGTTTCGAAAGTGAGAATGAAAGGAAGAAAGAAAGAAAAAAGAAAGGAACAAGATAAAATTAAAGACAAAAGAAAGAAGGAAACGTCATAAAAGAAAGAAAGAAATAGGAAAACAACAAAGCAAAAGCAAAGAAAGACAAGTGACTAAAGAGAGAACGAATGAAAATAAGAAAAAAAAGAAATTCTGTGCAAGTAAACAAAGTAAGAAAAAAAAGAAGGAAAAAAGATAAGTGCAAAGAAAAAAGAAACTAGATAAAAGAAAAGGGAAAGAAAAATGCAATAACGAAAGAAAGAAGAGAGATAAAACGAGATGAGGAAAGAAGAAGAAAAGTCGTGATAAAAGAAAAAAACGAGACAAAGGTAAAGAAAGAAAGAAAGAAAGAAAGAAAGAAAGAAAGAATAAGAAACGAGATAAAATCAAAGAAAAGCGAAAAAGAAATTAAAAGACAATAAGCAAAATAGGAAGGAAGGAAGGAAGGAAGGAAGGAAGGAAGGAAGGAAGGAAGGAAGGAAGGAAGGAGTAAGAAATAAAGAAAGTAAGAAAGAAAGATATTAAGAAAGAAATTAAGAAACGAGATAAAATCAAAGAAAAGAAAAAAAGGAATTAAAAGAAAATAAGCAAAATAGATACGGGAAAGAAAGAAAGAAAGAAAGAAAGAAAGAAAGAAAGAAAGAAAGAAAGAAAGAATATTGTAGCGGACTTCGTAGATAAATTTCAATCAGGCTGATGTTAATTCTTGTAGCTTGACAACCGCGTCTGGCACAAGGGCAATATTTACCAGTTTCTCACTGATTGGGCCCTCGGAATATCTCCGAAATCTACCACAAATATTTATAAATGAAATTCGACGAGACATGCAAATAATTCAAATGCAAAAAATAGGGATTGACAACAATAAGACAATTTAACCGACAATTAAAACAAATATTAACAATATACAATATTGGTTGAAAAAAGGCATGCAGTACATTGGATAAAAGATAAGAAAACAAAAGTTTCTCCCCATTGATTGAAGTCAAATTTTCATCGACAGGTTGTAACTTGTTGCATGAAAGTTTGTCTTGAATGAAATAAAGTTTGTTTGCATAGTAGTAATTAGTTGTAATGTTCATTGGAGTGGTTGTTATTGTTCCAAAGGATATAAGATTGAAGAAGATTCAACTTAGCAATATTTTGAGCGTTCAGAATAGTTAACTAGTAGTGTATAATGTATAAGTGTGTGCGTTCCATAAGAAGGTTGGGTCACTGTGTCGGGCCAGGATGATTTTCCCGCCTGAATCCATCCTGCATATATACAAATCAACCATTCGTCTGTGCATGGAATAATACTGCCATATATGGTCAGGCGCCCCTGCTGTTCATCTCATTGTTCTCGACAGCCTCCAAAGGAGAATCAGTAATGTGATAGGTACCGACTTGGCGGCTCGACTACAGCCACTTCCCCACCGACGTGATGTGGCCTCCCTTTGTCTGTTCTATAAATACTTTCATGGCTTCTGCTCCAACGAACTTAAGTCACTGGTGCCTCTGCAACAGGTGTTTACTCATGCAAGCAGATTGACAACTGGATCCCACCCAGGAATTTAAATGCAAATTTCTTCTTCTTCTTCTTCTTCTTCTTCTTCTTCTTCTTCTTCTTCTTCTTCGGGACGTAGGCGATCATAGTTCTCCGCGTCTCCCTATCCCTTGTGGCTCTTAGTATGTTTGTTCCTGTTACTCCTATCAACCCTCTTCCCGTCATCCACCTGATCAGACCCTGCAAATATGTTATCCGCGGCCTTCCTCTGTCTCTCCTTCCTTCTATCTGGCCAGTCAGTATCAGGTTCTCCAAGCTCTCCTTCCTCATTGCATGTCCCAGGAACTTCAGTTGTCTCTTCCTGATGCTCAGCATTTTGTTGCCATTCTTTCCAACACCTCATCGTTGCTTGCATGCTCAGTTCACGATATCCGTAGCATCCTTCTGTAAAACCACATTTCGGCTGCTTCCAGTTTTG
The DNA here is from genome assembly GCA_037127315.1 of Ascarosepion bandense. Taxonomy (NCBI): domain Eukaryota; kingdom Metazoa; phylum Mollusca; class Cephalopoda; order Sepiida; family Sepiidae; genus Ascarosepion; species Ascarosepion bandense. The sequence continues at coordinate 802,746 of JBBBDQ010002221.1, forward strand.
TCCTCATTTTCGATGATATTGTCCAGCATTCACGGCCGTATTGAAGAACTGACATCATGTAGCAGCCCAGCACTCTTTTCTTTGTTTCCAGTGAGATTTCTATTCTGTTGTTCGCTGAGGTCACCATCGCGTCTTTTAGTGAATCCCATTTTGAGTACCCTTTTCCAATTTGTTCTTCATATTTCTTTCTCGCGCTGTTATTGTATTCTTTCTGCAGGGTGAGGTCGTCCTCTAGCGTGTCATATTGCTGCCTTGATGATGTGCTGGTCTTCTTCAGTTTTTTGAGTTTCACTCTTAGTTTGCAGATGACTGGGACGTAGTCACTTCCGCAGTCGGCACCTGGGTATGTTTTGCATTGTACCACTGCGTTCCTGAATCTCTTGTTTATAGTTATATAGTTATATAGTTATTTCATTACTTTGGCTTAATATGTCAGTTTGGTGGAATTTTATTGTACGATTTTTTTTTTTTTTTTTTTTTTTTGTAAGCAAAGTAAATATATTTCATGTAAAGATTTACATATTCCGGCTTTAGCTAATATTTTTTATTTAACTGTGGGAGTTTTATTTGCATCTTTCAATTGCCAGTAATATTTTGAGAGAAAAGTAGAATTTTTATATGCTTTATTATTGAAAGATTAATTATGCTGGTAAAACCGAGACTTACAATTATTTTTTGTACATCCGATATAATTTTTAGTAATATTAGGATTTTCATTGGTAGTGATAATAGCTTGGTATACAATGGAATTTGTAAGGCATTTATTTTGCATGGAACATAAGTTAGTTATGACAGTTGCATGAATTTGTGTCATTGTCATTATTTATGGGACGTTGGTTATAATTAATATTATAATGTAGTTTTAGAATTTTATTATTGTGTTTTTTATAATCAGTAATCATATCGAGGTTATCGGTCCAGCTATAACTAAGTTTCAGGGTATTTTTTTCCGAGTTTTCAGATATTCATTAACCTAGTTTATGTTTATATATATATATATATATATATATATATATATATATATATATATATATATATATTACGGAAATTAACGAAGATTAACGAAATGATTATAAACAAACGACAATTTGAAATGATTTGTTTGAACATTATTTTTGATAGATACTCGTATTTAAGTAGATATTCTGTTTTATAATCAAACCGTATATTTATTTCTACCGGCCTGATTATTACGATAAATGACACACATTTTAGTAAGAAAAAATTTATCGTAAATAATCAGGCCGGTAGAAATAAATATATATAGACGATTTTCTCTTGTATTGACATAAAACTTTGCTAAGCAACGATAACGGTTACCAAATAGCAAACGCAGTTCGTAAATTTGTAATGCGGTTCTATGACGACTTTGATGGTGGATTTTTTTATGTTAACGTCCCTGTAACCTCTCTGAAGATGGCTCATGTGAGCTGAAAGCTTAGAACTAACTTAATATAAAAATTATCCAAATGTTGGAGAATTTTTGTCTTTATTTTCACCTGAAATTAAAGCCAAAATACGATGTTTAGAACGACGCATGATTAAACATAACAGACATTCATTGTTTCTTATATTTAATAGTATATATTTAGAAAATTAACTGCTGCTTCGATATACTATATATATATATATGTGTGTGTGTGTGTGTGTGTGTGTGTGTGTGTGTGTGTGTGTGTGTGTGTGTGTGTGTGTGTGTGTTATAAATTATACTTTAGAACATGTACAATGAACAAGAACATATATACACGCAAAAAGGAAGAAGGATATTCATGCACAGACAGAATTAATCAGGCAAACATTATTTAAAAAGAGAATACATACATAAACCCACTGCTAGGAAGGTTGGGTCACTGTGTCGGGCCAGGATGTTTTTTTTCCGCCTGAATCCATCCTGCATATATACAAATCAACCATTCGTCCGTGCATGGAATATTGCTGTCATATATGGTCAAGCGCATCCGCTGTTCATCTCACCGTTCTTGACAAGCTTCAAAGGAGAATCAGTAATGTGATAGGTACCGACTAGGCGGCTCTACTTCAGCCACTTTCTTACCGACGGAATGTGGCTTCCCTCTGTCTCTTCTATAAATATTTTCATGGCTTCTGCTCCGACGAACTTAAATCACTAGTTCCCCTGCCACAGGTGTTTACTCGTGCAACCAGACTGGCAACTGGAATTTAACTGCAATGTCAATACCCATCTCTTAACCACTTGATTGTAGTTCTTTCTACATCACCCTGTATATCTTTTCCATTCTCTCTACCTTTGCAACTGTCATCACACCTGTATTCCCATCCTTCTCTTGCTTCTTTCTCTGACACCCCCCCTCTAACTGGTTCGTCTTTCTCTTTACTCTGCTCCTATCTAATCTTTTACTCTTATGTAACCCCCTTCGCATCAGTGGCGTTACCACCTTGCTTGGGGTGAAACGATTCAAAAATAAAAAATAAATAAATATAAAGCAAAAAAGGGGCAGGTTTAAAAAAAAGGGGCAGGTTTAAAAAAAAGGGGCAGGTTTAAAAAAAAGGGGCAGGTTTAAACATGTTAAAAAAATAAGAGAATTTTTTTTTAAAATTGTGGACGGAACCCAAAGAGTCACAAATTTAATTAACACAATATTTTTAGAAAATAAGAAAATTCTTTTTAAAAAATCTTTCAAAAATGTTATTTTCAAAATATTCATTAAAAATTATTTTTTTCAATTTGAAATTTGAAAAAATAAAAGTAAAAATTAAATTCACTTAGATTAATCTAAAGACAGTTTTTAACAAGGGAAGGAAATCTTTTGAACTATACATGAAAAACATAGAATATGAACACACAGACAAAATTTCCATAAAAGATAAAGAAGAGGAGAATGAAAGAGATAAATTCAATAAATAAACATATAAAACATTTAAATTTAAAAAGAAAGATTAGGGGACTGATCTTACATTTAATTCACAAATATTAGCTGACAGTAAAATTTTAAACAAAAATTAAAAAACCTTATTTTTAAACATTTTTGCTCTTTTGTTAAACTTAAAAAGAAGTTCTTTTTGTCTTATGTGTGCGATTTGATGTATCTATTCTCAATTTATTTCCGGTTTAAAAATCCTTCTGTTACAAACGGTTTTTATAAATATTCTGAGTGAAATTCACATTTGCTTATTCATTAACGGTCCGAAATTTTTTCTTGATATTGCTGAAATAAATTCTAGATTTACAACTGTGTATGTGTTGAGTCCCCCCCCTCTCTCTCTCTCTCTCTCTCTCTCTCTCTCTCTCTCTCTCTGTGTGTGTGTATATATATATATATATATATATAATACCTCAAACGTTATTACAGTTGATACTCGTATTTAAAAGATAAGTAATGTATTATGTCTGTCGAATCAAAAGGCGGATTAGTCTGTGGTTTATCCTGCAAAGGAGGATGATGGTTCGATCGCTGCCAGAGAAGGCATCTTCTTTGGAGAAATTTACCGAAGGCACAGGGTGATAGATATACTAAATACTGCTCAAAATAAAAATGGGGCGTCTATTTCAAATATGACTATTCACGACAATAACATTTAAAGTCATAAATCCGTCGGATTAAAAATTAAATCCATTTATTCATTAGAAATTTTTTTTTGTTTCATTTTCGGATATGAAACTGATCAGATATGGATTTTCGAGAAAATATCTTGATTAGTGCGTTGTGCTGCAGTGGATATCGGCTCTGGAAGAGAAATTGGAGAACCGAGTTCGAACTCTAGTTAAAACTGTTTATTTCACTTAAGCGCAAATACCCTTGAGAAACGTACTATTCCGTCTCTTCCCTTCACTTATGGGCTAAATAACAGAACAGATTGGGTTCTATAAACTTGGCTGGCAACCAGTCTACAGCAGAAAGTAATGGCAACCTACTGCGAGATAATCATCTGTCTAGTCAATCATGTCTCTTTCTAGACATGATCGCCTAAAGTGTGTATCACGTATGGCACTTAACTGACTGACTGAATATAATAGTTGGAATCGTGATTAAGGCTTCTACTGGCCATAAAGTGAGGGATTGGTTTTATATTGTCATAAAGTTATAAACTGATCCCCCACTAATTACTACGTCATAATATAATACATCTCTTCTCCCTCTAGCTATTAGTCAAATAACAAGACAGGTTGGGATCTATAGCCTTGGCTGGCAATCAGTCTACAGCAGAAAGTAATGGCAACCTACTGCGAGATAATCATCTGTCTAGTCAATCATGTCTCTTTCTAGACATGATCGCCTAAAGTGTGTATCACGTATGGCACTTAACTGACTGACTGAATATAATAGTTGGAATCGTGATTAAGGCTTCTACTGGCCATAAAGTGAGGGATTGGTTTTATATTGTCATAAAGTTATAAACTGATCCCCCACTAATTACTACGTCATAATATAATACATCTCTTCTCCCTCTAGCTATTAGTCAAATAACAAGAAAGATTGGGATCTATAGCCTTGGCTGGCAATCAGTCTACCGCAGAAAGTAATGGCAACCTACTGCGAGATAATCATCTGTCTAGTCAATCATGTCTCTTTCTAGACATGATCGCCTAAAGTGTGTATCACGTATGGCACTTAACTGACTGACTGAATATAATAGTTGGAATCGTGATTAAGGCTTCTACTGGTCATAAAGTGGGGGATTAGTTTTATATTGTTATAAAGTTATAAACTGATCCCCCACTAATTACTACGTCATAATATAATACATCTCTTCTCCCTCTAGCTATTAGTCAAATAACAAGAAAGTTTGGGATCTATAGCCTTGGCTGGCAATCAGTCTACCGCAGAAAGTAATGGCAACCTACTGCGAGATAATCATCTGTCTAGTCAATCATGTCTCTTTCTAGACATGATCGCCTAAAGTGTGTATCACGTATGGCACTTAACTGACTGACTGAATATAATAGTTGGAATCGTGATTAAGGCTTCTACTGGTCATAAAGTGGGGGATTGGTTTTATATTGTTATAAAGTTATAAACTGATCCCCCACTAATTACTACGTCATAATATAATACATCTCTTCTCCCTCTAGCTATTAGTCAAATAACAAGACAGGTTGGGATCTATAGCCTTGGCTGGCAATCAGTCTACCGCAGAAAGTAATGGCAACCTACTGCGAGATAATTATCTGTCTAGTCAATCATGTCTCTTTCTAGACATGATTGTCCAAGCGTGTATCACATATGGCACTTAACTGACTGAATCTTGATTAGAATGTGTCAGTTTGATAGCTTTACTATTGAAATTTATTGATGTAAGTTCTATGCCAATAGTTTCTTCTCTCTCATTTTTGTATTTATGCAATTCTCTTTTCTGATTTGTTGTTTTCCTATTAACTCTGATCTTCAAAATTTAAAATTTTTCTTAATCTTTTGTCTCCTTGAGACTTGTTCTTTTATTGCCCCATCCATTTCTTTAACTCTCGGTAACATCTTGAGTCTTAGTGAGTTTTATCGCCTTGCTTGGGGCTAAATGACCAAAACACGTAGCTACATCTGTCAATGATCAATCTTCCAAGTTAAAAATTACATTATAAAATATTCTTGAATATTTTCGATCGTTCTATGAATTCTTCTAATTTGAAAAAAAGACGCGCATTCATTTTTGCTTTACCTCGGTATGAAGACCCATGTCACCCTCCTTTCCATGGCTCGTAACTATGGATGACAACTTTGCCTCAAAAAGAGCAAAGAGAAATGCAGAGAACGCACATGACTCAAAATTAAATTTGTTAGAATAAAATGATTTCTAGCTGTATTATTATTTAAAAGGCGTCGCTTCTTACAAAGAAGTATCGATAAAGGTGAAGTTAATTACACTGGTCAACACGACTTTTGAGACCAAAAACACAACACTATTTTTAGCTAATTTGACAGTGCTGTGGTTCTACAGAAGGATGCTGCTTATATCGTGGACTGAGCCAGTAACGATGAGGTGCTGGAAAGAATGGCAACGAAAAGGAAATTAATACTGGGCATCAGGAAGCGACAACTGAAGTTCCTGGGACACGCAATGAGGAAGGAGAGCCTGGAGAACCTGATACTGACTGGTCAGATAGAAGGAAGGAGAGACAGAGGAATGCAGCGGATAACATATTTGCAGGGTCTGATCAGGTGGATGACGGAACGGGGGTTGCCAGGAGCAACAGGAGCAAACATACTAAGAGCTACAAGTGATAGGGAGACGTGGAGAACCATGATCGCCTACGTCCTGAAGAATTCCCAAAATGACAGATTTTCATGGTTATCTACTGTTTTTGGTTTACTGAAGTTGCTCATTATTAGAGAAAAGATCAATTTACGATCTTGGATGATCGCAACTTTTAGTTAATAAAGGTTGTAAAAACCCATGACTTTTCAGGCAGGCCGAAAAATTTATGTCAGCCACCTGAAATAAAATACCTCGAAAAAAAATGTTTTTCAGTAAAAAAAAATTAAAATAAAAGTACCAAATTTTTCCAATTTATCGCCAAAATTCAAATTAACTGATAAAATCTATTAATAATACACTTTATACGCTGATATGAGTATTAAGATTCATTTTTTTACATAGCCATCTAGATAAATTCGCGGCGATTTGAGTAATGAGAAAGGAAAACGATTTCATGTTCTTCTTCTTCTTCTATGTGCCTGGTCCTTTCAGGACGTAGGCGATCATGGCTCTCCACGTCTCCCTCTCCCTGACGGCTCTCAGTATGTTTTTTCCTGTTACACCTCGCAACCCCCATTCCGTCATCCACCTGATCAGGCCCTGCAAATATGTTATCCGCTGCCTTCCTCTGTCTCTTTTTCCTTCTATCTGGTCAGTCAGTATCAGGTTCTCCAAGTCCTCCTTCCTCATTGCATGTTCCAGGAACTTTAGTTGTCTCCTCCTGATGCTCACTATTAATTTTCTTTTCGTTTCCATTCTTTCCAACACCTCATCATTGCTCGCATGCTCGGTCCATGATATCCGCAGCATCCTTCTGTAGAACCACATTCCGCTGCTTCAAGTTTTGTTCTCATTTTCGCTGATATTGTCCAGCATTTATTACCGTATAGAAGAACTGACATCACATAACAATCTAGCACTCTCTTTGTTTCTAGTGAAATTTTACTGTCTTAATACTTAATGCTTCTGGAACGCGTCCTACGCTATGCCAATTCGCCTTCGGATCTCTGTGTCACACTTTGAATCTCCTGTTAGAACACTTACTAGGTATTTAAATTTTTGTACTTGCTAGATTCTGGTATCTTCC
>JBBBDQ010002221.1:815000-852500 GCA_037127315.1 Ascarosepion bandense
GAGTCCCACCACGGAATATGTGAATGAGCGGGCCTATATCGAGTTTAATTCGTTACCTATTCGTCACCGGGGCTACAGTTACAGTTGGTATAATGTTCGCTTAATAACGCAACTGTCTGGGCTTCAATTCCTGGTAGTTAATGCGCACTGCTGATGAGTCCCAAATATAGGACGAAACGGCCGTCCAGTGCTTTCTGCATTCTGTTGAGGTTGAATAAAACTCGATGAATTATTTACTTAATATTTCAAATCCTCCTACAATTTCTTATATATATATATATATGTGTGTGTGTGTGTGTGTGTGTGTGTGTGTGTGTGTGTGTGTGTGTGTGTGTGTGTGTGTGTGCATTTAGAAGTCAGTCGTTTACGCAACCTTGGTTTCAAATATTGCGTATCTTCAGGCTTTTTATATCAACTTTTTATATGGATATGCTTTGTATATGCTTCTATCAATGTTTTATATATGGGTATATCAAGGTTGATACAAAATACCTGACGATACCGAACGTTTGAAACCAAGGTTGCGTAATCAAATGACTTCCAAATGAAAATATTTAAAAGGTCTACATTATATATGCATTGGCCTTTTCTAAATACAACTGAATACTGGTCTAACTATCTCATTTAATTCTAACCAATAACTGGTAAATAATTATATATATATATATATATATATATATATATATATATATATATAATTTATCGAAAATGTTTTCTAAATTATATTACTCTGTTCAATTAAATAAATGAATTTAACATTGAGTTCTTTTGAGTTCGTCTCTATCGGAATTTACCTGGATAATATACCAAGTGTTCTATGTTATATATATATATATATGTGTGTGTGTGTGTGTGTGTGTGTGTGTGTGTGTGTGTGTGTGTGTGTGTGTGTGTAATGAATCATTTTGAACATTATTTTTACCGATACTCGTATTTAAGTAGATATTCTGTTTTTAATTAAACAGTATTTTTATATTTATATCTACCGGCCTGATTATTTACGATAAATTTTTATTACGAAAATGTGTGCTACCCAGCAGGATATTTTCGTAATAAAAATTTGTCGTAAATAATCAGGTCGGTAGATATAAATATAAAAATACTGTTTAATTAAAAACAGAATATCTACTTAAATACGAGTATCGGTAAAAATAATGTTCAAAATAAATCATCGGTTGCTTATAACCAAGTTTCGTTAAAATTCGTTAATTTCCGTAACATATTTACACACACACACATATATATATATATATATATATATATATATATATATATATTGTCATTCGCAGACAGATCTGTTTCGCTGTATCACAGCTCATCAGTATGGTTAGACTCCGATTGCTCCCTAACCCAGGCTCGAAACCCGACCGAATTGGCGTCAGTGAACGACTCTACCCCTGGGCCACGGGGCGTTCGGTGGAAGAAAGCAGTCTTTTTTAGCCCAGCAGCCAGAGTGCTCCAATTCATTTTTAATGAATGAGCGTTGCGTTCACGCTAGAGTGGCTACTGTTTTTCAAAGTCTACCCCTCCTCCAGAGTGCTCAGTCAGGGTGTGAGAGCGTATATATATATATATATATATATATATATTCTTCATTTTAAACGAGTTATTACGCGACCTAGGTTTCTTCAGGCGATTTGCAATAACTGATTTTACTGTTCTTATTTTATTTATTTATTTATTTTTGTTGTTGTTTTTTATTTTTTTCAAGAATGCTCACTAAACGGGGGTTTTTTGAACGCTTACGTAACGGGGAAAGTTTGAACGCGCAATTATCAAAATTAGAAGTCATTCTAACCATGGTTTTATAACCCTAATACCCTAATAGGTATTTTATGGTCTGGTTACACTTAGTCATAATTTCTGTTCTTTCGTTCAGTAGTTCATTTTTGTTTGGGAATAACATAATTGCTAACTTTTCTTCCCGCCTGTGGAATTCACTTCCATTTACTTGCTTTCCCGCCAAATACAATCTCTAAGACTGTGGAATTCTCTTCCACGTGACTGCTTCCCCGACGGCTACAATCTCCAGGAGTTTAAATGTAAGGCCAATAGACACCTCCTAACAAACTAATTTCCATTCTTTCAAACACTCTTCCCACCCACCCAACTATCTATCACCCCACTTCTGACATTTCCTATATCTAACCACTCTTCCTATTTATCTCCCCCTATGTAGCCCCAAGCGCAATAGTGGCAGTGGAATGCCTTGCTTGGGGTGAAATGATTAAAAAAAAAAAAGACAATCTCCAAGACTTTAAATGTAAAGTCAATAGTCATCTCCTATCTAACAATCCTGCATCCTCTCTCTCATGCTCCCTTCTCCGTCCACTCCACTCTCATCCTTCTCCTACTGTTCATTGTAGCTCTATGGTACATCAAGACTATGACTTTTCTTTTTCAAATTCTCTGATACTCAGTTAACACTTACGTCTTACGTTCAAACTTTCCCCGTTACGTAAGTAAATAATTCATCGAGTTTTATTCAACCTCAACAGAATGCAGAAAGCACTGGACGGCCGTTTCGTCCTATATTTGGGACTCATCAGCAGTGCGCATCAACTACCAGGAATTGAAGCCCAGACAGTTGCGTTATTAAGCGAACATTATACCAACTGTAACTGTAGCCCCGGTGACGAATAGGTAACGAATTAAACTCGATATAGGCCCGCTCATTCACATATTCCGTGGTGGGACTCGTGGTGGACTGGGAGGTACAGTCCTAAGGGTAAATGAGCTTAACTTAGATATTTTGCCACCATTGTAAGGCTTGGCTGTTTTCACTGTACTCTACCTTATGTCTGGGTCTTTTTCATATTTTAATTTCATTTTTTAATTTGAGATATATTTGTATTTTTTAACTAAAATATAATATGTCAGTAGCCACTGTGTATTTGCTAATGTTTTAAAAAATAAACACTTAACTAAAAATATATTATCATACAACAACATCATTTTTGTTCATTTCTGGACGTAGGCGATCATGGCCATCCACGTTTCCCTATCCCTTGTGACTCTTAGCACTCCTTCTCCTGCAACACCACGCAATCCCCGTTCTGCCATCCACCCGCTCAGTCCAGTCAACTATGTTACACGCTGCTTTCCCCTGTCTCTTTTGCCCTCTATATGGCCTGTTAGTATCAGGTTCTCCAAGCCCTCCTTCCTCATTGCATGTCCCAGGAACTTTAACTGTCTCTTCCTGATGTTCAGTATTAATTTCCTTTTCGTCTCCATCTTTTTCAAAACCTCATCATTGCTCACATGCTCGATTCATGATATCAGCAGCATCCTTCTGTAGAACCACATTTCAGTTGCTTCAAGTTTTTCATTCATCTTTGATGATACTTTTTTTTTATAATCATATCGCCCCAAGCAAGGCATTTTACTGCCACTGTTTTGCAGGGGGTTACATAGGAGGAAAGTTAAGATAAAGAATGACAGGTTATAGGGAGTGTCAGGAAGTGGGTTTAGAGAAGGATGAGAGTGGAGTGGACGGAGAAGGGAGCATGAGAGAGAGGATGCAGGATTGTTAGATAGGAGATGACTATTGACTTTACATTTAAAGTCTTAGAGATTGTATTTGGCGGGAAAGCAAGTAAATGGAAGTGAATTCCACAGGCGGAAAGTGCGAGAAAAGAAGCTACTACAGTAGAATTTGCATTTACAATTTATTGGTTTCACAATAAAAGGGTGGGACCTAGTTGATAATCTTGTGGCTCGAGTAAATTCATATATAGGGGGCACCAGTAGGTTAAGTTCATCGGAGCAGAAGCCGTGAAAGTATTTGTAGAAGAGACACAGGGAAGCCACATTGCGCCGGTGAGAAAGTAACTGTATCTGGGCTGCTAAGTCGAGATCGATCACATTACAGTTCAGCATTCATATTGAAGAACTTACATCACATAGCATTTTAGTATTCTCTTCATTGTTTCTAGCGAAATTTTTCTGTCTCTTAATAATCTGCTTAGCTTCTTGAATGCGTCCTTCTTTCTCTGTGCTTGCATTTTAAACTGAAGATAAAACCACCACCAGCCTTATTTACTACTTTAGAAATTCTTATCCATTTTTCTAACAGTTTTCGAAAAAATGTAATGGCAGATTTTTACAATTATTCTCCACGCATATAAAGTGATCACTCTCACTCTTTAGGAAAATATGTTTCATACGAGTATCTATTAAAAATAATGCTCAAACAAATAAATTAAAATATGTCGGTTGTTAATCCGTTTCGTAAATCTCCGGATCATTCCGTAACATTGTCTATTTACATTTGTTTACATTAAGATACGCTTTCAGAACACTTGAATATTACAAAGAATCGGAAATTTGGATTCATAAGGATTGATTCAGCTTCGTTTAGACTGTGAAATCATTCGTGGTCGAGTGGTCTATGACGCGTTAGATCAGCTGAAGGCTTCCCCTGTTGTCAGAGTCGCAGGTTCGAATCCTTCCGAATGACATATTTTCTTAACAAAAATTTCTCAAAAATATTCAGGCCTGTGTATATATATATATATATATATATATATATATATATATATATATGTGTGTGTGTGTGTGTGAATACACTGTTTTATTAAAAACAGAGAATCTACTCAAATATGACTATCTATTGAAAGTAATGTTCATACAAACAAATTCAAATATGTCGGTTGTTTATCCATTTCGTAAACCTCCGGGTCTTTCCGTAATATATACACACACCCTTGTGCAAATTAGTTTTCTTTCTTTCACCTTACGGTCAGTTTTAGATCTACTGGAGTCAAAGAGTGTCGTTGATTCCTATTTTTTACTCAGGTTATGTTTTTTGCAGACGTGTACTGTAATATGAATCTATTTTTGGAGTGCATATGAAATTTTTTTGGTCTCTAAAAGTATTGCGTCATCCGTGATTCCATTAGAATCACGCCTAGACACTACTGTCAATTAGTTGTCCTACGGCTTTTGTCTGCGATTAACGTTAATCCAAGGAAGCATAACGCTGCACGAGCACACTGGCAAGCCTTACAGAGAGATTGCTAATACGATGATGTCAGCCTTTCAACTGTCAGTTGTGACATCAAAGAAAAAAAAACAAACCAGATTCATCTGTCTAAAACGTAAAGGAAAATGCGGTCGGAAGAGAAAAGCAACGCCAAGAGATGACGTATACGGAATTGGGGATAGTGTGAAAGATCCTAGGCAGACATTATTCGTTTTGTTTCACTCCTTTCGGAATATAATGACTATGACTTTACTCATATATTTAATTAAAGTAAGATACAATTCCTCTTTGATAATGGCTAAAAGTTTGTTTCGTTTTTTAATCGTGTCGCCCCAAGCAAGGCATTTTACTGCCACTATTGTGCAGGGGGTTACATAGGAGGAATGTTATGAAGAGAGAGAGGTTGCAGGGGAAGTCAGGAAGAGAGTAGGAGAAGGAAGAGATTACTGATGAGAGTGGGGTGGAAAAGGAGGAATGTTATGAGAAGTGAGAGGTTGCAGGGGGTGTCAGGAAAGAGAGTACGAGAAGGAAGAGATTACTGATGTGAGTGGGGTGGACAAGGAGGAATGTTATGAGGAGTGAGAGGTTGGAGGTGGTGTCAGGAAGAGAGTAGGAGAGGGAAGAGATTACTGATGAGAGTGGGGTGGATGTAGAAAAGCATGAGAGAGAGGATGAAAGTTAGTGAGACAGGAGATGACTATTGACTTTACAATTAAATTCTTGGATATTGTAACTATCAGGAAAGCAAGTATGCGGAAGAGAATTCCACAGGTGGGAAGCTCGAGAAAAGAAGCTGCTGGAGTAGAATTTGCGTTTACAATTTATTGGCTTCACAGTTGCTAATCTTGTGGCTCGAGGAAATTCGTATATAGAGGGTACCAGTGAGCTAAGTTCATCGGAGCAGAAGCCGTGATAGTATTTGTAGAAGAGACACAGAGAAGCCACACTGCGTCGGTGAGAAAGTGATTGTATCCTAGCTGCTAGGTCGGGATCGATCACATTACAGATTCTCCGTTGGATTCGGTCGAGGAGACTTAACAGGAGTACCGGACCAGATATGGCAACAATACTCAATGCACGGGCGGATGGTAGAATTGTATATGTGCAGGATTGTTTGGGATGGGAAAATCTTCCTGGCCCTACACAGAGAATCGACTTTCTTAGCAGCGGATTTAGCTATGGATTCACACACACACACACACACACACACACACACACACACACACACACACACACACACATGTATATACACATATATATATATATATATATATATAGTCATCCGCAGACAGATCTGTTTCGCTGTATTACAGCTCATCAGTACGGTTTCACTCCGATTGCTTTTAACCCAGGATTGAAACCCGACCGACGTGGCGTCAGTCGGCGGTCCTGGGCCATGGGCGCAGGGTAGAAGAAGGCAGACTTTTTAGTATGTATATTATCATTGTACACGCCCAATAGCCAGAGTGCTCTAATTCATTAGTGAATGAACGATGCATACATGCCAGAGTAGCTACTGTTTTTCAATGACTCCCATACTTCCAGAGTGCTCAATCAGGGTATATATATATATATATATATATATATATATATATGCGCAGAGGTGCACAAACACTTAGGCGCATACATTTTTCCGGTTTACCGGAACGCAAAGGTAAATACTCTCATCTCTCTGATCAATTCAATAATAAAGCGAGTTCGATCTTTACTCGATATGTTGCTAATGCGACCTTGTGATAGATGCTGCATAAACCACGCCAGGGAAGATACGCTCCCATTGCGTTGACAATCATCTGAAAAACTCGAACCCGCACTCGAGTATAAATCAGTTTACAACGCTATTGCTCTTGCTATTACAATAGCTCATTGCGTTTTTGAATGCGGGGATGAATCTTCTACCTTTCTCTTACTGTAAGAGATCCAAAGGCGAATTGGCGTGGCGAAAGACGCGTTCCAGAAGCTGAGTAAAGTATTAAGACACAGGAAGCTTTCACCTGAAACAAAGAAGAGAGTACTGGATTGCTATGTGATGTCAGTTCTTCAATATGGCAGTGAATGCTGGACAATATCAACAAAGATGAAGGGAAAACTTGAAGCAGCTGAAATGTGGTTCTATAGAAGGATGCTGCGGATATCGTGGATCGAGCATGTGAGCAATGATGAGGTTTTGGAAAGAATGGAAACGAAAAGGAAATTAATATTGAGCATCAGGAAGAGACAACTAAAGTTCCTGGGACATGCAATAAGGAAGGACGGATAAGAGAATTTGATACTAACAGGTCAGATAGAGGTAAAAAGAGACAGAGGAAAGCAGCGGATTACATATTTGAAGGACCTAATCAGGTGGATGATGGAACGAGGGTTTCATGGTGTAACAGGAGGTGTGCTAAGAGCCACCAGGGATAGGAAGACGTGGAAGGCCATGACCGCCTACGTCTTGAAAGGACAAGGCACATAGAAGAAGAAGACATTTTCCGAGGCTGATATACCTGACCACAATTAAATCCAACTTTAAATTAGTCGTTGTGTTACAGTGTGTGCGAAAGAATTCAGTCACGCCACTGAAGTTATTTCAGTTCAAAATTAAGTCTTTTCATTATTAATTTTTAGCCAGTCTTTTCTCCATCGTGTTTTTATCCCAACTTTCTTGGTTGAATCCTTTCCATCTATTAAAATAAGTCATGTGAAATCAGGGAGTTTTCAATATGACTGCAGATTCAGAAAAAGTCACTCCACTGAAGCTGTTTGAATTCAATGATAAAGTTTTTCATTGTTAATTTTTGCCAGTTTTCCTTCATTCTATTGTTGCTCTTTATCCCAACATTCTCGGTTGAATCCTTCCATCCATTAAAATCCATTGAAATCAAAGGGGTCGCAATATTTTTTTTTTTAATCATTTCACCCCGAGCAAGACGGAAACGCCACTGATGTGCAGAGGTTTACATAAATGTAAAAAGATTAATTAGAAAAGAGTGAGGAGTACAAACTAGTTAGAAAGGAACAATAGAAAGCTGAGAATGCAGGTGCGATGACAGATACATAGGTGGAGAGAAAGGGAAGGTTATACAGGGGTGGGGAGAGAGCTAGAGTCCAGTGGTTAGTAGATGAGTATTGACTTTGCATTTAAATTTCTGGAGGTTGTAGCCGTCAGGAAAGCAAGAATACGGGAGCGAGTTCCACAGGCGGGAAGTGCGAGAGAAGAAGCTGCAGGAGTAGAATTGTCGTCTGTATTTGGCTAATCTGACTGTGAATGGGTGGGACCCAGTTGTGACTATAGATTTAGAGAAAGTCATACCACTGATATTATTTCAATTCAAAGATGATGAATTTTCATTTTTAATTTTTTTTTTCTTCATTTTATTGTTGTTTTTTATCCCAACTTTCTCGATTGAATCCTTCCTACCCATTAAAATAATTCATGCGAAAACAGAGAGGAGGCAATATGACTGTAGTGTAGACAGAGTCATAACACTAAAGCTAATTGAATTCAGATGTTGGTTGTTTGTTTTGTTTTTATGGCATATCAACCTCGGTGGGTCATTTATTGCCAACTAAATTTTATTTATTTATTGCTGGTAATACCTTTTCCTTTCAACAATTTATTGTTGTTTTTATATAAGTTTTGTGTCTAGTAATACTTTTTTCTTTTTGAGTATCAAGATTTATTGGGATTTGTTTTTAAGGGCAGGGTCCCCAAGATTAATACCTTTCCCATGGTTACCAGTGCTTAAGTGAAAGCAGGGTATTCAACGGAATTCGAACTCGGCTCACCAATTTCTCTTTCCGAGCCGATATCCACTACACCACAGCGCAACGCACATCCGTCACTAAACGCTTACAGCACCTGGTATTCCCAAGCGGTCACCCATCTAAGTACTGACTGGGTTCAACGTTGCTTAACTTCGGTGATGGAGCGAGAACCGGTGTATTCAACGTGATATGGCCATAAGCCTGAATTCAGATGTGAAGTCTTTTTATTATAAATTTTTAGCTAGACTTTTATGTTGCTTTTTATCCAAACTTTCCCGGTTGAATTATTTCCATCCATTAAAATAAGTCATTTAAAATCAGAAATTCAAATTGGGACTGAAAAATCGGGGAGTGGAGTTTAAATTCTAGTTGAGTTCCTTGCATTCACTTACACGCAAATACCCATGGGAAAGGTATTAATCCGTCTCTTCCCTCCAGTTATGGGTTAAATAACATGATAGATTGGGTTCTGTACCTTGGCTAGCAACCAGTCTACCGGAAAAGGTAATGGCAACCTACTGAGGGATAATCTTCTGCCCAGTCAGTCATATCTCTTTCGAGACATGATCGGCCAAAGCGTGTATCACGTATGGCACCTGACTGACAATATAATAGTTGGAATCATGATTAAGGATGCTGGTCATAAAGTGGGGGGTCGGTTTTCTATTGTTATGAAGTAATAAACTGATCCCCCACTAATTACTGAGCAATAATATAATACATCTCTCCTCTCTCTCTCTCTCTCTCTCTCTCTCTCTCTCTCTCTCTCTCTCTAGCTGTGAGTCAAATAACAGGACAGATTGGGTTCTATAGCCTTGACTGGTAATCAGTCTACCGCAGAAATCAATGCCAACCTAATGCGGGATAATATTCTAACCAGTCAGTCATGTCTCTTTCGAGACATGATCGCCCAAAGCGTGTATCACGTATAACACATAACTGCCTGACTGTCTGACAAACCTGAATGGTCGATTAGTTCAACTGATAAAGTAAGAATTGTGGGCGGACCTGAAGCAGACTACCACCACGTTTAATTTCCTTTTTTTTTTCTTTTCTTTTTTTTTTTTTACTTTTTTCAGTGCAGTCCTATCGCTTACCCCCTTAGCTTTACGACTGACAAAAAAAAAATTTGAAAAATTTCAATATTTAAACAATTTCTGGGAAGGGGATCAGTTTCTCATACAACGTTATAGTAAATCGAGCCTCCATTTTGAAACCAGTCACCGGTACGACATTACCGCCACCTGTAAATTTGTTCATTATCAAATTGTTTCGATTTTTCAGTGCAAAAAATAATTTGCAAAAATTTCAATATTTAAACAATTTTACGTGGGTGGGGAGATCAGTTTCTCGTACAACCTTATAGTGGCTTGAAAAAGGAGGATCGATTTACATTAACGTTGTATGAGAAACTGACCCGCCACCCCACAAAGTGGTTTAAATATTGAAATTTTTCAAATTTTTTTTGTCAATCGTAAAGCTAAGTGGATAATCGTTAGGACTGCGCTGAAAAAAGTAAAAAAAAATAAAAATGAAAAACAACGAAATTAAACGTGGTGGCAGTTTGCTTCAGGTTCCGCCGAATTGTGAAATCAAAAAAAGTACTCGACAAAATCTTTAACTAGTTTCCCATATAATGGAAAGACTATTGTGAATGGTGCTTCAACAAATTAAGCCATTGAAGGCTAGACTATAAGGCTTGACGGAACACAAATCTACATTCATATTACAGTAAATACGCTGTGTTGCCAATATAAGTACAAAGAAATAGCTATAATTACAAACGAATAGCAATAAATTGCGTATTTAAATAAATACTTGTCTTAATCGTATTCCCTCCCAATATAAGTACAAAGAAATAGCTATAATTACAAACGAATAGCAATAAATTGCGTATTTAAATAAATACTTGTCTTAATCGTATTCCCACACGATATAAGTACAAAGAAATAGCTATAATTACAAACGAATAGCAATAAATTGCGTATTTAAATAAATACTTGTCTTAATCGATTTCCCACACAATATACGTACAAAGAAATAGCTATAATTACAAACGAATAGCAATAAATTGCGTATTTAAATAAATACTTGTCTTAATCATATTCCCTCCCAATATAAGTACAAAGAAATAGCTATAATTACAAACGAATAGCAATAAATTGCGTATTTAAATAAATACTTGTCTTAATCGACTTCCCACACGATATAAGTACAAAGAAATAGCTATAATTACAAACGAATAGCAATAAATTGCGTATTTAAATAAATACTTGTCTTAATCGACTTACCACACGATATCAGTACAAAGAAATAGCTATAATTACAAACAAATAGCAATAAATTGCGTATTTAAATAAATACTTTTCTTAATCGTATTCCCTCCCAATATGTACAAAGAAATAGCTATTATTACAAACGAATAGCAATAAATTGCGTATTTAAATAAATACTTGTCTTAATCGTATTCCCTCCCAATATAAGTACAAATAAATAGCTATAATTACAAACGAATAGCAATAAATTGCGTATTTAAATAAATACTTGTCTTAATCGTATTCCCTCCCAATATAAGTACAAAGAAATAGCTATAATTACAAACGAATAGCAATAAATTGCGTATTTAAATAAATACTTGTCTTAATCGGATTCCCTCCCAATATAAGTACAAAGAAATAGCTATAATTACAAACGAATAGCAACAAATTGCGTATTTAAATAAATACTTTTCTTAATCGTATTCCCTCCCAATATAAGTACAAAGAAATAGCTATAATTACAAACGAATAGCAATAAATTGCGTATTTAAATAAATACTTTTCTTAATCGTATTCCCACCCAATATAAGTACAAAGAAATAGCTATAATTACAAACGAATAGCAATAAATTGCGTATTTAAATAAATACTTGTCTTAATCGTATTCCCTCCCAATATAAGTACAAAGAAATAGCTATAATTACAAACGAATAGCAATAAATTGCGTATTTAAATAAATACTTGTCTTAATCGACTTCCCACACGATATAAGTACAAAGAAATAGCTATAATTACAAACAAATAGCAATAAATTGCGTATTTAAATAAATACTTGTCTTAATCGTATTCCCTCCCAATATAAGTACAAAGAAATAGCTATAATTACAAACGAATAGCAATAAATTGCGTATTTAAATAAATACTTGTCTTAATCGACTTCCCACACGATATAAGTACAAAGAAATAGCTATAATTACAAACAACTAGCAATAAATTGCGTATTTAAATAAATACTTTTCTTAATCGTATTCCCTCCCAATATGTACAAAGAAATAGCTATAATTACAAACGAATAGTAATAAATTGCGTATTTAAATAAATAATTGTCTTAATCGTATTCCCTCCCAATATGTACAAAGAAATAGCTATAATTACAAACGAATAGCAATAAATTGCGTATTTAAATAAATACTTGTCTTAATCGTATTCCCTCCCACTATAAGTACAAAGAAATAGCTATAATTACAAACGAATAGCAATAAATTGCGTATTTAAATAAATACTTGTCTTAATCGTATTCCCTCCCAATATGTACAAAGAAATAGCTATAATTACAAACGAATTGCAATAAATTGCGTATTTAAATAAATACTTGTCTTAATCGACTTCCCACACAATACAAGTACAAAGAAATAGCTATAATTACAAACAAATAGCAATAAATTGCGTATTTAAAGAAATACTTTTCTTAATCGTATTCCCTCCCAATATAAGTACAAAGAAATAGCTATAATTACAAACGAATAGCAATAAATTGCGTATTTAAATAAATACTTGTCTTAATCGTATTCCCTCCCAATATAAGTACAAAGAAATATCTATAATTACAAACGAATAGCAATAAATTGCGTATTAAAATAAATACTTGTCTTAATCGTATTCCCTCACAATATGTACAAAGAAATAGCTATAATTACAAACGAATAGCAATAAATTGCGTATTTAAATAAATACTTGTGTTAATCGTATTCCCTCCAAATATGTACAAAGAAATAGCTATAATTACAAACGAATAGCAATAAATTGCGTATTTAAATAAATACTTGTCTTAATCGACTTCCCACACGATATAAGTACAAAGAAATAGCTATAATTACAAACGAATAGCAATAAATTGCGTATTTAAATAAATACTTGTCTTAATCGGATTCCCTCCCAATATAAGTACAAAGAAATAGCTATAATTACAAACAAATAGCAATAAATTGCGTATTTAAATAAATACTTTTCTTAATCGTATTCCCTCCCAATATGTACAAAGAAATAGCTATTATTACAAACGAATAGCAATAAATTGCGTATTTAAATAAATACTTGTCTTAATCGAATTCCCTCCCAATATAAGTACAAATAAATAGCTATAATTACAAACGAATAGCAATAAATTGCGTATTTAAATAAATACTTGTCTTAATCGTATTCCCTCCCAATATAAGTACAAAGAAATAGATATAATTACAAACGAATAGCAATAAATTGCGTATTTAAATAAATACTTGTCTTAATCGGATTCCCTCCCAATATAAGTACAAAGAAATAGCTATAATTACAAACGAATAGCAATAAATTGCGTATTTAAATAAATACTTTTCTTAATCGTATTCCCTCCCAATATAAGTACAAAGAAATAGCTATAATTACAAACGAATAGCAATAAATTGCGTATTTAAATAAATACTTTTCTTAATCGTATTCCCACCCAATATATGTACAAAGAAATAGCTATAATTACAAACGAATAGCAATAAATTGCGTATTTAAATAGATACTTGTCTTAATCGTATTCCCTCCCAATATAAGTACAAAGAAATAGCTATAATTACAAACGAATAGCAATAAATTGCGTATTTAAATAAATACTTTTCTTAATCGTATTCCCTCCCAATATAAGTACAAAGAAATAGCTATAATTACAAACGAATAACAATAAATTGCGTATTTAAATAAATACATGTCTTAATCGACTTCCCACACAATACAAGTACAAAGAAATAGCTATAATTACAAACGAATAGCAATAAATTGCGTATTTAAATAAATACTTGTCTTAATCGTATTCCCTCCCAATATAAGTACAAAGAAATAGCTATAATTACAAACGAATAGCAATAAATTGCGTATTTAAATAAATACTTGTCTTAATCGTATTCCCACACGATATAAGTACAAAGAAATAGCTATAATTACAAACGAATAGCAATAAATTGCGTATTTAAATAAATACTTTTCTTAATCGATTTCCCACACAATATACGTACAAAGAAATAGCTATAATTACAAACGAATAGCAATAAATTGCGTATTTAAATAAATACTTGTCTTAATCGTATTCCCTCCCAATATAAGTACAAAGAAATAGCTATAATTACAAACGAATAGCAATAAATTGCGTATTTAAATAAATACTTGTCTTAATCGACTTCCCACACGATATAAGTACAAAGAAATAGCTATAATTACAAACGAATAGCAATAAATTGCGTATTTAAATAAATACTTGTCTTAATCGACTTCCCACACGATATCAGTACAAAGAAATAGCTATAATTACAAACAAATAGCAATAAATTGCGTATTTAAATAAATACTTTTCTTAATCGTATTCCCTCCCAATATGTACAAAGAAATAGCTATAATTACAAACGAATAGCAATAAATTGCGTATTTAAATAAATACTTGTCTTAATCGTATTCCCTCCCAATATAAGTACAAATAAATAGCTATAATTACAAACGAATAGCAATAAATTGCGTATTTAAATAAATACTTGTCTTAATCGTATTCCCTCCCAATATAAGTACAAAGAAATAGCTATAATTACAAACGAATAGCAATAAATTGCGTATTTAAATAAATACTTGTCTTAATCGGATTCCCTCCCAATATAAGTACAAAGAAATAGCTATAATTACAAACGAATAGCAATAAATTGCGTATTTAAATAAATACTTTTCTTAATCGTATTCCCTCCCAATATAAGTACAAAGAAATAGCTATAATTACAAACGAATAGCAATAAATTGCGTATTTAAATAAATACTTTTCTTAATCGTATTCCCACCCAATATAAGTACAAAGAAATAGCTATAATTACAAACGAATAGCAATAAATTGCGTATTTAAATAAATACTTGTCTTAATCGTATTCCCTCCCAATATAAGTACAAAGAAATAGCTATAATTACAAACGAATAGCAATAAATTGCGTATTTAAATAAATACTTGTCTTAATCGACTTCCCACACGATATAAGTACAAAGAAATAGCTATAATTACAAACAAATAGCAATAAATTGCGTATTTAAATAAATACTTGTCTTAATCGTATTCCCTCCCAATATAAGTACAAAGAAATAGCTATAATTACAAACGAATAGCAATAAATTGCGTATTTAAATAAATACTTGTCTTAATCGACTTCCCACACGATATAAGTACAAAGAAATAGCTATAATTACAAACAAATAGCAATAAATTGCGTATTTAAATAAATACTTTTCTTAATCGTATTCCCTCCCAATATGTACAAAGAAATAGCTATAATTACAAACGAATAGTAATAAATTGCGTATTTAAATAAATAATTGTCTTAATCGTATTCCCTCCCAATATGTACAAAGAAATAGCTATAATTACAAACGAATAGCAATAAATTGCGTATTTAAATAAATACTTGTTTTAATCGTATTCCCTCCCAATATAAGTACAAAGAAATAGCTATAATTACAAACGAATAGCAATAAATTGCGTATTTAAATAAATACTTGTCTTAATCGTATTCCCTCCCAATATAAGTACAAAGAAATAGCTATAATTACAAACGAATAGCAATAAATTGCGTATTTAAATAAATACTTGTCTTAATCGTATTCCCTCCCAATATAAGTACAAAGAAATATCTATAATTACAAACGAATAGCAATAAATTGCGTATTTAAATAAATACTTGTCTTAATCGTATTCCCTCCCAATATGTACAAAGAAATAGCTATAATTACAAACGAATAGCAATAAATTGCGTATTTAAATAAATACTTGTGTTAATCGTATTCCCTCCCAATATGTACAAAGAAATAGCTATAATTACAAACGAATAGTAATAAATTGCGTATTTAAATAAATACTTTTCTTAATCGTATTCCCTCCCAATATGTACAAAGAAATAGCTATAATTACAAACGAATAGCAATAAATTGCGTATTTAAATAAATACTTCTCTTAATCGTATTCTCTCCCAATATGTACAAAGAAATAGCTATAATTACAAACGAATAGCAATAAATTGCGTATTTAAATAAATACTTTTCTTAATCGTATTCCCTCCAAATATAAGTACAAAGAAATGGTTATAATTACAAACGAATAGCAATAAATTGCGTATTTAAATAAATACTTGTCTTAATCGACTTCCCACACGATATAAGTACAAAGAAATAGCTATAATTACAAACAAATAGCAATAAATTGCGTATTTAAATAAATACTTGTCTTAATCGTATTCCCTCCCAATATAAGTACAAAGAAATAGCTATAATTACAAACGAATAGCAATAAATTGCGTATTTAAATAAATACTTGTCTTAATCGACTTCCCACACGATATAAGTACAAAGAAATAGCTATAATTACAAACAAATAGCAATAAATTGCGTATTTAAATAAATACTTTTCTTAATCGTATTCCCTCCCAATATGTACAAAGAAATAGCTATAATTACAAACGAATAGTAATAAATTGCGTATTTAAATAAATACTTGTCTTAATCGTATTCCCTCCCAATATAAGTACAAAGAAATAGCTATAATTACAAACGAATAGCAATAAATTGCGTATTTAAATAAATACTTGTCTTAATCGTATTCCCTCCCAATATAAGTACAAAGAAATATCTATAATTACAAACGAATAGCAATAAATTGCGTATTTAAATAAATACTTTTCTTAATCGTATTCCCTCCCAATATAAGTACAAAAAATAGCTATAATTACAAACGAATAGCAATAAATTGCGTATTTAAATAAATACTTGTCTTAATCGTATTCCCTCCCAATATGTACAAAGAAATAGGTATAATTACAAACGAAAAGTAATTAATTGCGTATTTAAATAAATACTTGTCTTAATCGTATTCCCTCCCAATATGTACAAAGAAATAGCTATAATTACAAACGAATAGCAATAAATTGCGTATTTAAATAAATACTTTTCTTAATCGTATTCCCTCCTAATATAAGTACAAAGAAATGGCTATAATTACGAACGAATAGCAATAAATTGCGTATTTAAATAAATACTTTTCTTAATCGTATTCCCTCCCAATATAAGTACAAAGAAATAGCTATAATTACAAACGAATAGCAATAAATTGCGTATTTAAATAAATACTTGTCTTAATCGTATTCCCTCCCAATATGTACAAAGAAATAGCTATAATTACAAACGAATAGCAATAAATTGCGTATTTAAATCAATACTTGTCTTAATCGTATTCCCTCCCAATATGTACAAAGAAATAGCTATAATTACAAACGAATAGCAATAAATTGCGTATTTAAATAAATACTTTTCTTAATCGTATTCCCTCCCAATATAAGTACAAAGAAATAGCTATAATTACAAACGAATAGCAATAAATTGCGTATTTAAATAAATACTTTTCTTAATCGTATTCCCTCCCAATATAAGTACAAAGAAATAGCTATAATTACAAACGAATAGCAATAAATTGCGTATTTAAATAGATACTTGTCTTAATCGTATTCCCTCCCAATATAAGTACAAAGAAATAGCTATAATTACAAACGAATAGCAATAAATTGCGTATTTAAATAAATACTTTTCTTAATCGTATTCCCTCCCAATATAAGTACAAAGAAATAGCCATAATTACAAACGAATAGGAATAAATTGCGTATTTAAAAAAATACTTGTCTTAATCGTATTCCCTGCCAATATAAGTACAAAGAAATAGCTATAATTACAAACGAATAGCAATAAATTGCGTATTTAAATAAATACTTGTCTTAATCGACTTCCCACACGATATAAGTACAAAGAAATAGCTATAATTACAAACAAATAGCAATAAATTGCGTATTTAAATAAATACTTTTCTTAATCGTATTCCCTCCCAATATGTACAAAGAAATAGCTATAATTACAAACGAATAGTAATAAATTGCGTATTTAAATAAATACTTGTCTTAATCGTATTCCCTCCCAATATAAGTACAAAGAAATAGCTATAATTACAAACGAATAGCAATAAATTGCGTATTTAAATAAATACTTGTCTTAATCGTATTCCCTCCCAATATAAGTACAAAGAAATAGCTACAATTACAAACGAATAGCAATAAATTGCGTATTTAAATAAATACTTGTCTTAATCGTATTCCCTCCCAATATGTACAAAGAAATATCTATAATTACAAACGAATTGCAATAAATTGCGTATTTAAATAAATACTTGTCTTAATCGTATTCCCTCCCAATATGTACAAAGAAATAGCTATAATTACAAACGAATAGCAATAAATTGCGTATTTAAATAAATACTTTTCTTAATCGTATTCCCTCCTAATATAAGTACAAAGAAATGGCTATAATTACAAACGAATAGCAATAAATTGCGTATTTAAATAAATACTTTTCTTAATCGTATTCCCTCCCAATATAAGTACAAAGAAATAGCTATAATTACAAACAAATAGCAATAAATTGCGTATTTAAATAAATACTTGTCTTAATCGTATTCCCTCCCAATATAAGTACAAAGAAATAGCTATAATTACAAACGAATAGCAATAAATTGCGTATTTAAATAAATACTTGTCTTAATCGACTTCCCACACGATATAAGTACAAAGAAATAGCTATAATTACAAACGAATAGCAATAAATTGCGTATTTAAATAAATACTTTTCTTAATCGTATTCCCTCCCAATATAAGTACAAAGAAATAGCTATAATTACAAACGAATAGCAATAAATTGCGTATTTAAATAGATACTTGTCTTAATCGTATTCCCTCCCAATATAAGTACAAAGAAATAGCTATAATTACAAACGAATAGCAATAAATTGCGTATTTAAATAAATACTTTTCTTAATCGTATTCCCTCCCAATATAAGTACAAAGAAATAGCCATAATTACAAACGAATAGCAATAAATTGCGTATTTAAATAAATACTTGTCTTAATCGTATTCCCTGCCAATATAAGTACAAAGAAATAGCTATAATTACAAACGAATAGCAATAAATTGCGTATTTAAATAAATACTTGTCTTAATCGACTTCCCACACGATATAAGTACAAAGAAATAGCTATAATTACAAACAAATAGCAATAAATTGCGTATTTAAATAAATACTTGTCTTAATCGTATTCCCTCCCAATATAAGTACAAAGAAATAGCTATAATTACAAACGAATAGCAATAAATTGCGTATTTAAATAAATACTTGTCTTAATCGACTTCCCACACGATATAAGTACAAAGAAATAGCTATAATTACAAACAAATAGCAATAAATTGCGTATTTAAATAAATACTTTTCTTAATCGTATTCCCTCCCAATATGTACAAAGAAATAGCTATAATTACAAACGAATAGTAATAAATTGCGTATTTAAATAAATACTTGTCTTAATCGTATTCCCTCCCAATATAAGTACAAAGAAATAGCTATAATTACAAACGAATAGCAATAAATTGCGTATTTAAATAAATACTTGTCTTAATCGTATTCCCTCCCAATATAAGTACAAAGAAATAGCTACAATTACAAACGAATAGCAATAAATTGCGTATTTAAATAAATACTTGTCTTAATCGTATTCCCTCCCAATATGTACAAAGAAATATCTATAATTACAAACGAATTGCAATAAATTGCGTATTTAAATAAATACTTGTCTTAATCGTATTCCCTCCCAATATGTACAAAGAAATAGCTATAATTACAAACGAATAGCAATAAATTGCGTATTTAAATAAATACTTTTCTTAATCGTATTCCCTCCTAATATAAGTACAAAGAAATGGCTATAATTACAAACGAATAGCAATAAATTGCGTATTTAAATAAATACTTTTCTTAATCGTATTCCCTCCCAATATAAGTACAAAGAAATAGCTATAATTACAAACGAATAGCAATAAATTGCGTATTTAAATAAATACTTTTCTTAATCGTATTCCCTCCCAATATGTACAAAGAAATAGCTATAATTACAAACGAATAGCAATAAATTGCGTATTTAAGTCAATACTTGTCTTGATCGTATTCCCTCCCAATATGTACAAAGAAATAGCTATAATTACAAACGAATAGCAATAAATTGCGTATTTAAATAAATACTTTTCTTAATCGTATTCCCTCCCAATATAAGTACAAAGAAATAGCTATAATTACAAACGAATAGCAATAAATTGCGTATTTAAATAAATACTTTTCTTAATCGTATTCCCTCCCAATATAAGTACAAAGAAATAGCTATAATTACAAACGAATAGCAATAAATTGCGTATTTAAATAGATACTTGTCTTAATCGTATTCCCTCCCAATATAAGTACAAATAAATAGCTATAATTACAAACGAATAGCAATAAATTGCGTATTTAAATAAATACTTTTCTTAATCGTATTCCCTCCCAATATAAGTACAAAAAATAGCCATAATTACAAACGAATAGCAATAAATTGCGTATTTAAATAAATACTTGTCTTAATCGTATTCCCTCCCAATATAAGTACAAAGAAATGGCTATAATTACAAACGAATAGCAATAAATTGCGTATTTAAATAAATACTTTTCTTAATCGTATTCCCTCCCAATATAAGTACAAAGAAATAGCTATAATTACAAACGAATAGCAATAAATTGCGTATTTAAATAAATACTTGTCTTCATCGTATTCCCTCCCAATATGTACAAAGAAATAACTATAATTACAAACGAATAGCAATAAATTGCGTATTTAAATAAATACTTGTCTTAATCGTATTCCCTCCCAATATAAGTACAAAGAAATAGCTATAATTACAAACGAATAGCAATAAATTGCGTATTTAAATAAATACTTGTCTTAATCGTATTCCCTCCCAATATAAGTACAAAGAAATAGCTATAATTACAAACGAATAGCAATAAATTGCGTATTTAAATAAATACTTTTCTTAATCGTATTCCCTCCCAATATAAGTACAAAGAAATAGCCATAATTACAAACGAATAGCAATAAATTGCGTATTTAAATAAATACTTTTCTTAATCGTATTCCCTCCCAATATAAGTACAAAGAAATAGCTATAATTACAAACGAATAGCAAGAAATTGCGTATTTAAATAAATTCGTTAAATACATATTTAATTAAATGCTTGTCTTAACCGTCTTCCCTCCCAATACAAGTACAAATGAATAGCAAAAAATTGTGTATTTAAAATCAAAACGTTAAAAAATATCGTTTGCAGTATGACAATAGGTCTATAAATATTCATTTTATTATGAGGTTCGGAAAAAAAGGAATATAATCAGGAATCTTTAAAACGTAATATATGACGTCATCTCCCCCACATAAACACATTTTTAACATCTGATTTAGTGGCCACCGTCAGGTTTTCTTTTCTAACGCCGCACTTCCTCCAAACTTAGGTATGGGATTTAGCAGTATGATTCCAGACAGCTGACTCTATAATCCACAACAATAGATAAAAGTCCTTTCTTTATTTTTTTTCAAAATTAACCGCTTATTAAAAATTAAAAAAAAAATATCAAGTAGTCGTTGGTTGCCTTCATATTATCAAAGGCTGGAGAAGGCGAGTGGAGGTGGGCTGAAGAAGGCGCCAAAAGTAATCGAAACTGATGACGATGTAAAATAAAATAAGAAATCGAGGTTGAGAAGAGATTCACTTGGAAGAGCCGAATAAACGTGTTTTCGGAGCACCCCCCGTCAGCTAGCAACATACAAGAGATGGGCTAGGAGAGGGCTTTCCCCGCTATGGCACCGCCTACGTGCATTGATGCCAACCAATGAGTGTGCAAATGAACACGTGGAGGTGGTCGGACAGGCCACGTGCTTACAGGATGGTGGAAATCGATAAACAGCGAAAGAAAGAAAGAAAGAAAGAAAGAAAGAAAGAAAGAAATTTAGATAGATAGATAGATAGATAGATAGATAGATAGATAGATAGATAGATAGATAGATAGATAGATAGATAGGAACAGTCAGATAAGATAGATAGATAGATAGATAGATAGATAGATAGATAGATTTGAACAGACAGATAGATAGATAGATAGATAGATAGATAGATAGATAGATAGATATGAACAGACTGAGATAGATAGATAGATAGATAGATAGATAGATAGATAGATAGATAGATAGATTTGAACAGATAGATAGATAGATAGATAGATAGATAGATAGATAGATATGAACAGACTGAGATAGATAGATAGATAGATAGATAGATAGATAGATAGATAGATAGATAGATAGATAGATATGAACAGACTGAGATAGATAGATAGATAGATAGATAGATAGATAGATAGATAGATAGATAGATATGAACAGACTGAGATAGATAGATAGATAGATAGATAGATAGATAGATAGATAGATAGATGATATGAACAGACTGAGATAGATAGATAGATAGATAGATAGATAGATAGATAGATAGATAGATAGATATGAACAGACTGAGATAGATAGATAGATAGATAGATAGATAGATAGATAGATAGATAGATATGAACAGACTGAGATAGATAGATAGATAGATAGATAGATAGATAGATAGATAGATAGATAGATATGAACAGACTGAGATAGATAGATAGATAGATAGATAGATAGATAGATAGATAGATAGATAGATAGATAGATAGATATGAACAGACTGAGATAGATAGATAGATAGATAGATAGATAGATAGATAGATAGATAGATAGATAGATAGAACATGACTGAGATAGATAGATAGATAGATAGATAGATAGATAGATAGATAGATAGATAGATAGATAGATAGATAGGAACACTCGGAGATAGATAGATAGATAGATAGATAGATAGATAGATAGATAGATAGATAGATAGATAGATTGATTGATTTGAACAGACAGATAGATAGATAGATGCATGTGTCTGCGCCTGCGCTCCTTTGATAGATGTTCATTTTATGTAGATGACGCGATGACGTGTAGAGACATTGGCCTGAAATACACAGGAATCCACACTCATTTCCAGGTCCATCTCTAAATTTATGCGAACTTGGAAGAGACAAAGAAAAACATTGCAGAAGTTGCCTTCGTCCAGACATCGAGGGAGAAAAAAAAAACTCAACACGAATGATTCAAGATTAAGCGCTCAGTTATTCTTATTGTGTCAAAGCTTTGGATGTTCTCTCCGGATGCCCTGTGATTTTACCGATGGAGACTGAGTGGCAACAAGTCGCCTCGAATATCTGCAATTCGAGTTCTTGCAAACAAGCGAGTTCTCGGGTTGACTTTCGTAACTACTAATACTATTACTACAACCACCATTATTGTTATTACGATTATTATTTATACCACAAAGGTTTTCCTTTATTATTATTCTTATTATTGTTGTTGTTGCTGTTATTATCATTAATATAATATTACTGTTGTTGTTGTTGTTGTTGTTGTAGTTTCTTTCTCTTTTTCCTTTGAGATATTTCCACCCCAGCCGCTTGACATCTACTTCTTTGTCTTCTTTCTTTCTTTGTATCTTTCGTTTCCTAAGACAATTCTTTCTTTCTTTCCTTCTTTCCTTCTTTCTTTCACGACAATCCCTTCTTTCTTTTTTTCTTTCTTTCTTTCTTTCTTTCTTTCTTTCTTTCTTTCTTTCTCGACAATCCCTCCTTTATTTCGTTCTTTCTTTCTTTCACGACAGTCACTCTTTCTTTCTTTCTTTCTTTCTTTCTTTCTTTCTTTCTTTTTTCTTTCTTTCTTTCACGACATTCCCGCCTTTCTTTCTTTCTTTCTTTTTTCTTTCTTTCTTTCTTTCACGACAATCCTCCTTTCTTTCTTTCTTTCTTTCTTTCTTTCACGATAATCCCTCCTTTCTTTCTTTCTTTCTTTCTTTCTTTCTTTCTTTCACACAACAATCCTCCTTTCTTCCCATCTTTCCTGCTTTCCTTCTTTCTTTCTTTCTTTCTTTCTTTCTTTCTTTCTTTCTTTCTTTCTTTCACGACAATCCCTCCTTTCTTTTTTTCCTTCTTTCTTTCTTTCACGACAATCCTTCTTTCTTTCTTTCCTTCTTTCTTTCTTTCTTTCTTTCACGACAATCACTCTTTCTTTCTTTCCTTCTTTCTTTCTTTCTTTCTTTCACGACAATCCTTCTTTCTTTCTTTCTTTCCTTCTTTCTTTCTTTCTTTCTTTCACGACAATCCTTCTTTCTTTCTTTCCTTCTTTCTTTCTTTCTTTCTTTCACGACAATCCTTCTTTCTTTCTTTCCTTCTTTCTTTCTTTCTTTCTTTCACGACAATCACTCTTTCTTTCTTTTTTTCTTCTATTATTATTTGTTACGTAGCATTGCTTTTGACGATAAATTATTTGATTTTTCTATTATCATTATTGTTGTTGTTGTTGTTGTTGCTGTACTTCCTTTCTCTTTCTGTTTTTCTTTTGATATACTATTTCCACCCGATCCCCTTGACGTCTTCTTCTTTATCATCTTCTTCCTTTCTTTCTTTCTTTCTTTCTTTCTTTCTATTATTTGTATTATTTTCTTTTTCTATTATTATTATTATTTTTACTACTTTTGTTATTTTTGTTGTTGTTGCTGTCGTTGCACATTCTTTCGTTTCTATGTCTTTCTTTTGAGTCTTGACATACTATATTTCCACACACTCTACGTCTTCTTTCTTTTCTCTTTCCTTATTCATTTTCTTTCTACAGTTTTAGTAGTAGTAGTAGTAGTAGTAGTAGTAGTAGTAGTAGTAGCAGGAGGAAGAGGAGGAAGACGAGAGGGAAGAAAAGAAGCAGTATTAAAATGCGGACGTTCCGAACAGTTTCGGGTGTCTTTCTGGAGTTCAAGGGATAGCAAGCCTTTCGGAACAGTTGCCATTAATATTTCCGGTTTCATTGATGAAAGCACGTTCGATTTAGTCGCCGACTCAGTCTTACCTTGTCTGCCACAAGATCGCAATAACAGGGAGCGACCTTAACAAGGAGGACCGAACGCTTCAAACTCGTTAATAGCACCCCAGCCCACACCGATGGACTATCTCAAAAATATTGCCGCTCTCTGGTAGGCGACCACTTTCTCAGACCGCGATTTACGCTTTCTATTTATCGCTGTGTTGTTATCGGCGTTACTTCTGCTACAACTACTGCTGTTACACACATCACTTCCGACTCATTGCCCTCGTCTTTTCTCCATGCGAATTTCCCTTCTCTCTCTCTCTCTCTCTCTCTCTCACACACACACACACTCTCTCTCTCATTTCCACCTCTACTTTTCCCCTCTTCTTTTCTTTCACTTCTTTGCCTATCTCAAATAGCCTCCTCTACGTTCTACTTTTCTCTCCCTGATTCAGTCTTCGTTTTTCCCTCACTATAATTTCTGCTCTTTTCCTCTCTTTCTCTCTCTCTCTCACTCTCTCTCATTTCCACCTCTACTTTTTCCCCTCTTCTTTTCTTTCACTTCTTTGCCTATCTCAAATAGCCTCCTCTACGTTCTACTTTTCTCTCCCTGATTCAGTCTTCGTTTTTCCCTCACTATAATTTCTGCCTCTTCTTTTCCTCTCTCTCTCTCTCTCTCTCTCTCTCTCTCATTTCCACCTCTACTTTTTCCCCTCTTCTTTTCTTTCACTTCTTTGCCTATCTCAAATAGCCTCCTCTACGTTCTACTTTTCTCTCCCTGATTCAGTCTTCGTTTTTCCCTCACTATAATTTCTGCCTTCTTTCTTTCTCTCTCTCTCTCTCTCTCTCTCTCTCTCTCTCTCTCTCTCTCATTTCCACCTCTACTTTTTCCCCTCTTCTTTTCTTTCACTTCTTTGCCTATCTCAAATAGCCTCCTCTACGTTCTACTTTTCTCTCCCTGATTCAGTCTTCGTTTTTTCCTCACTATAATTTCTGCCTCTTCTTCCCCCCCCTCTCTCTCTCCCTCTAATTTCAACTTCTTTTCTTCCTTGGCCTCTAATTTCCCCCTCTTCTTTGCCTATCTCTAATTACCTATTCTTCATTTACTCTCTAGAAATTCTCTCTCTTCTTTTCCATCCCTTTCTCCAATCGCTTCCTCCTGTTTCCTCTAAATAATCCCCCTCTCTATTGTCCTATCTAATTTATAACACTTCTTTACTCTCAATAATTCCGTTCTCTAATTTCCCTCTCTCTAATTTTCTCCTCTTGTTTCCCTCCTCTACTCGGCCTATCATTAATAACCTCCGCTACTTTGCCTCCCTCTGATGTAGTCCTTGATTTTTTCCTCCTTAAAATTCCCATCTCTCCTGTTCCTCTCTCTAATTTCAACTTCTTTTCTTCTTCTTCTCTCTCTCTCTCTCTCTCTCTCTCTCTCTCCTTCTCTAATTTTCTCCTCGTCTTTTCTTCCATTTCTTTGTGATACTCTAAAGGTCTACTCTCTTTTTCATATGTCGAATTCACATTCTTCTTTTCCTCCTCTATTTTACTTACCTCTGATTTCTCCCTCTTCTTTGCCACTCACTATCATTTCTTCTCTCTCTTCTAGTATTTCCTTTCCTTCCACTGATTTCTTCAATGTCCTTCTCTCTTTCTCTAATTTCCTCCTGTTCTTTTCCTCTTCTCCTGATTCTACTCTGTTTTGCCATTCTCTAATGGCCTCCGCTACGTTCGCTCTCAATAAATTACTCCTCGGTTTACCTCTCGCTAATTTCTTCTGCTTGTTTTCATCACTCTAAATTCTTCTCGTTCTGATCCTTTCCCTAAATTCCTCCTCTTTTTCCCTACTCTCTAATTTCCTCTTTTTATCTTTCATCTTTTTAATTTTCGTTTCTCCTTACTTTTTTTCTAATGTCCATATTTCTTTCCTTCTCTCTAATTTCCTTCTCTTCCCTTCCTCTCTATAATTGTCTATTCTTTTTGTCCTATCGATAAATTGTTCTTCTTGTCCTCTCTAAATCCGGCCTCTTTTTGACCTCTCTCTAAATTTCTTTCTCTTCTTTCCCTCTCTCGAATTTTCGACCCCGATTTGCCCTTTTTCTAAATACGTCCTTCCTGTTCTGTTCCTCTCCCTAAATTCCCCCTCTTTGTTCCCACTCTCTAATTTCATTCTTTTCCTTTTCCTTTGTTCAATTTCCGTTTCTCTTTACTTTTTTCTAATTTCCATATTTCTTTCCCTCTCTCTAATTTCTTTCTCTTCCTTTCCTCTCTATTTTTGTCCTATCGATAATTTTTTCCTCTTGTTCTCTCTAAATCCGGCCTCTTTTTGACCTCTCTCTAAATTTCTTTCTCTTCTTTCCCTCTCTCGAATTTTCAACCCCGATTTCTTTCCCTCTCTCTAATTTCTTTCTCTTCCTTTCCTCTCTATTTTTGTCCTATCGATAATTTTTTCCTCTTGTTCTCTCTAAATCCGGCCTCTTTTTGACCTCTCTCTAAATTTCTTTCTCTTCTTTCCCTCTCTCGAATTTTCAACCCCGATTTGCCCTCTTTCTAAATACGTCCTTCCTGTTCTGTTCCTCTCCCTAAATTCCCCCTTTTTCTTCCTGTCTTCTCCAAATTCTGCCTTGACTTGTCCCCTCTCTAAATACTTCATCTTTATGTCCCTCTCTAAATTCCTATTCTTTCCCCCTCCTTAATTTCCTCCTCTTCTCGTCCCCTCTCTAATTTCTTCTCTTCTTCTCCCCTCTCTAAATTACTCCTCTTCTTTTTACCTCACTAATTTCTTCTTTTTGTCTCCTCACTAATTTCTCTTCTTTTCTCTTCTCTAATTTCCTAATCCTCTTCTCCCCTCTCTAAATTCCTTCTCTTTTTTCCCCTCTTTAAATTCCTCTTCTTCATTTCCCCTCTCTAATTTCTTCATTTTCTTATCCCCTCTCTAATTTCCTACTCCTCTTCTCCCCTCTCTAAATTCCTCCTCTTCTTGTTCCCTCTCTAATTTCCTTCTCTTCTTCTCCCCTCTAAATTCCTTCTCTTGTTTTTTCTTCTTTAAATTACTCCTCGTCATTTCTCCTTTTTAAATTCCTCCTCTTCATTTCCCCTCTCTGATTTCCTTCTTCTCTTCTTCCCTCTCTAAATTTCTTTCTCTTCTTCCCCTCTCTCGAATTTCCAACCCCCATTTGCCCTTTTTCTAAATTCCTCTCCCTAAATTCTTTCTCTTTCCTCATGTCATTTTTAAATTCTTCCTTGAATTTACCCCTCTCAAGATTCTTTTCTTCTTCTTCTCCCCTCTCTAAATTCCTCCTCTTCTTCTCCCCTCTCTAAATTCCTCCTCTTCTTTTTCCCGCTCGAATTTACTCTTTTTGTCCCCTCACTAATTTCTCCTCTTTTTTATTCTTCTCTAATTTGTAAATCTTCTTGTCCCCTCTCTAATTTCTTTCTTATCTTGTCTCCTCTCTAATTTCCTCCTCTTCTTGTCTCCTCTCTAAATTCTTCCTCTTCTTTTTCCCTCTCTAATTTCCTCATTTTCTTGTCCCCTCTCTAATTTCCTACTCCTCTTCTTCTCTCTTTAAATTCCTCCTCTTTTCCCCCTCTTTAATTTTCTCCTTTTCTTGTCCCCTCACAAATTTCTACTTCTTCTTCTCCCCTCTCTAAATTCCTCCTCGTCTTTTCTCCTCTCTAATTTCTTCCCCTTCTTGTCCTCTCTCTAAATTCCTCCTCTTTTTTCCTCCCTCTAATTTCCTCTTTTTGTCCCCGGTATAATTTTTCTCTTCTTTTTCCTTCTCTAATTTCCTCCTCTTCTTCTCCCCTCTATTTCTTTATTTTCTTGTCCTCTTCTAATTTCCTTCTCCTCTTCTCCCCTTTCAATATTCCTCCTCTTCTTGCCTCCTCTCTAATTTCCTCCTCCTCTTCACTTCTCTCTAAATTCCTCCTCTTCTTTTCCCTTCTTTAATTTCCTCCTTTTCTTACCCTCTCTCTAAATTCCTACTCTCTCTTTCTCTTTAAAATTCCTTCCTTCTTTTTCCCTCTTTATTTCCAACTCTTTCTTATCCCCCCAAACTATCCCTGTCTTCTCCCTCTTGAATTTCCTCTTTTTCCCTCTAAATCTGCACTTTCTTTTTCCACTCTCTAATTTCCTTCCTTTCACTGCCTCTCTCTTCAAATTCTTCCTATTTCATTCTCTCTCTTCATTTCCTTTCTTTTTCTCCCTCTCAAATTCTTCCTGTCTTTTCCTTTCTCTAAATTCTTTCTTTTTCACCCTCTGTCACTTATTATTTTTTTGTCCCCCTTTCAAATATCTCTTTATTTTTAGCTTTCTTGTCCAACACCAATGTCTCCTCTTCTTTTTTCTTCACCAATTTCCTGATCTTTCTCCCCCTTATCTCCTTCTTTCTCTCCCCCCTTCTTCATATTTCTCTTTCTTGTCCCTCATTCTCTCTCTCCCTCTTCTCCCCCTCTTTCGACCCGTCCCTCTCTGTCTCCTTCTCTGTCTCTCCCTCCTTTCACTCTTTCAATCCCTCCTCTTCTTTTTCCTTTCTTTAACTTCTCCTTCAATCTCTCTCTTTCAAACTCCATTTCTCTTCTTCTTCTTTAGCCTTTCCTCTTTTTCTCCTCTTCTTTAATTTTCTCCTTTTTCGTCCCCCACAAATTTTCACCTTCTTCTCTCTTTAAATTCCTCCTGTCTTTTCTCCTCTCTAACTTCTTCCTTCTTTTCCCCCCAAATTCCTTCATATCTTTTCAAACCTCACTTTTTTTTCTTGTCCCCTTTCAAATTCCTCTGACGGTATTTCCCTCCCCACCTCTCTTCTTCTCTAAATGTTTCCTTTTCTTTTCCACTCCCTAATTTCTTTCTCTTCTACTCCCCTCTCTAAATTCCTTTCTATTCTTATCTCCCTCTAATTTCCCTCCCTTCTTGTCCCCTCTCTAAATTCTTCTTCCCTGTCTTTTACTCTCTCTCTCTCTCTCTCTCTCTCTCTCTCTAAATTCTTCCTAATCTTCTCTTGTCTGTAATTTGTTCATTTCTTGTCCTCTCTCTCACTCTCTCTCTCTCTCTGTCTCTAAATATCTCCTCTTTTTTATTTACTCTAATTTCTTCCTCTTCTCCCCTTTTTTAATTTCCTCCTCTTTTTCTCCCATTCTTAAGTTTCTCCTCTCGTTTTATCCACATTTATTGCCTCCTCTTGTTGTCATCTCTAAATTTTTAATTTCTTCTCTCTACTCTAAATTCCTCCTTTTCTTTTCCTTTCTCTAAATGCATTCTCTTCTTCTTTTTTCTCTCTAATTTCTTTCTTTCCTTATCCTCTCTTTTATTCCCCTTTTCTCTCCTCTCTCTAAATTTCTTCTCTTCTTTCTCTCTTTTAAAATTTCATTTTTTCCTTTTCACTCTTTAAGTTCCTTCACTGGTATTCCTCTCTTTTATTTCCTACTCTCTTTCTCCTCTCTCTAAATTCCTTCTCTTCTTTCTTCTCTCTAATTTTTTTCTTTTCTTTTCATCTCTAATTTTCTCCGCTCTTTATTGTCCCTTTACCTTCCTCCTCTTTTTTCCTCTTTAAGTTCGTCCTCTCTCTTTTTTCCTCCGTTTTTTTATCCTCCCTCTTATTTCCTCCTCTTTCTTTCCTCTCTCTATTTTCTTCCTCTCCTTTTCCTCTTTCCTATTTGCCCTCTTTGCCTCTCTCTAATGTCTTCCTTTTCTTTTCTTCTTTCTTATTTCTTCTGCTTCTCTTCTTTTTCTTCACTAATTCCCTCCTATCTTTCTCCACTCTCGACTTTCTTCTCTTCTTTTTTCTCTTTAAATTTCTTATCCTCTTTTCGTCTCTCTAAATTTCTTATTTTCTTTTCCTCTCTAATTTTCTTCCATCCTTATTGTCCCTTTAACTTCCTCCTCTTTTTTTCTCTCTAATTTCGTCCTTTTCATATTCCCTCTCTAAATTTGTCCCCTCTCTAATTAACTCCTCTTTCTTTCCTCTCTCTAATTTGTTCCTCTTCTTTTCTTCTTTCTAATTTCCTCCCCCTTTTTCTTCCCTCTATTTTCCTCTCCCCTTTTCCTCTCTCCTATTTTTCCCGCCCCTTTTCCTCTTTCTAATTTCCTCCCCCTTTTTCTTCCCTCTATTTTCCTCTCCCCTTTTCCTCTCCCCTATTTTTCCCGCTTCTTTTCCTCTTTCTAATTTCCTCCCCTTTTTCTTCCCTCTATTTTCTTCTCCCCTTTTCCTCTCTCCTATTTTTCCCGCTCCTTTTCCACTTTCTAATTTCCTCCCCCTTTTTCTTCCCTCTATTTTCCTCTCCCCTTTTCCTCTCTCCTATTTTTCCCGCTCCTTTTCCACTTTCTAATTTCCTCCCCCTTTTTCTTCCCTCTATTTTCCTCTCCCCTTTTCCTCTCTCTTATTTTTCCCGCTCCTTTTCCTCTTTCTAATTTCCTCCCCCTTTTTCTTCCCTCTATTTTCCTCTCCCCTTTTCCTCTCTCCTATTTTTCCCGCTCCTTTTCCACTTTCTAATTTCCTCCCCCTTTTTCTTCCCTCTATTTTCCTCTCCCCTTTTCCTCTCTCTTATTTTTCACGCTCCTTTTCCACTCTCTAATTCCTTCCTCTTCTTTTTCTCTGTCTAATTTCCTCCTCTTCTTTTTTTTTACTTCTTCGCTTCCCTCTTTTCCTCTTTTTTTATTTCGTCTCTTCCTTCATCTCCCCATCCTCATACGACTTGTATCATTATTTCCTTCTCTCTTTTTCTCATCTTTTCCATTCTCTCCTTCCTCCTTCTCATTCCATTCTTTACTCCTTCTCATTTTTTTCTTACTTTTTCTTTTCTTCTCCTTTTCTTTATTTCCCTCTCCTTTTCTTCTTCTCTCATTCTGTTTCTTTGTTATTATTTTCGTTGTAGTTGTTGTTGTTGTTGTTGCCTCCTCCTACCCTCTTTTATTCTTCCCCTCTTCCTTTTCATTTCACTCTTTCTCTTCCTCCTTCTTACTCTCTGCTTCTATCTTTTCATCTTGTCTTACTTCAGTCAGTTAAGTGACATACGTGATACATGCTTGGGCGATCATGTCTCGAAAGAGACATGACTGACTGGGCAGAAGATTATCCCGCAGTAGGTTGCCATTGCTTTCTGTGGTAGACTGGTTGCCAGCCAAGGCTATAGAACCCAATCTGTCCTGTTATTTGACTCATAGCTAGATGAGGAAGAGATGTATTATCTTATTACGTAGTAATTACTGGGGGAACAGTTTATTACTTCATAACAATAAAAAACCGATCCCTCACTTTATGACCAGTAGAAGCCTTAATCATGATTCCAACTATTAAATTCAGTCAATCAGTTAAGTGCCATACGTAATACATGCTTGGGTGATCATGTCTCGAAAGAGACATGACTGACTGGGCAGAAGATTATCCCGCAGTAGGTTGCCATTGTTTTCTGCGGTAGACTAGTTGCCGACCAAGGCTATAGAACCCAATCTGTTCTGTTATTTAACCCATAACTGGAAGGAATAAACGGATTAATACCTTTCCCAAGGGTATTTGCGCGTAAGTGAATGTAATGAATTCGGCTGGAATTTGAACTCGGCCCCCCGATTTCTCGTTCCGAGCCGATATCCAATGCTCCACAACGCACATCTTTCGTTTTCATCTCTGTTCGTTTCTTCTGTAATCTTTTGACAAAACAAAACAAAACAAAAATATGCTGAATATAAATTTTCTTCGTTGACAATATTAACGCTACATAATCTTCCTAACAACCTCTTCATTCACTTCGACCCTTTTACATCAGTATATCTAAACATTTCGACCATGAATAAACATTTTACTTTTAAAACTTACATTCTGACTTTGGTCCGTTCATTTGCCGGTTTGAGGACAATATATATATATATATATATATATATATATATATATATATATATATATATATATATATTCCCATTAACCTGAGAGTCACGTGCATTTCCACACAACTACATTTACTCATTGCACATATACACACGCGATAATCACTTGATAATCTTGCTTTCCCGCTTTTTTACGGGATGTATATGTAGCAGACACGTAGTACACCCAGAGACAGTTGCAGCAGAACCACAGAACACCAAGCAAGGCAGTTCACATCTGCCCACAATAGCAGCATGCTATTGCGGAGTTCGTGTTTCTTCAATATCAAGTAATTCTCTCACACACCCGCACTAATTGCAAGACGCAAGTTGATGCTCTTTATTTCTTGAAATAACACTTGTACATTTTCACCAATCTTCTATCAATATCATTCGTCACACAAATTACATATGACACTGACAAACCTTCCAACGACAAAGAACATTACAACTTACCTCAAAAGCTTTAACACAATCTTATGCAGAAAATGAAAGACATTTAATCAGACACTTTCAACGTCTGTACAAAGTACGTATTTCTTGTTATTTGTTAATACACTTTATATAATTACAATTAATGCTTTGACCATTTCATTCAATTTTCCATTTGCTAATTTAATGAAGTAGGATGTGCGTTGTGGTGCAGTGGATATCGGCTCGGCACGAGAAATCGGGGAGTCGAGTTCGAATTCCAGCTGAATTCATTGCATTCACTTACGCGCAAATACCCTTGGGAAAGGTATTAATCCCTCTCTTCCTTCCAGTTATGGGTTAAATAACAGAACAGATTGGTTTCTATAGCTTTGGTCGGCAACCAGTCTACCGCAGAAAGCAATGGCAACCTACTGCGGGATAATCTTCTGCCCAGTCAGTCATGTCTCTTTCGAGACATGATCGCCCAAGCGTGTATCACGTATGGCACTTAACTGACTGAATTTAATGAATGATTTCAACCGTATAAAAAATAATTGTTGGTATGCAGGAATTTAGTTAGGAAGTTCTTTGGGAAATGACCTTGTGCCATGTGAAATTCAAACCTAAAATTACTATGCATCAGAGGCCCCAACAAACCCATTTTAACCCAGTGTCCTCATTTGAGGACAGCATAAAACACTAAAAAAAATAATGGGTATAAATCATTATATAAAACCATTATTATATATAGGTAGTGAGGACATATTGATTCATCAATTTATGACAAAAACTGCTCAAAGATTTAGTTTAAAACACATGAAACATTCACAGTAAATTTGACAAAAATACACTTCCATAAACCTACTTAGATGCTTACCTTTTCTTGCATTTTGATCTCCTTATGCTGCTATTGAAAGACTTGTGTGAATAAGAATTTATTTATATCATGTTTGTCTTATTTATTTAAAAAAATATATTTATAGGATATATAGCAATATAAAATTTGCTGTCCTTAAATGAGGACACTGGGTTAATGCATAAGCAAAGCACATTGAAAACATGATCTATGTCACTTGGAGAAAAACAAGCCCCGAAAATAACGCGTTTGATACTGCTAATATGATGTAATGTCAAGGCATTGTCTTGAACATGTTCTGCACTGTCTGGGAGAAGCAAGCTTTTGTTTTTTCTTGAAATCAAGGATTCTTGAATATTTCCGTGTTTGTAATCCTATTTTATGCTACTCTACTTGAAATCAGGTCAAAAATTAAAAAAAATTAAAACCTCGGTTGAAAATGGGTTAAATCTTTCCCTGAAAGAACTTCCTTTCTTTCTCGTCCATCTATATCTTCCTTCTTTCCTTTCTCTCGTTTCATTCCTTCCTTCCTTCCTTTGGTTCTTTCTTTTCATCTGTCTACCCTCCTTCCTTCCTTCCTTCCTTCCTTCCTTCCTTCCTTCTTTCCTTCCTTCCTACTTTGATTCCTTGCTTTCTTTTTCCTTCGCTTTCTTCCTTTCTTTTTCACTTACTCTCTTTCTTCTTTCATTATTTTCCTTCCGTTACTCTTTCCTTTTATTATTCCTCCCTCCTTTCCTTACTTTATTCCTTTCCTTCCTTCTTTTGCTTCCTTCATTCCAACTTCCCTCTCTTCTTTCAATCCTTTCCTTCCTTCCTTCCTTCCTTCCTTCCTTCTTTCCAACTGTCCACCCTTCCATCCTTCTTTCTCTCACTCCTTCCTCACTCGTTTGCATTTTTTCCTTACTTACTTCCTTCTTTCCTTTTTTCTGTCCTCTTTTCATTCCTTTCTTTCATCTTTTCTTCCTTCTTTCTCTTTTTAAAAACCTCCTTCCCTTACATTCTTCTTTATTTTCCTTCCTTCTACCGTTCATTCTTCCCTCATTTCCTAACTTCCTCCAGCATACCTTTCTTTCTTCCTTCATTCCTACCTCCCTTTCTTTTCTTTTCTTTTCTTCTTTCCTTTTCTTAAATCCTTCCCTCCATTGCTTATTTCCCCTTTATTCTTTCTTTCTTTTTTCTTTCTTTCTTTCATTCATTCTTAACTTCTTACTTTTGTTGTTAACTGACATTCTTCCTTCAATTCCTTCCTTCCCTTTTTCTTCATATCTTCTTTCCTCTCTCCTTTTATTCTATTTTTCTTTCTTCCTTCCTGTCTTAAATCTCTTCCTCCGTTGCTTCTTTCTCTTCCTTAATTTCCTTCCTTATTTCCTTCCTTTGTTTATTCCCTCCTTCCTTCCTTGCTTTCTTATTTCCTTTCTACAATAATTTTTCCCGCTGTTTATTTATTCTTTCTTTTTTCTTTCCTTCCTTCCTTCCTTCCTTCCTTCCTTCCTTCCTTCCTTCCTTCCTTCCTTCCTTCCTTTATTTTTGCTCACTTTTCTCCCTCGTCGTTATAACCTCTTCCTCGTACCCGTTACTCTCATCGCCACGGTTTTTCCAATCTGGCTATTTACTTGTCTGTCATTTATTTTTGTGTTCTTTCATGCTTTCTTTCTCCTTCTCTCTTATTATTACTCCCTCTCTCCTTGTTTCTCTTCCTCCCTCTCCCTCTCTCCCTCTCTCTATTCCTTTCTTAATTTCCCTGTTTCTTGCTATCTATATCTATTTCTTCTCTCTTTTTCTCCGGTTCCCGCTTTGTTTCTGTCTCCCTCTCTACTTCTTTTTATCCCTCTTAATTTAAATAATCTCTCTCTCTCTATCTATCTATATATATATATATATATATAGTAATATTTTATTATTAGTGTTTATAATAAAACATAGTTGACTGCAACACAACAGTTGTTGTGTTTAATATATATATATATATACATGTACTTCTAGATGTGTACATATATATATATATATATTTCTGCTTTTTTCTCATTATGTAACACTTTATCTTGATATATATTTATTTTTTCAATTGTATCTCTTACCCTCTCTCGCTCTCTCTCTCTCTCTCTCTCTCTATATATATATATATATATATATATATATATATATATATATACATAGCAGTCAGTTAAGTGCCATACGTGATAGAATCTTGGGCGATCATGTCTCGAAAGAGACATGACTGACTGGGCAAAAGATTATCCCGCAGTAGGTTGCCATTGCTTTCTGCGGTAGACTGGTTGCCGACCAAGGCTATAAAACCCAATCTGTCCTGTTATTTAGCCCATAACTGGAAGGAAGAGACGGATTAATACCTTTCCCAAGGGTATTTGCGCGTAAGTGAATGCAATGAATTCAGCTGGAATTCGAACTCGAGAAGTGCGTTGTGGTACAGTGGATATCGGCTCGGAACGAGAAACCGGGGAGCCGTGTTCGAATTCCAGCCGAATTCATTGCATTCACTTACGCCCAAATACCCTTGGAAAAGGTATTAATCCGTCTATTCCTTCCACTTATGGGTTAAATAGCCTTGGGTTCAACAACCAGTCTACCGCAGAAAGCAATGGCAACCTACAGCGGGATAATCTTCTGCCAAATCAGTCTCATATATATATATATATATATATATATATATATATATATATATAATACTTAAAACACTAGTTTTTTAGTGGATGCCCATATTTGAAATAGACACATTTATTACATTTATTCAGTCGGCCTGCGTATTCGAGAAATTTCTGTAAAAAGCAAAGGTATTCTCCGACGATGGTACTTTCAAGCAACGGTACTTTCCGGCAAAGGTGATAAAACCTGAGTACCTTTCTTCTTGCATGAGAAACCAAGATTTATTTCACTCTCGCTCTTTCTTTCTCTCTCTTTCTAATTCTTCTTCTCTATACCCTTTACACTCTCTATTTCTTTCTATAAATGTCTTTGCTCTCTCTCTCTCTCTCTTTCTAATTCTTCCTCTCTACACCCTTTACACTCTCTTTTTCTTTCTATAAATGTCTTTGCTCCCTCTTTCTAGTTCTTCCTCTCTACACCCTTTACACTCTCTATTTCTTTCTATAAATGTCTTTGCTCTCTCTCTCTTTCTAATTCTTCCTCTCTATACCCTTTACACTCTCTATTTCTTTCTATAAATTTCTTTGCCCTCTCCCCCTCCCCCCCCCCTCTCTCTCTCTCTTTATTTCTTTCTATAAATTTCTTTGCTCTCTCTCTCTCTCTCTCTCTCTATTTCTTTTTATAAATGTCTTTGCTCTCTCTCTCTCTCTTTCTAATTCTTCTTCTCTATACCCTTTACACTCTCGATTTCTTTCTATAAATTTCTTTGCTCTCTCTCTCTCTCTCTCTCTCTCTCTCTCTCACTCTCTCTCTCTCTCTTTCACTCCCGTTATTTCTTCTTCGTCTATCTTTGTGTTTTTTTGTTTTC
>JBBBDQ010002221.1:855000-1102500 GCA_037127315.1 Ascarosepion bandense
TTTCGATATACGGACATATTGTAGGAAAACCAATACGATTGTCTTCCGCCAATCTCACAACTTGGGACGCCTTAAATATCTTAACAATCGGCCTTTGCAATCCTGTTTTTGCCAA
Source organism: Ascarosepion bandense (assembly GCA_037127315.1). NCBI lineage: Eukaryota > Metazoa > Mollusca > Cephalopoda > Sepiida > Sepiidae > Ascarosepion > Ascarosepion bandense. The sequence goes on from JBBBDQ010002221.1 coordinate 855,116, forward strand.
TAATCGGACGTCGACTACCGGCGCCTTCTTCAAATATGGAACAATTTCAAGCGGACGTCAGGAGACGTTTACTTCTTTCTTTTTCTCATTTCATTCTCCACACAATTCTTTCTTTCTTTCTTTCTTTCTTTCTTTTTTCTTACTTCTTTTTTCTTGCAATTTTTCTTTATTATTTTCTTTTTTTTCCCTCATTCTTTTTCCTTCTTTTTTTCTCGCTATTTTTATTTCTTTTTTTCCATCCTTTCTATTGTTGCTTTTTCTTCCTCTTTCATTCTTTCTTTCGTTGACCCACGAGTTTCGTCTTTTTTCTTCATTCCTCCATATTTTTATTTTTCTATTCTTTCTTTCTTTCTTTCTTTCTTTCGTTCTTTCTTTTTTCTTTCTTTCTTTCGTTCTTTCTGTTTTCTTTATCTTCCTCCTCTTCCATTTTACCTTTTCCATTAATAAAATACAACAATAATCCTCTGTTTCTACCGTAAAGAAAATATTATCAGTAAAATCCACAGCATTTTTTGAAAAAAGCAGCAACAGTAAGAAACAAAATTACTTTCCTACAAGCATTCGCCAGGGGGCGCTTTCGAAAATGCAGTAAGAAATATCATCGGATTCGAACTGTAGTTCTAAATAGTGCCACGCGTTTATCAGGTGGGAAGTGACAGGGACGGGTGTTTAATAGTCAGACGTAATTCCTCCCACCTATTTGCTCGGTCGCCAACCGAACCGACATAAAGACTTACATTAAATCCTACACTGCAAGCAAGTTTCTTCTGAGAATTATTTACTACCTACTACGACATACGGCAGAACTTATCTGAACTGGAATAGATATAGGTATATAATAAAGTGGAACGTACATTGATTTGTCCCGATTTATGAATATAAAATATATAAGATAGATAGATAGATAGATAGATAGATAGATAGATAGATAATGATAGATACTGACAGACTGAGATAGATAGATAGATAGATAGATAGATAGATAGATAGATACTAGACAGACTGAGATAGATAGATAGATAGATAGATAGATAGATAGATAGATAGATAGATAGATACTGACAAACTGAGATAGATAGATAGATAGATAGATAGATAGATAGATAGATAGATAGATAGATAGATAGATAGATACTGACAGACTGAAATAGATAGATAGATAGATAGATAGATAGATAGATATTAACAAAATGAGATAGATAGATAGATAGATAGATAGATATTAACAAGATAGATAGATAGATAGATAGATAGATAGATAGATAGATATACAAGATAGATAGATAGATAGATAGATAGATAGATAGATAGATAGATAGATAGATAGATATTAACAAAAGAGATAGAAAATAGATAGATAGATAGATAGATAGATAGATAGATAGATAGATATTAACAAGATAGATAGATAGATAGATAGATATTAACAAGATAGATAGATAGATAGATACTGACAGACTGAGATAGATAGATAGATAGATAGATAGATAGATAGATAGATAGATAGATAGATAAAATTAACAAAATAGATAGATAGATAGATAGATAGATAGATAGATAGATAGATACTGACAGACTGAGATAGATAGATAGATAGATAGATAGATAGATAGATAAGAAAATAGATAGATATTAACAAAATAGATAGATAGATAGATAGATAGATAGATAGATAGAATATTAACATAGAAAATAAGATAGATAGATAGATAGATAGATAGATAGATAGATAGATAGATAGATAGATAGATCTTAACAAAATGAGAAAGATAGATAGGCAATTCTTATTATTTCAAAGCAACGAAGGCGATAAAGCCACTATCGTACAAGTGTCTACTGAATACGAAACAATCAGAAAATATAGAAGCATTATTTTGGGGAGCAGAAAACAGAAGAGTAATCAAGAAGTCAGTAGGTAACGACTGATATTGCATTTAAATTTTTGAAGATCAAAATTCGCTGGAAAGCATAGCACAGTAACAAATTTTCACAAGCAAGAAGTACGATAGAAAAACTCTTAGCATAGAACTTACGGTTACACATAGCCAATTCAACTGTAAATTAATAAGATTTAGTTCCCAAATCGACTCAGTCTACTAAATCTAGTCAGTCAGTTAAGTAACATACACTATTTGAGCACAGCTGGGACCCTAACAGGGGTTAATATACCGGATGGGCATGGGAATACCAGCAATTTGGAGGTGGTTCAAAACTTGCATCCGGGTGTGGTTTATCACCCTAGTCTGCATCCGAAGACAATGAGACTGTGTGTCTGATGGAATGGGGTTAGGATTTTGCATTACAGGAAAAATTAAATTTCGGCTTTTTTTTTTTTTTTTTTTTTTTTTTTTTACAAAAAGCCTCAAAAGGAAGGTGAGGTTGTGTGTCCAGTGGAATTGGATTGGCATTGTGCATAAACCGTAAAGTGGAAGGTGAGGCTGTGTATCCGGTGGAAATGGAAGGGCATTGTGCATAAAGCGTAAAGAGAATGATGATCTTGTGTGTCCGGTGGAATTGGATGGGCATTGTGCATAAAGCGTAAAAAGGAAGGTGAGGTTGTGTGTCCAGTGGAATTGGATTGGCATTGTGCAAAAATCGTAAAGAGGAAGGTTATGCTGTGTGTCCGGTGGAATTTGAAGGGCACTGTTCATAAAACTCAAAAAAGAAGGTGAGGTTGTGTGTCCAGTGGAATTGGATTGGCATTGTGCATAAAGCATAAAGAGGAAGGTGAGGCTGTGTGTCCGGTAGAATTGGAAGGGCATTGTGCATAAAGCGTAAAAAGGAAGGTGAGATTGCGTGTCCGGTGGAATTGGATTGGCATTGTGCATAACTCGTAAAGAGGAATGTGAGGCTGTGTGTCCGGTGGAATTTGAAGGGCACTGTGCATAAAGCGTAAAAAAGAAGGTGAGGTTGTGTGACCGGTGGAATTGGATTGGCATTGTGCATAACTCGTAAAGAGGAATGTGAGGCTGTGTGTCCGGTGGAATTTGAAGGGCACTGTGCATAAAGCGTAAAAAAGAAGGTGAGGTTGTGTGACCGGTGGAATTGGATTGGCATTGTGCATAACTCGTAAAGAGGAATGTGAGGCTGTGTGTCCGGTGGAATTTGAAGGGCACTGTGCATAAAGCGTAAAAAAGAAGGTGAGGTTGTGTGACCGGTGGAATTGGATTGGCATTGTGCATAAAGCGTAAAGAGGAATGTGAGGCTGTGTGTACAGTGGAATTTGAAGGGCACTGTGCATAAAACGTAAAGAGGAATGTGAGGCTGTGTGTCCGGTGGAATTGGAAGAGCATTGTGCATAAAGCCTAAAAAAGAAGGTGAAGTTGTGTGTCCAGTGAAGTTCCCTTTTCTTATCGAGAGTTCAATGTTCTGCTTTTTTCCCAAGAATACCATTTTGGTATCAATAGTTAATCGATTAAAATTTGGCGATTTATCTGTTCCTGTTAAGTTGATAGTGTCCAAGACTATTTTCTTTGTAAACAGAAGACAATTCCAGAAGAATCAATGACAACAAAAAAAAAACAAGAAATTAGCTAATCATTGACTAAAATGGCTATCCAAAGAATGGTGGACTCCCAGAAAGTCAATTTCAATTCCTGAATATCGACCATTTCGCATAAAGCTAGCAAACAGTTTGGGCGCTGGACAAATTTCAATGCGTCTAAGATTAACAGCAAGTCTTTTCACGTTGATTTTAAAAGACTGGCAAAAGGACTTTTGTTACGAGAATAAGGATATGGTGAAAGAAAGAAAGAAAGAAAGAAAGAAAGAAATCAGTCAATGAAGAGAGACTAAGCAAGAGAAAAAAAGATATTAAGAAGATGAAACCAGAAGAAAATGTAAAAGAGAATAAAAAAATAAGAAAGAAAAATGTGTTGAAAAATTAAACGAAAATGGATTTAAAAAAGAAAGAATGAAAACAAAAAAGGGAATGTAAGCCAGAATATGGAAACTAAATTGAGAAAAAAGATAAAAATCAAAAAGAAAAAGAATCTGGTAAAGACGGAAAGGAAATAATAAAAAGAAAATTAAAAAATAACAGAAATAAAGAGAAATTGAAAGTAAAAGAAAAATCTAGTAAAGAAAGAAAAGTCAAGAAGAAGAATGTTTTTGCGGAAAAGAGAAAATGATAATACGAAAGAAAAAGAAAAATTAAGAAATGAAGAAAAATTTTTAAAATTCTGAAAATGCGATAAAAGAGAAAAAGAAAGAAAACGAAAATTTAAGAAAAAAAGAAAAATAAAGAAAATTCTGAAGAGAAAACGAGAAAATGAAAGAAAATGACAATCTAAGAAAGAAAGAAAAAAGAATGAAAAAGTCATATTCTGAAGAAAAGTGACGAGAGAAAACGAAAGAAAACGAAAATTTAAGAAAAAAAGAAAAATAAAGAAAATTCTGAAGAAAAAATGAGAAAATGAAAGAAAATTACAATCTAAGAAAGAAAGAAAAAAGAATGAAAATGAATAGATATTCTGAAGAAAAGTGACGAGAGAAAACGAAAGAAAACGAAAATTTAAGTATAACACCTCACGTTTGCCCAGCTGGCAACCCTCTGGTCAGATCCTGGTCGAGACGGCACCAATAAATGTACCACGTTAGGCCGGGCTGGCCGTCTAGTGAGACGCTCGTTCTCGTTGACGGTCCTGACGATCTCAGTTGCGATACTGCCGGTTGGTTCGGTCGTTGTTGCTGATCATCATGTTCTCGTCCAAGGATGTCGCCACAAAAGCTAGTTTACAAGACGTCTTTTGCAACAACGCGCTACTGTCCCACGTTGTGATTTGATCCCAGAGGTCACGTCGTGCAACATTAACAGTCGCCTTTTTGAACCAGTCCAGACACTGTTGTACACTCGTGGTTAAAAAAAATAAGGTACAAAAGAAAAAAATTAATAAAATAAATGAACGAAGTCGAACACGCCTGGAGAGCTACGAAGAATGTCTTTATATATAAAAAAAATGTTTTTTCTTTTCACAGGAGCAGATAATACAGTTGCCAAAAATGACAATATAGTTGTCAGAATGCCGGTTCCAACGGAGAGAGAAAGTTCGCTAAAAATATCAGAGCTTCCAATCCTTAAAAAGAAATGTCTTTTATAAATTTTGTTAAAGTAGACAGAGATCTTCAAATTTTTTCCGTATTATCTAAAATTAAAGCTGTCCGTTTTTCTTTTAGGTGATGTTAAAAAAATAATAAAGTTCTTTCGGGTTCTAGTAGGTACTTGACGGGATTTGCCGAATCAGAGGCGGTCAATGGCGGCCAATGTGACGGTGATGGCGGCGGTGGCGGCGTGGGGTTGATTTCCTTGTCGTCTGGAGGCTCTCTCCCGGCTAACTGAAATTTTCTCGTCGAGTCTCTATTTTTATAACCCTTTTCAATCCTCTCTGGGGATCCAGCCGGCTCGAAGCCCTCAACCAATAAAATCGTTTTCCGCCCATTCGATTTGCGGAAGGGGTTATCTCGACGAATGAGATTTCGCCAGCTTACATTGTATTCCGATTTTTTCAATTTCCCACAGATTTTCTGTTTACCAGAAAAATCTGTTGAGGGTCTTTAACCCCGCTTGACCCCATCAAATAATTCTGACACTTGTTTTGGCTGCCAAAAACCTTTAGCTTTACCAAAAAAAGTATCCGCTTTGAACACGAAAGAAAAATTATATTTTTTCCTTTTCTTTCCCATAAATAGTTAGATTTTATATTCCCCGGATTATAGAAGTTCATGATAATATTAAAATAGTTAATTTTTCTATTCCCCATATTTACAAGTATTTAATAGTATTATAATTATTTTTTACACCAGCTCACATCGCGTATTACAATAAAGCATAACTAATAATATTGCTAATATCAAGTCTCTCTCTCTCTCTCTCTCTCTCTCTCTCTCTCTCTCTCTCTCTCTCCGCTGTATTAAACCAAACAAGGGAAAGTATCCCAGCGGGAAAGTATCCCAGCGGGAAAGTATCCCCGCAGAAGATAGTGTCACATTTCTATATTAGCCCCCTGTCATTTTAATGCTTAAAATGACGCCATAAATCCGAGACACTATCTCGACACACAACTTTACAAAATCCTCTTTTTCTCTCTCTCTTTTTTTTTTTTTTTCATACAGAAAAAGTCTTTTGCCAAAAATAAAAGTCTCTTCAATTAGAAAAATTCATTTTTTGCCTTTGGTTCATTCTACATTGTATTCGGCCTAACCATGCAATTTCAATAACACATTTTATTACCTAACCATGCAAATTTAATTTTAAAAATTCTTTATAAAAAATTCTTTATAAAAAATTCTTTATAAAAAATTCTTTATAAAAAGTCTCTGCAGACAACGGGAAATGTTTCCTTCTTTTTCGATTCTCGGTCCTGTCTAAATTTTATTCAATGCTAAATATGCAGTTTCAACAAAAAGTTCAACAAAATGTCTTCTCTACTGTCAACCTGAAAAAGAACAAAAAAATACGGTGGGTGTGTGTGTGTGTGTGTGTGTGTGTGTGTGTGTGTGTGTGTGAATAGAGGTATCTTTTTCTTTCTCTTTTTTGTCCTTCCTGGATATTGACCTTTTTTCTGAAAAAAAGAAGGAGCATTTAAAGAAATTCTGTAGAAAAGATTTAAAAAAAAGCAAACGAAAATCTAAGAAAGAAAAAAAGAAAGAAAAAGAAAAAATTCAGAAAAAAATGATAAGAGAAAAATCAAAGAAAAAAAGGGAAAAAATTCTGAAGCAAAAAGAAAAAAGAGATAATAAAATAAAACGAAAACCTGAAAAAGAAGAAAGAAAAAGAAAAGAAATTCTAAAGAAAAGAGACAAGAAAAAAATGAAAATCTAAGAAAGAAAGAAAAATGAGAGAAAATATACAAAACGAGAAAACGAAAGAAAAAGTAACATTTAAAAATGAAAGAAAGAAAACACTAAGAAAATAAAAATTCTGAAGGATGAAGGAAAAAAATAAAATTAGGAAAAAGTCAGAAGGAAAACCTGAATGAAAACGAAAGAGAAAATGTTTAAGAAAATTTGAAGACACTTAACCGTAAAGAATAAGAAAGATAGTCAAATGAATTTCTATCGTATGACCTGAATGGAATTGAAATATGTTGTATTTTTTAAAGAGGTTTAAAGAAAAGGTGGTACTCGAGTGAAAGAACAGTAACATGTGCGTAGATGAAAGAAGAGAGGTTTAATTGCAAAGAAATACACTACGGCAAGACAGGGAATCTGATGGCAGGCTAGTAATTTTTTTTTTAATCATATCATCCCAAGCAAGGCGAAAACGCCACTGATGCGCAGGGGGCTACGTAAGAATGAAAAGATTGGAAAAGAGAAAAACCGGAAACCACATCCTAAACAGGAAACAAGGGATGAGCCTCTTCACCTGTTCAATAGACTTGGGTGGAGTGTGAACAGGGCGATAGTTTAGTCTATTTACTCCAATTGAAAAAAAAATAAAATTAAAAAAAGAGTGAAAAGATTGGAAAAGAGAAAAACCGGAAACCACATCCTAAACAGGAAACAAGGGATGAGCCTCTTCACCTGTTCAATAGACGTGGGTGGAATATGAACCGGGCGATAGTTTAGTCTATTTACTCTAATTGAAAAAAAAATAAAATAAAATAAAATAAAAAGAGTGAAAAGATAGGAAAAATGAAAAAAAAAACGGAAACCGCATCCTAAGCAGGAAACAAGGGATGAGCCTCTTCACCTGTTCAATAGACGTGGGTGGAGTGTGAACCGGGCGATAGTTTAGTCTATCTACTCCAATTGAAAAAAAAACTAATAAAATTTTTAAAAAAAGAGTGAAAAGATTGGAAAAGAGAAAAACTGGAAACCACATCCTAAACAGGAAACAAGGGATGAGCCTCTTCACCTGTTCAATAGACGTGGGTGGAGTGTGAACCGGGCGATAGTTTAGTCTATCTACTCCAATTGAAAAAAAAACTAATAAAATTTAAAAAAAAAAAAGAGTGAAAAGATTGGAAAAGAGAAAAACTGGAAACTACATCATAATAGAAGGATTCATTTTATTTAGTCTAGCTGACACCGAAAATGGCGAGGACTTTCTGCAAAGATGCCACCCACCTATATAAATGGTTTGTCTCGCCAGGTCGGTTCATTTGCAGACATTTCCTTTATACCTAGAATTTGAAAATTGATATTTCGTTTAAACCTAAAATCATAAAGGTGACATTCGGTTTATACCTAGAATTAAAAAGCTGACATTTCGTTTATACCGAAAATTTGAAGGCTGACATTCCGTTTATAGCTAGACTTTGAAGGCCGACTTTCGGTTTATACCAAGAATTTGAAAGCTGACATTTCGTTTATACCGAGAATTTAAAGGCTGGCATTCCGTTTATACCTAGAATTTAGAAGCTGACATTTCGTTTGTATCCAGAATTTGAAAGCTGACATTTGTTTTAAACATAGAATTTAAAAGCTGACATTTCGTTCATACCTAGAATTTGAAGGCTGACATTTTTTATACCCAGACCCTAACAGCTGACATTTGTGTTATACCTACAATTTGAAGGCTGGCATTCCGTTTATACCTAGAACCTGAAAGCTGACATTTGATTTATACCTAAAATTTGAAGGCTGACATTCCGTTTGTACCTAGAATTTGGAAGCTGACATTTCCTTTCTACCTAGAATTTGAAAGATGCCATTTCGTTTATACCTAGAATTTGAAGACTGACATTCCGTTTTTACCTTGAACCTGAAAGCTAACATTTCGTTTATCTCTAGAATCAGAAAGTTGAGATTTCGCCCATACACAAAAGCAGAAAGCCGAGATTTTGTTTATATCTAGGACCGGAAAACTGACATTTTGCTTATGCCTATTATCAAAAAGCTGACATTTCGTTTATACGTAGTATCGGCAATCTGACATTTTCTTCATATCGAAAAACAGAAAGATGCCTTTTTCTTTATACTTAATATAAAAAAGCTGACACTTCTCTTATCGTTCGAATAACACTTAGAATTATACTTAGAATAAGAAATCTAACATTTCTTTCATACTTAGAATCGGAAAACTGACATTTCGTTTAGACCTAAAGAACAAAAGTTTATGAGTAGTATCTGAATGCTGGCATTTTGTTTATACCCAGAATCGAAAAGCAGTTATTTTCTTTTTAAACATAGAATCGGATAACTGACATTTCCTTTATACCTTGGATCAGAAAGCTGACATTTCGTTTACTCCTAGAAAGAGGCTGATATTTTGCTTTTAAGTAATTTAAAAAATCTGCCACTTTCTTATAACCAGAATAAAAAAAACATGAGATTTCTCCTATACTAAGAATAAGAAAGCTGATATTTCCTTTATAACTCGAATCGTGGGGTTAACATTTTGTTTATACCTAGAATTAGAAAGATGACATTTCGTTTACATCTAGAATTTGAAATCTGGCATTCCGTTCATATCTAAATTTTGAAAGCTGACATTTCCTTTATACCTAGAATTTGAAAGATGAGATTTTATTTATACCTTGAACCGTAAAGCTGACACTTGTTTCAAACCTAGAATTTGAAAGCAGACATTCCGTTTTTACCTAAAATTTGAAGGCTGACATTCCGTTTTTACCTAAAATTTGAAGGCTGACATTCCGTTTATAACTAGAATTAAAAAACTGACATTCCGTTTATACCTATAATCAGAAAGTAAACATTTCGATTATATCTAAAATCAGAAACTGACACTTCGCTCAAACTCAAAATCAGAAACCTGACATTTCTTTTATACGGAGAATTGAAAAGCTGACATTTCACTCTTATCTAGAATCAGAAAGCTGACATTTCGCTCATATTAAAATCAGAATGTTGTCATCTCGATTATAAGTACATTCGCCAAGCTAATATTTCCCTTAAACCTAGAAACAGAAAAATCATCTGTATACCTAATATAAGAAAGCTGACACATCTTTTAAAGCTAAAATCGGGATGTTGACATTTCCTCTGTTCCTAGAATCGGAAAGCTGACGTTTCATTTATACATAGAATAATAGAGCTGACATTTTTTTTACACCTAGAATAGTATTGTTGACATTTCCTCTGTTCCTAGACTCAGAAAGCAGACTTTTCACTTACACATAGAATAAGAGAGCTGACATTTCTTTTACACCTAGAATAGGAATGTTGACATTTCCTCTGTTCCTAGAATCGGAAAGCTGGCGTTCCACTTACACATAGAATAAGAGAACTGACATTTCTTTTACACCTAGAATAGGGATGTTGACATTTCCTCTGTTCCTAGAATCGGAAAGCTGACGTTTCACTTACACATAGAATAAGAGAACTGACATTTCTTTTACAACTAGAATAGGAATATTGACATTTCCTCTGTTCCTAGAATCGGAAAGCTGGCGTTCCACTTACACATAGAATGAGAGAACTGACATTTCTTTTACACCTAGAATAGGAATGTTGACAGCTTCTCTGTTCCTAGAATCGGAAAGCTGGCGTTCCACTTACACATAGAATAAGAGAACTGACATTTATTTTACACCTAGAATAGCAATGTTGACATTTCCTCTGTTCCTAGAATCGGAAAGCTGACGTTTCACTTACAAATAGAATAAGAGAGCTGACATTTCGTTTACACCTAGAATAGGAATGTTGACATTTCCTCTGTTCCTAGAATCGGAAAGATGATGTTTCACTTACACATAGAATAAGAGAGCTGACATTTCTTTTACACCTAGAATAGGAATGTTGACATTTCCTCTGTTCCTAGAATCGGAAAGCTGACGTTTCACTTACACATAGAATAAGAGAGGTGACATTTCGTTTACACCTAGAATAGGAATGTTGACATTTCCTCTGTTCCTAGAATCGGAAAGATGATGTTTCACTTACACATAGAATAAGAGAGCTGATATTTCTTTTACACCTAGAATAGGAATGTTGACATTTCCTCTGTTCCTACAATCGGAAAGCTGACGTTTCACTTACACATAGAATAAGAGAGCTGACATTTCGTTTAAACCTAGAATAGGAATGTTGACATTTCTTCTGTTCCTAGAATCGGAATGATGATGTTTCACTTACACATAGAATAAGAGAGCTGACATTTCTTTTACACCTAGAATAGGAATGTTGACATTTCCTCTGTTCCTACAATCGGAAGGCTGACGTTTCACTTACACATAGAATAAGAGAGCTGACATTTCGTTTAAACCTAGAATAGGAATGTTGACATTTCTTCTGTTCCTAGAATCGGAAAGATGATGTTTCACTTACACATAGAATAAGAGAGCTGACATTTCGTTTACACCTAGAATAGGAATGTTGACATTTCTTCTGTTCCTAGAATCGGAAAGATGATGTTTCACTTACACATAGAATAAGAGAGCTGACATTTCGTTTACACCTAGAATAGGAATGTTGACATTTCTTCTGTTCCTAGAATCGGAAAGATGATGTTTCACTTACACATAGAATAAGAGAGCTGACATTTCTTTTACACCTAGAATAGGAATGTTGACATTTCTTCTGTTCCTAGAATCGGACAGCTGGCGTTCCACTTACAAATAGAATAAGAGAACTTACATTTCTTTTACACGTAGAATAGGAATGTTGACAGCTCCTCTGTTCCTAGAATCGGACAGCTGGCGTTCCACTTACACATAGAATAAGAGAGCTGACATTTCGTTTACACCTAGAATAGGAATGTTGACATTTCCTCTGTTCCTAGAATCGGAAAGCTGAGGTTTCACTTACACATAGAATAAGAGAACTGACATTTCTTTTACACCTAGAATAGGAATGTTGACAGCTCCTCTGTTCCTAGAATCGGAAAGCTGACGTTTCACTTACACATAGAATAAGAGAGCTGACATTTCGTTTACACCTAGAATAGGAATGTTGACATTTCCTCTGTTCCTAGAATCGGAAAGATGATGTTTCACTTACACATAGAATAAGAGAGCTGACATTTCTTTTACACCTAGAATAGGAATGTTGACATTTCCTCTGTTCCTAGAATCGGAAAGCTGACGTTTCACTTACACATAGAATAAGAGAGCTGACATTTCTTTTACACCTAGAATAGGAATGTTGACATTTCCTCTGTTCCTAGAATCGGAAAGCTGACGTTTCACTTACACATAGAATAAGAGAGCTGACATTTCGTTTACACCTAGAATAGGAATGTTGACATTTCCTCTGTTCCTAGAATCGGAATGATGATGTTTCACTTACACATAGAATAAGAGAGCTGACATTTCTTTTACATCTAGAATAGGAATGTTGACATTTCCTCTGTTCCTAGAATCGGAAAGATGATGTTTCACTTACACATAGAATAAGAGAGCTGACATTTCATTTACACCTAGAATAGGAATGTTGACATTTCCTCTGTTCCTAGAATCGGACAGCTGGCGTTCCACTTACAAATAGAATAAGAGAACTGACATTTCTTTTACACGTAGAATAGGAATGTTGACATTTCCTCTGTTCCTAGAATCGGACAGCTGGCGTTCCACTTACACATAGAATAAGAGAGCTGACATTTCGTTTACACCTAGAATAGGAATGTTGACATTTCCTCTGTTCCTAGAATCGGAAAGCTGACGTTTCACTTACACATAGAATAAGAGAACTGACATTTCTTTTACACCTAGAATAGGAATGTTGACAGCTCCTCTGTTCCTAGAATCGGAAAGCTGACGTTTCACTTACACATAGAATAAGAGAGCAGACATTTCGTTTACACCTAGAATAGGAATGTTGACATTTCCTCTGTTCCTAGAATCGGAAAGATGATGTTTCACTTACACATAGAATAAGAGAGCTGACATTTCTTTTACACCTAGAATAGGAATGTTGACATTTCCTCTGTTCCTAGAATCGGAAAGCTGACGTTTCACTTACACATAGAATAAGAGAGCTGACATTTCGTTTACACCTAGAATAGGAATGTTGACATTTCCTCTGTTCCTAGAATCGGAAAGATGATGTTTCACTTACACATAGAAGAAGAGAGCTGACATTTCTTTTACAACCAGAATAGGAATGTTGACATTTCCTCTGTTCCTAGAATCGGACAGCTGGCGTTCCACTTACACATAGAATAAGAGAGCTGACATTTCTTTTACACCTAGAATAGGAATGTTGACATTTCCTCTGTTCCTAGAATCGGAAAGGTTTACAGTTTCACTTACACATAGAATAAGAGAGCTGACATTTCTTTTTACACCTAGAATAGGAATGTTGAGTTACTTCTGTCTCTAGAATCGGAAAGCTGACGTTTCACTTACACATAGAATAAGAGAGCTGACATTTCGTTTACACCTAGAATAGGAATGTTGACATTTCCTCTGTTCCTAGAATCGGAATGATGATGTTTCACTTACACATAGAATAAGAGAGCTGACATTTCTTTACATCTAGAATAGGAATGTTGACATTTCCTCTGTTCCTAGAATCGGAAAGATGATGTTTCACTTCTACACATAGAATAAGAGAGCTGACATTTCCTTTACACCCAGAATAGGAATGTTGACATTTCCTCTGTTCCTAGAATCGGACAGCTGGCGTTCCACTTACAAACAGAATAAGAGAACTGATATTTCTTTTTACACGTAGAATAGGAATGTTGACAGCTCTGTTCCTAGAATCGGACAGCTGGCGTTCCACTTACACATAGAATAAGAGAGCTGACATTTCGTTTACACCTAGAATAGGAATGTTGACATTTCTCTGTTCCTAGAATCGGAAAGCTGATTGCTCACTTAAGTACATAGAATAAGAGAACTGATATTTTTTACACCTAGAATAGAATGTTGACAGTTCCTCTGTTCCTAGAATCGGTGCTGACGTTTCACTTACACATAGAATAAGAGAGCTGACATTTCGTTACACCTAGAATAGGAATGTTGACATCTGGTTCCTAGAATCCTGGAAAGATGATGTTTCACTTTACACATAGAATAAGAGAGCTGACATTTCTTTTACACCTAGAATAGGAATGTTGACATTTCCTCTGTTCCTAGAATCGGAAAGCTGACGTTTCACTTACACATAGAATAAGAGAGGTGACATTTCGTTTACACCTAGAATAGGAATGATGACATTTCCTCTGTTCCTGGAATCGGAAAGATGATGTTTCACTTGCCACATAGAATAAGAGAGCTGACATTTCTTTTACACCCAGAATAGAATGCCAACATTTCCTCTGTTCCTAGAATCGGACAGCTGGCGTTCCACTTACAAATAGAATAAGAGAACTGACATTTGTTTTACACGTAGAATAGGGAATGTTGACAGCTCATCTGTTCCTAGAATCGACAGTTGGCGTTCCACTTACACATAGAATAAGAGAGCCGACATTTCGTTTACACCTAGAATAGGAATGTTGACATTTCCTCTGTTCCTAGAATCGGAAAGCTGACGTTTCACTTACACATAGAATAAGAGAACTGACATTTCTTTTTTTACACCTAGAATAGGAATGTTGACAGTTTCGTTCCTAGAATCGGAAAGCGACGTTTCACTTACACATAGAATAAGAGAGCTGACATTTCGTTACACCTAGAATAGGAATGTTGACATTTCCTCCGTTCCTAGAATCGGAAAGATGATGTTTCACTTACACATAGAATAAGAGAGCTTGACATTTCTTTTACACCTAGAATAGGAATGTTGACATTTCCTCTGTTCCTAGAATCGAAAGCTGACGTTTCACTTACACATAGAATAAGAGAGGTGACATTTCGTTTACACCTAGAATAGGAATGTTGACATTTCTCTGTTCCTTGAATCGGAATGATGATGTTTCACTTACACATAGAATAAGAGAGCTGACATTTCTTTTACATCTAGAATAGGAATGTTGACATTTCCTCTGTTCCTAGAATCGGAAAGATGATGTTTCACTTCTACACATAGAATAAGAGAGCTGACATTTCATTTACACCTAGAATTAGAATGTTGACATTTCCTCTGTTCCTAGAATCGACAGTTGAGTGTTCCACTTACAAATAGAATAAGAGAACTGACATTTCTTTTACACGTAGAATAGGAATGTTGACATTTCCTCTGTTCCTAGAATCGACAGCTGGCGTTCCACTTACACATAGAATAAGAGAGCTGACATTTCGTTTACACCCAGAATAGGAATGTTGACATTTCCTCTGTTCCTAGAATCGGAAAGTTGACGTTTCCAATTTACACATAGAATAAGAGAACTGACATTTCTTTTACACCTGCACAGGAATGTTGACAGCTCCTCTGTTCCTAGAATCGGAAAGCTGACGTTTCACTTACACATAGAATAAGAGAGCTGACATTTCGTTTACACCTAGAATAGGAATGTTGACATTTCCTCTGTTCCTAGAATCGGAAAGATGATGTTTCACTTACACATAGAATAAGAGAGCTGATATTTCTTTTACACCTAGAATAGGAATGTTGACATTTCTCTGTTCCTAGAATCGGAAAGACGTTTCACTTACACATAGAATAAGAGAGGTGACATTTCGTTTACACCTAGAATAGGGAATGTTGACATTTCCGCTGTTCCTGGAATCGGAATGATCATGTTTCACTTACACATAGAATAAGAGAGCTGACATTTCTTTTACACCTAGAATAGGAATGTTGACATTTCCTCTGTTCCTAGAATCGGAAAGATGATGTTTCACTTACACATAGAAGAAGAGAGCTGACATTTCTTTTACAACTAGAATAGGAATGTTGACATTTCCTCTGTTCCTAGAATCGGACAGCTGGCGTTCCACTTACACATAGAATAAGAGAGCTGACATTTCTTTTACACCTAGAATAGGAATGTTGACATTTCCTCTGTTCCTAGAATCGGAAAGATGATGTTTCACTTACACATAGAATAAGAGAGCTGACATTTCTTTTACACCTAGAATAGGAATGTTGACATTTCCTCCGTTCCTAGAATCGGAAAGATGATGTTTCACTTACACATAGAATAAGAGAGCTGACATTTCTTTTACACCTAGAATAGGAATGTTGACATTTCCTCTGTTCCTAGAATCGGAAAGCTGACGTTTCACTTACACATAGAATAAGAGAGGTGACATTTCGTTTACACCTAGAATAGGAATGATGATATTTCCTCTGTTCCTGGAATCGGAAAGATGATGTTTCACTTACACATAGAATAAGAGAGCTGACATTTCTTTTACACCTAGAATAGGAATGTTGACATTTCCTCTGTTCCTAGAATCGGACAGCTGGCGTTCCACTTACAAATAGAATAAGAGAACTGACATTTCTTTTACACGTAGAATAGGAATGTTGACAGCTCATATGTTCCTAGAATCGGACAGCTGGCGTTCCACTTACACATAGAATAAGAGAGCTGACATTTCGTTTACACCTAGAATAGGAATGTTGACATTTCCTCTGTTCCTAGAATCGGAAAGCTGACGTTTCACTTACACATAGAATAAGAGAACTGACATTTCTTTTACACCTAGAATAGGAATGTTGACAGCTCCTCTGTTCCTAGAATCGGAAAGCTGACGTTTCACTTACACATAGAATAAGAGAGCTGACATTTCGTTACACCTAGAATAGGAATGTTGACATTTCCTCCGTTCCTAGAATCGGAAAGATGATGTTTCACTTACACATAGAATAAGAGAGCTGACATTTCTTTTACACCTAGAATAGGGATGTTGACATTTCCTCTGTTCATAGAATCGGAAAGCTGACGTTTCACTTACACATAGAATAAGAGAGGTGACATTTCGTTTACACCTAGAATAGGAATGATGACATTTCCTCTGTTCCTGGAATCGGAAAGATCATGTTTCACTTACACATAGAATAAGAGAGCTGACATTTCTTTTACACCTAGAATAGGAATGTTGACATTTCCTCTGTTCCTAGAATCGGACAGCTGGCGTTCCACTTACAAATAGAATAAGAGAACTGACATTTGTTTTACACGTAGAATAGGAATGTTGACAGCTCATCTGTTCCTAGAATCGGCAGTTGGCGTTCCACTTACACATAGAATAAGAGAGCTGACATTTCGTTTACACCTAGAATAGGAATGTTGACATTTCCTCTGTTCCTAGAATCGGAAAGTTGACGTTTCACTTACACATAGAATAAGAGAGCTGACATTTCGTTACACCTAGAATAGGAATGTTGACATTTCCTCCGTTCCTAGAATCTGAAAGATGATGTTTCACTTACACATAGAATAAGAGAGCTGACATTTCTTTTACACCTAGAATAGGAATGTTGACATTTCCTCTGTTCCTAGAATCGGAAAGTTGACGTTTCACTTACACATAGAATAAGAGAGGTGACATTTCGTTTACACCTAGAATAGGAATGTTGACATTTCCTCTGTTCCTAGAATCGGAATGATGATGTTTCACTTACACATAGAATAAGAGAGCTGACATTTCCTTTACATCTAGAATAGGAATGTTGACATTTCCTCTGTTCCTAGAATCGGAAAGATGATGTTTCACTTACACATAGAATAAGAGAGCTGACATTTCATTTACACCTAGAATAGGAATGTTGACATTTCCTCTGTTCCTAGAATCGGACAGCTGGCGTTCCACTTACAAATAGAATAAGAGAACTGACATTTCTTTTACACGTAGAATAGGAATGCTGACATTTCCTCTGTTCCTAGAATCGGACAGGCTGGCGTTCCACTTACACATAGAATAAGAGAGCTGACATTTCCGTTTACACCTAGAATAGGAATGTTGACATTTCCTCTGTTCCTAGAATCGGAAAGTTGACGTTTCACTTACACATAGAATAAGAGAACTGACATTTCTTTTACACCTAGAATAGGAATGTTGACAGCTCCTCTGTTCCTAGAATCGGAAAGTTGACGTTTCACTTACACATAGAATAAGAGAGCTGACATTTCGTTTACACCTAGAATAGGAATGTTGACATTTCCTCTGTTCCTAGAATCGGAAAGATGATGTTTCACTTACACATAGAATAAGAGAGCTGACATTTCTTTTACACCTAGAATAGGAATGTTGACATTTCCTCTGTTCCTAGAATCGGAAAGCTGACGTTTCACTTACACATAGAATAAGAGAGGTGACATTTCGTTTACACCTAGAATAGGAATGTTGACATTTCCGCTGTTCCTGGAATCGGAATGATCATGTTTCACTTACACATAGAATAAGAGAGCTGACATTTCTTTTACACCTAGAATAGGAATGTTGACATTTCCTCTGTTCCTAGAATCGGAAAGATGATGTTTCACTTACACATAGAAGAAGAGAGCTGACATTTCTTTTACAACTAGAATAGGAATGTTGACATTTCCTCTGTTCCTAGAATCGACAGCTGGCGTTCCACTTACACATAGAATAAGAGAGCTGACATTTCTTTTACACCTAGAATAGGAATGTTGACATTTCCTCTGTTCCTAGAATCGGAAAGATGATGTTTCACTTTACACATAGAATAAGAGAGCTGATACTTTCTTTTACACCTAGAATAGGAATGTTGACATTTCCTCCGTTCCTAGAATCGGAAAGATGATGTTTCACTTACACATAGAATAAGAGAGCTGACATTTCTTTTACACCTAGAATAGGAATGTTGACATTTCCTCTGTTCCTAGAATCGGAAAGCTGACGTTTCACTTACACATAGAATAAGAGAGGTGACATTTCGTTTACACCCAGAATAGGGAATGATGACATTTCCTCTGTTCCTGGAATCGGAAAGATGATGTTTCACTTACACATAGAATAAGAGAGCTGACATTTCTTTTACACCTAGAATAGGAATGTTGACATTTCCTCTGTTCCTAGAATCGGACAGCTGGCGTTCCACTTACAAATAGAATAAGAGAACTGACATTTCTTTTACACGTAGAATAGGAATGTTGACAGCTCATCTGTTCCTAGAATCGGACAGCTGGCGTTCCACTTACACATAGAATAAGAGAGCTGACATTTCGTTTACACCTAGAATAGGAATGTTGACATTTCCTCTGTTCCTAGAATCGGAAAGCTGACGTTTCACTTACACATAGAATAAGAGAACTGACATTTCTTTTACACCTAGAATAGGAATGTTGACAGCTCCTCTGTTCCTAGAATCGGAAAGCTGACGTTTCACTTACACATAGAATAAGAGAGCTGACATTTCGTTACACCTAGAATAGGAATGTTGACATTTCCTCCGTTCCTAGAATCGGAAAGATGATGTTTCACTTACACATAGAATAAGAGAGCTGACATTTCTTTTACACCTAGAATAGGAATGTTGACATTTCCTCTGTTCATAGAATCGGAAAGCTGACGTTTCACTTACACATAGAATAAGAGAGGTGACATTTCGTTTACACCTAGAATAGGAATGTTGACATTTCCTCTGTTCCTGGAATCGGAATGATGATGTTTCACTTACACATAGAATGAGAGAGCTGACATTTCTTTTACACCTAGAATAGGAATGTTGACATTTCCTCTGTTCCTAGAATCGGAAAGATGATGTTTCACTTACACATAGAATAAGAGAGCTGACATTTCTTTTACAACTAGAATAGGAATGTTGACATTTCCTCTGTTCCTAGAATCGGACAGCTGGCGTTCCACTTACACATAGAATAAGAGAGCTGACATTTCTTTTACACCTAGAATAGGAATGTTGACATTGCCTCTGTTCTAGAATCGGAAAGATGATGTTTCACTTACACATAGAATAAGAGAGCTGACATTTCTTTTACACCTAGAATAGGAATGTTGACATTTCCTCTGTTCCTAGAATCGGAAAGCTGACGTTTCACTTACACATAGAATGAGAGAGCTGACATTTCGTTTACACCTAGAATAGGAATGTTGACATTTCCTCTGTTCCTAGAATCGGAATGATGATGTTTCACTTACACATAGAATAAGAGAGCTGACATTTCTTTTACACCTAGAATAGGAAGGTTGACATTTCCTCTGTTCCTAGAATCGGAACGATGATGTTTCAATTACACATAGAATAAGAGAGCTGACATTTCTTTTACACCTAGAATAGGAATGTTGACATTTCCTCTGTTCCTAGAATCGGACAGCTGGCGTTCCACTTACAAATAGAATAAGAGAACTGACATTTCTTTTACACCTAGAATAGGAATGTTGACATTTCCTCTGTTCCTAGAATCGGAAAGCTGATGTTTCACTTACATATAGAATAAGAGAACTGACATTTCTTTTACACCTAGAATAGAAATATTGACAGCTCCTCTGTTCCTAGAATCGGAAAGCTGACGTTTCACTTACACATAGAATAAGAGAGCTGATATTTCGTTTACACCTAGAATAGGAATGTTGACATTTCCTCTGTTCCTAGAATCGGAAAGATGATGTTTCACTTAAGCATAGAATAAGAGAGCTGACATTTCTTTTACACCTAGAATAGGAATGTTGACATTTCCTCTGTTCCTAGAATCGGAAAGCTGACGTTTCACTTACACATAGAATACGAGAGCTGACATTTCGTTTACACCTAGAATAGGAATGTTGACATTTCCTCTGTTCCTAGAATCGTAAAGATGATGTTTCACTTACACGTAGAATAAGGGAGCTAATATTTCGTTTACACCTAGAATAGGAATGTTGACATTTCCTCTGTTCCTAGAATCGGAAAGATGATGTTTCACATACACATAGAATAAGAGAGCTGACATTTCGTTTACACCTAGAATAGGAATGGTGACATTTCTTCTGTTCCTAGAATCGGAAAGATGATGTTTCACTTACACATAGAATAAGAGAGTTGACATTTCTTTTACACCTAGAATAGGAATGTTGACATTTCCTCTGTTCCTAGAATCGGACAGCTGGCGTTCCACTTACAAATAGAATAAGAGAACTGACATTCTTTTACACCTAGAATAGGAATGTTGACATTTCCTCTGTTCCTAGAATCGGACAGCTGGCGTTCCACTTACACATAGAATAAGAGAGCTGACATTTCTTTTACACCTAGAATAGGAATGTTGACAGCTCCTCTGTTCCTAGAATCGGAAAGCTGACGTTTCACTTACACATAGAATAAGAGAGCTGACATTTCGTTACACCTAGAATAGGAATGTTGACATTTCCTCCGTTCCTAGAATCGAAAGATGATGTTTCACTTACACATAGAATAAGAGAGCTGACATTTCTTTTACACCTAGAATAGGAATGTTGACATTTCCTCTGTTCCTAGAATCGGCAAGCTGACGTTTCACTTACACATAGAATAAGAGAGGTGACATTTCGTTTACACCTAGAATAGGAATGTTGACATTTCCTCTGTTCCTGGAATCGGAATGATGATGTTTCACTTACACATAGAATAAGAGAGCTGACATTTCTTTTACACCTAGAATAGGAATGTTGACACTTCCTCTGTTCCTAGAATCGGAAAGATGATGTTTCACTTACACATAGAATAAGAGAGCTGACATTTCTTTTACAACTAGAATAGGAATGTTGACATTTCCTCTGTTCCTAGAATCGGACAGCTGGCGTTCCACTTACACATAGAATAAGAGAGCTGACATTTCTTTTACACCTAGAATAGGAATGTTGACATTGCCTCTGTTCCTAGAATCGGAAAGATGATGTTTCACTTACACATAGAATACGAGAGCTGACATTTCTTTTACACCTAGAATAGGAATGTTGACATTTCCTCTGTTCCTAGAATCGGAAAGCTGACGTTTCACTTACACATAGAATAAGAGAGCGGACATTTCGTTTACACCTAGAATAGGAATGTTGACATTTCCTCTGTTCCTAGAATCGGAATGATGATATTTCACTTACACATAGAATAAGAGAGCTGACATTTCTTTTACACCTAGAATAGGAAGGTTGACATTTCCTCTGTTCCTAGAATCGGAACGATGATGTTTCACTTACACGTAGAATAAGGGAGCTGATATTTCTTTTACACCTAGAATAGGAATGTTGACATTTCCTCTGTTCCTAGAATCGGAAAGATGATGTTTCACTTACACATAGAATAAGAGAGCTGACATTTCGTTTACACCTAGAATAGGAATGTTGACATTTCTTCTGTTCCTAGAATCGGAAAGATGATGTTTCACTTACACATAGAATAAGAGAGCTGACATTTCTTTTACACCTAGAATAGGAATGTTGACATTTCCTCTGTTCCTAGAATCGGACAGCTGGCGTTCCACTTACAAATAGTATAAGAGAACTGACATTCTTTTACACCTAGAATAGGAATGTTGACATTTCCTCTGTTCCTAGAATCGGACAGCTGGCGTTCCACTTACACATAGAATAAGAGAGCTGACATTCTTTTACACCTAGAATAGGAATGTTGACATTTCCTCTGTTCCTAGAATCGGACAGCTGGCCTTCCACTTACACATAGAATAAGAGAGCTGACATTTCTTTTACACCTAGAATAGGAATGTTGACATTTCCTCTGATCCTAGAATCGGACAGCTTGCGTTCCACTTACAAATAGAATAAGAGAACTGACATTTCTTTTACACCTAGAATAGGAATGTTGACATTTCCTCTGTTCCTAGAATCGGAAAGCTGATGTTTCACTTACATATAGAATAAGAGAACTGACATTTCTTTTACACCTAGAATAGGAATATTGACAGCTCGTCTGTTCCTAGAATCGGAAAGCTGACGTTTCACTTACACATAGAATAAGAGAGCTGATAATTCGTTTACACCTAGAATAGGAATGTTGACATTTCCTCTGTTCCTAGAATCGGAAATATGATGTTTCACTTAAACATAGAATAAGAGAGCTGACATTTCTTTTACACCTAGAATAGGAATGTTGACATTTCCTCTGTTCCTAGAATCGGAAAGCTGACGTTTCACTTACACATAGAATACGAGAGCTGACATTTTGTTTACACCTAGAATAGGAATGTTGACATTTCCTCTGTTCCTAGAATCGGAAAGATGATGTTTCACTTACACGTAGAATAAGGGAGCTGATATTTCTTTTACACCTAGAATAGGAATGTTGACATTTCCTCTGTTCCTAGAATCGGAAAGATGATGTTTCACTTACACATAGAATAAGAGAGCTGACATTTCGTTTACACCTAGAATAGGAATGTTGACATTTCCTTTGTTCCTAGAATCGGAAAGATGATGTTTCACTTACACATAGAATAAGAGAGCTGACATTTCTTTTACACCTAGAATAGGAATGTTGACATTTCCTCTGTTCCTAGAATCGGGCAGCTGGCGTTCCACTTACAAATAGAATAAGAGAACTGGCATTTCTTTTACACCTAGAATAGGAATGTTGACATTTCCTCTGTTCCTAGAATCGGAAAGATGACGTTTCACTTACACATAGAATAAGAGAACTGACATTTATTTTACACCTAGAATAGAAATGTTGACATTTCCTCTGTTCCTAGAATCGGAAAGATGATGTTTCACTTACACATAGAATAAGAGAGCTGACATTTCTTTTACACCTAGAATAGGAATGTTGACATTTCCTCTGTTCCTAGAATCGGAAAGATGATGTTTCACTTACACATAGAATAAAAGAGCTGACATTACTTTACACATAGAATAGGAATGTTGACATTTCCTCTTTTCCTAGAAACGGAAAGATGATGTCTCACTTACACATAGAATAAGAGAACTGACATTTCTTTTACTCCTAGAATAGAAATGTTGACATTTCCTCTGTTCCTAGTATCGGAAAGCTGACGTTTCACTTACACATAGAATAAGAGAGCTGACATTTCTTTTACACCCAGAATAGGAATATTGACAGCTCCACTGTTCCTAGAATCGGAAAGATGATGTTAAACTTACACATAGAATAAGAGAGCTGACATTTCTTTTACACCTAGAATAGGAAGGTTGACAGCTCCTCTGTTCCTAGAATTGGAAAGCTGACGTTTCACTTACACATAGAATAAGAGAACTGACATTTCTTTTACACCTAGAATAGAAATGTTGACATTTCCTCTGTTCCTAGAATCGGAAAGCTGGCGTTCCACTTACACATAAAATAAGAGAACTGACATTTCTTTTACACCTAGAATAGGACGGTTGACAGCTCCTCTGTTCCTAGAATCGGAAAGCTGACGTTTCACTAACACATCGAATAAGAGAACTGACATTTCTTTTACAACTAGAATAGGAATGTTGACATTTCCTCTGTTCCTAGAATCGGAAAGCTGGCGTTCCACTTACACATAAAATAAGAGAACTGACATTTCTTTTACACCTAGAATAGGACGGTTGACAGCTCCTCTGTTCCTAGAATCGGAAAGCTGACGTTTCACTTACACATAGAATAAGAGAATTGACATTTCTTTTACACCTAGAATAGGAAGGTTGACAGCTCCTCTGTTCCTAGAATCGGAAAGATGATGTTTCACTTACACATAGAATAAGAGAGCTGACATTTCGTTTACACCTAGAATAGGAATGTTGACCTTTCCTCTGTTCCTAGAATCGGAAAGATGATGTGTCACTTACACATAGAATAAGAGAGCTGACATTTCTTTTACACCTAGAATAGGAATGTTGACATTTCCTCTGTTCCTAGAATCGGAAAGATGACGTTTCACTTACACATAGAATAAGAGAGCTGACATTTATTTTACACCTAGAATAGAAATGTTGACATTTCCTCTGTTCCTAGAATCGGAAATATGATGTTTCACTTACACATAGAATAAGAGAGCTGACATTTCTTTTACACCTAGAATAGGAATGTTGACATTTCCTCTGTTCCTAGAATCGGAAAGATGATGTTTCACTTACACAGAGAATAAGAGAGCTGACATTTCTTTTACACCTAGAATAGGAATGTTGACATTTCCTCTGTTCCTAGAATCGGAAAAATGATGTTTCACTTACACATAGAATAAGAGAGCTGACATTTCTTTTACACCTAGAATAGGAATGTTGACATTTCCTCTGTTCCTAGAATCGGACAGCTGGCGTTCCACTTACAAATAGAATAAGAGAACTGACATTTCTTTTACACCTAGAATAGGAATATTGACATTTTCTCTGTTCCTAGAATCGGAAAGATGACGTTTCACTTACACATAGAATAAGAGAACTGACATTTATTTTACACCTAGAATAGCAATGTTGACATTTCCTCTGTTCCTAGAATCGGAAAGATGATGTTTCACTTACACATAGAATAAGAGAGCTGACATTTCTTTTACACCTAGAATAGGAATGTTGACATTTCCTCTGTTCCTAGAATCGGAAAGATGATGTTTCACTTACACATAGAATAAAAGAGCTGACATCTCTTTACACATAGAATAGGAATGTTGACATTTCCTCTTTTCCTAGAATCGGAAAGATGATGTCTCACTTACACATAGAATAAGAGAACTGACATTTCTTTTACTCCTAGAATAGAAATGTTGACATTTCCTCTGTTCCTAGAATCGGAAAGCTTACGTTTCACTTACACATAGAATAAGAGAGCTAACATTTCTTTTACACCTAGAATAGGAATATTGACAGCTCCACTGTTCCTAGAATCGGAAAGATGATGTTAAACTTACACATAGAATAAGAGAGCTGACATTTCTTTTACACCTAGAATAGGAAGGTTGACAGCTCCTCTGTTCCTAGAATTGGAAAGCTGACCTTTCACTTACACATAGAATAAGAGAACTGACATTTCTTTTACACCTAGAATAGAAATGTTGACATTTCCTCTGTTCCTAGAATCGGAAAGCTGGCGTTCCACTTACACATAAAATAAGAGAACTGACATTTCTTTTACACCTAGAATAGGACGGTTGACAGCTCCTCTGTTCCTAGAATCGGAAAGCTGACGTTTCACTAACACATCGAATAAGAGAACTGACATTTCTTTTACACCTAGAATAGGAATGTTGACATTTCCTCTGTTCCTAGAATCGGAAAGCTGGCGTTCCACTTACACATAAAATGAGAGAACTGACATTTCTTTTACACCTAGAATAGGACGGTTGACAGCTCCTCTGTTCCTAGAATCGGAAAGCTGACGTTTCACTTACACATAGAATAAGAGAATTGACATTACTTTTACACCTAGAATAGGAAGGTTGACAGCTCCTCTGTTCCTAGAATCGGAAAGATGATGTTTCACTTACACATAGAATAAGAGAGCTGACATTTCGTTTACACCTAGAATAGGAATGTTGACCTTTCCTCTGTTCCTAGAATCGGAAAGATGATGTTTCACTTACACATAGAATAAGAGAGCTGACATTTCTTTTACACCTAGAATAGGAATGTTGACATTTCCTCTGTTCCTAGAATCGGACAGCTGGCGTTCCACTTACAAATAGAATAAGAGAACTGACATTTCTTTTACACCTAGAATAGGAATGTTGACGTTTCCTCTGTTCCTAGAATCGGAAAGATGACGTTTCACTTACACATAGAATAAGAGAGCTGACATTTATTTTACACCTAGAATAGAAATGTTGACATTTCCTCTGTTCCTAGAATCGGAAATATGATGTTTCACTTACACATAGAATAAGAGAGCTGACATTTCTTTTACACCTAGAATAGGAATGTTGACATTTCCTCTGTTCCTAGAATCGGAAAGATGATGTTTCACTTACACAGAGAATAAGAGAGCTGACATTTCTTTTACACCTAGAATAGGAATGTTGACATTTCCTCTGTTCCTAGAATCGGAAAAATGATGTTTCACTTACACATAGAATAAGAGAGCTGACATTTCTTTTACACCTAGAATAGGAATGTTGACATTTCCTCTGTTCCTAGAATCGGACAGCTGGCGTTCCACTTACAAATAGAATAAGAGAACTGACATTTCTTTTACACCTAGAATAGGAATATTGACATTTTCTCTGTTCCTAGAATCGGAAAGATGACGTTTCACTTACACATAGAATAAGAGAACTGACATTTATTTTACACCTAGAATAGCAATGTTGACATTTCCTCTGTTCCTAGAATCGGAAAGATGATGTTTCACTTACACATAGAATAAGAGAGCTAACATTTCTTTTACACCTAGAATACGAATGTTGACATTTCCTCTGTTCCTAGAATCGGAAAGATGATGTTTCACTTACACATAGAATAAAAGAGCTGACATCTCTTTACACATAGAATAGGAATGTTGACATTTCCTCTTTTCCTAGAATCGGAAAGATGATGTCTCACTTACACATAGAATAAGAGAACTGACATTTCTTTTACTCCTAGAATAGAAATGTTGACATTTCCTCTGTTCCTAGAATCGGAAAGCTGACGTTTCACTTACACATAGAATAAGAGAGCTAACATTTCTTTTACACCTAGAATAGGAATATTGACAGCTCCACTGTTCCTAGAATCGGAAAGATGATGTTAAACTTACACATAGAATAAGAGAGCTGACATTTCTTTTACACCTAGAATAGGAAGGTTGACAGCTCCTCTGTTCCTAGAATTGGAAAGCTGACCTTTCACTTACACATAGAATAAGAGAACTGACATTTCTTTTAGACCTAGAATAGAATTGTTGACATTTCCTCTGTTCCTAGAATCGGAAAGCTGGCGTTCCACTTACACATAAAATAAGAGAACTGACATTTCTTTTACACCTAGAATAGGACGGTTGACAGCTCCTCTGTTCCTAGAATCGGAAAGCTGACGTTTCACTTACACATCGAATAAGAGAACTGACATTTCTTTTACACCTAGAATAGGAATGTTGACATTTCCTCTGTTCCTAGAATCGGAAAGCTGGCGTTCCACTTACACATAAAATAAGAGAACTGACATTTCTTTTACACCTAGAATAGGACGGCTGACAGCTCCTCTGTTCCTAGAATCGGAAAGCTGACGTTTCACTTACACATAGAATAAGAGAATTGACATTTCTTTTACACCTAGAATAGGAAGGTTGACAGCTCCTCTGTTCCTAGAATCGGAAAGATGATGTTTCACTTACACATAGAATAAGAGAGCTGACATTTCGTTTACACCTAGAATAGGAATGTTGACATTTCCTCTGTTCCTAGAATCGGAAAGATGATGTTTCACTTACACATAGAATAAGAGAGCTGACATTTCTTTTACACCTAGAATAGGAATGTTGACATTTCCTCTGTTCCTAGAATCGGACAGCTGGCGTTCCACTTACAAATAGAATAAGAGAACTGACATTTCTTTTACACCTAGAATAGGAATGTTGACATTTCCTCTGTTCCTAGAATCGGAAAGATGACGTTTCACTTACACATAGAATAAGAGAGCTGACATTTATTTTACACCTAGAATAGAAATGTTGACATTTCCTCTGTTCCTAGAATCGGAAATATGATGTTTCAC
This sequence comes from Ascarosepion bandense, assembly GCA_037127315.1. Lineage (NCBI taxonomy): Eukaryota > Metazoa > Mollusca > Cephalopoda > Sepiida > Sepiidae > Ascarosepion > Ascarosepion bandense. The sequence continues at coordinate 883,411 of JBBBDQ010002221.1, forward strand.
TTACACATAGAATAAGAGAGCTGACATTTCTTTTACACATAGAATAGGAATGTTGACATTTCCTCTGTTCCTAGAATCGGAAAGATGATGTTTCACTTACACATAGAATAAGAGATTGACATTTTCTTTACACCTAGAATAGGAATGTTGACATTTCCTCTGTTCCTAGAATCGGAAAGATGATGTTTCACTTACACATAGAATAAGAGAGCTGACATTTCTTTTACACCTAGAATAGGAATGTTGACATTTCGTTCCTAGAATCTGGACAGCTGGCGTTCCACTTACAAATAGAATAAGAGAACTGACATTTCTTTTACACCTAGAATAGGAATGTTGACATTTTCTCTGTTCCTAGAATCGGAAAGATGACGTTTCACTTACACATAGAATAAGAGAACTGACATTTATTTTACACCTAGAATAGGAATGTTGACATTTCCTCTGTTCCTAGAATCGGAAAGATGATGTTTCACTTACACATAAAATAAGAGAGCTGACATTTCTTTTACACATAGAATAGGAATGTTGACATTTCCTCTTTCCTAGAATCGGAAAGATGATGTCTCACTTACACATAGAATAAGAGAACTGACATTTCTTTACACCTAGAATAGAAATGTTGACATTTCCTCTGTTCCTAGAATCGGAAAGCTGACGTTTCACTTACACATAGAATAAGAGAGCTGACATTTCTTTTACACCTAGAATAGGAATATTGACAGCTCCTCTGTTCCTAGAATCGGAAAGATGATGTTAAACTTACACATAGAATAAGAGTGACCACATTTCTTTTACACCTAGAATAGAAATGTTGACATTTCCGTTTCTAGAATCGGAAAGATGACGTTTCACTTACACATAGAATAAGGGAGCTGATATTTCTTTTACACCTAGAATAGGAATGTTGACATTTCCTCTGTTCCTAGAATCGGAAAGATGGCGTTCCACTTACACATAAAATAAGAGAACTGACATATCTTTTACACCCAGAATAGGACGGTTGACAGCTCCTCTGTTCCTAGAATCGGAAAGTTGACGTTTCACTTACACATACAGAATAAGAGAACTGACATTTCTTTTACACCTAGAATAGGAATGTTGACATTTCCTCTGTTCCTAGAATCGGAAAGCTGGCGTTCCACTTACACATAAAACAAGAGAACTGACATTTCTTTTACACCTAGAATAGGACAGTTGACAGCTCCTCTGTTCCTAGAATCGGAAAGCTGACGTTTCACTTTACACATAGAATAAGAGAATTGACATTTCTTTTACACCTAGAATAGGAATGTTGACAGCTCCTCTGTTCCTAGAATTGGAAGCTGATGTTTCACTTACACATAGAATAAGAGAGCTGACATTTCTTTTACACCTAGAATAGGAATGTTGACATTTCCTCTGTTCCTAAAATCGGAAAGATGATGTTTCACTTACACATAGAATAAGAGAGCTGGCATTTCTTTTACACCTAGAATAGGAATGTTGACATTTCCTCTGTTCCTAGAATCGGACAGCTGGCGTTCCACTTACAAATAGAATAAGAGAACTGACATTTCTTTTACACCTAGAATAGGAATGTTGTCATTTCCTCTGTTCCTAGAATCGGAAAGATGACGTTTCACTTACACATAGAATAAGAGAGCTGACATTTATTTTACACCTAGAATAGAAATGTTGACATTTCCTCTGTTCCTAGAATCGGAAATATGATGTTTCACTTACACATAGAATGAGAGAGCTGACATTTCTTTTACACCTAGAATAGGAATGTTGACATTTCCTCTGTTCCTAGAATCGGAAAGATGATGTTTCACTTACACATAGAATAAGAGAGCTGACATCTCTTTTACACATAGAATAGGAATGTTGACATTTACTCTTTTCCTAGAATCGGAAAGATGATGTCTCACTTACACATAGAATAAGAGAACTGACATTTCTTTTACACCTAGAATAGAAATGTTGACATTTCCTCTGTTCCTAGAATCGGAAAGCTGACGTTTCACTTACACATAGAATAAGAGAGCTGACATTTCTTTTACACCTAGAATAGGAATATTGACAGCTCCTCTGTTCCTAGAATCGGAAAGATGATGTTAAACTTACACATAGAATAAGAGCACTGACATTTCTTTTACACCTAGAATAGAAATGTTGACATTTCCTCTGTTTCTAGAATCGGAAAGATGACGTTTCACTTACACATAGAATAAGGGAGCTGATATTTCTTTTACACCTAGAATAGGAATGTTGACATTTCCTCTGTTCCTAGAATCGGAAAGCTGGCGTTCCACTTACACATAAAATAAGAGAACTGACATATCTTTTACACCTAGAATAGGACGGTTGACAGCTCCTCTGTTCCTAGAATCGGAAAGCTGACGTTTCACTTACACATAGAATAAGAGAACTGACATTTCTTTTACACCTAGAATAGGAATGTTGACATTTCCTCTGTTCCTAGAATCGGAAAGCTGGCGTTCCACTTACACATAAAATAAGAGAACTGACATTTCTTTTACACCTAGAATAGGACAGTTGACAGCTCCTCTGTTCCTAGAATCGGAAAGCTGACGTTTCACTTACACATAGAATAAGAGAATTGACATTTCTTTTACACCTAGAATAGGAATGTTGGCAGCTCCTCTGTTCCTAGAATTGGAAAGCTGATGTTTCACTTACACATAGAATAAGAGAGCTGACATTTCTTTTACACCTAGAATAGGAATGTTGACATTTCCTCTGTTCCTAGAATCGGACAGCTGGCGTTCCACTTACAAATAGAATAAGAGAACTGACATTTCTTTTACACCTAGAATAGGAATGTTGTCATTTCCTCTGTTCCTAGAATCGGAAAGATGACGTTTCACTTACACATAGAATAAGAGAGCTGACATTTATTTTACACCTAGAATAGAAATGTTGACATTTCCTCTGTTCCTAGAATCGGAAATATGATGTTTCACTTACACATAGAATGAGAGAGCTGACATTTCTTTTACACCTAGAATAGGAATGTTGACATTTCCTCTGTTCCTAGAATCGGAAAGATGATGTTTCACTTACACATAGAATAAGAGAGCTGACATCTCTTTTACACATAGAATAGGAATGTTGACATTTACTCTTTTCCTAGAATCGGAATGATGATGTCTCACTTACACATAGAATAAGAGAACTGACATTACTTTTACTCCTAGAATAGAAATGTTGACATTTTCTCTGTTTCTAGAATCGGAAAGATGACATTTCATATACACATAGAATAAGAGAGCTGACATTTCTTTTACACCTAGAATAGGAATGTTGACATTTCCTCTGTTCCTAGAATCGGAAAGCTGGCGTTCCACTTACACATAAAATAAGAGAACTGACATTTCTTTTACACCTAGAATAGGACGGTTGACAGCTCCTCTGTTCCTAGAATCGGAAAGCTGACGTTTCACTTACACATAGAATAAGAGAACTGACATTTCTTTTACGCCTATAATAGGAATGTTGACAGCTCCTCTGTTCCTAGAATCGGAAAGCTGATGTTTCACTTACACATAGAATAAGAGAACTGACATTTCTTTTACACCTAAAATTGTAATGTTGACAGCTCCTCTGTTCCTAGAATCGGAAAGCTGACGTTTCGCTTACACATAGAATAAGATAACTGACATTTCTTTTACACCTAGAATAGGAATGTTGACAGCTCCTCTGTTCCTAGAATCGGAAAGCTGACGTTTCACTTACACATAGAATAAGAGAGCTGACATTTCTTTTACACCTAGAATAGGAATGTTGACATTTCCTCTGTTCCTAGAATCGGAAAGCTGACGTTTCGCTTACACATAGAATAAGAGAACTGACATTTCTTTTACACCTAGAATAGGAATGTTGACATTTCCTCTGTTCCTAGAATCGGAAAGATGATGTTAAACTTACACATAGAATAAGAGAGCTGACATTTCTTTTACACCTAGAATAGGAATGTTGACAGCTCCTCTGTTCCTAGAATTGGAAAGCTGATGTTTCACTTACACATAGAATAAGAGAACTGACATTTCTTTTACACCTAGAATAGGAATGTTGACAGCTCCTTTGTTCCTAGAATCGGAAAGCTGACGTTTCGCTTACACATAGAATAAGAGAACTGACATTTCTTTTACACCTATAATAGGAAGGTTGACAGCTCCTCTGTTCCTAGAATTGGAAAGCTGACGTTTCACTTACACATAGAATAAGAGAACTGACATTTCTTTTACACCTAGAATAGAAATGTTGACATTTCCTCTGTTTCTAGAATCGGAAAGATGACATTTCACTTACACATAGAATAAGAGAGCTGACATTTCTTTTACACCTAGAATAGGAATGTTGACATTTCCTCTGTTCCTAGAATCGGAAAGCTGGCGTTCCACTTACACATAAAATAAGAGAACTGACATTTCTTTTACACCTAGAATAGGACGGTTGACAGCTCCTCTGTTCCTAGAATCGGAAAGCTGACGTTTCACTTACACATAGAATAAGAGAACTGACATTTCTTTTACACCTAGAATAGGAATGTTGACATTTCCTCTGTTCCTAGAATCGGAAAGCTGGCGTTCCACTTACGCATAAAATAAGAGAACTGACATTTCTTTTACACCTAGAATAGGACGGTTCACAGCTCCTCTGTTCCTAGAATCGGAAAGCTGACGTTTCACTTACACATAGAATAAGAGAACTGACATTTCTTTTACACCTAGAATAGGAATGTTGACAGCTCCTCTGTTCCTAGAATCGGAAAGCTGATGTTTCACTTACACATAGAATAAGAGAGCTGACATTTCTTTTACACCTAGAATAGGAATGTTGACATTTCCTCTGTTCCTAGAATCGGAAAGCTGACGTTTCGCTTACACATAGAATAAGAGAACTGACATTTCTTTTACACCTAGAATAGGAATGTTGACATTTCCTCTGTTCCTAGAATCGGAAAGATGATGTTAAACTTACACATAGAATAAGAGAGCTGACATTTCTTTTACACCTAGAATAGAAATGTTGAGATTCCCTCTGTTCCTAGAATCGGAAAGCTGGCGTTCCACTTACACATAGAATAAGAGAACTGACATTTCTTTTACACCTAGAATAGGACCGTTGACAGTTCCTCTGTTCCTAGAATCGGAAAGCTGATGTTTCACTTACACATAGAATAAGAGAGCTGACATTTCTTTTACACCTAGAATAGAAAGGTTGACAGCTCCTATGTTCCTAGAATTGGAAAGCTGACGTTTCACTTGCACATAGAATAAGAGAACTGACATTTCTATTACACCTAGAATAGGAATGTTGACATTTCCTCTGTTCCTAGAATCGGAAAGCTGGCATTCCACATACACATAAAATAAGAGAACTGACATTTCTTTTACACCTAGAATAGGACGGTTGACAGCTCCTCTGTTCCTAGAATCGGAAAGATGACGTTTCACTTACTCATAGAATAAGAGAACTGACATTTCTTTTACACCTAGAATAGGAATGTTGACAGCTCCTCTGTTCCTAGAATCGGAAAGCTGATGTTTCACTTACACATGGAATAAGAGAACTGACATTTCTTTTACACCTAGAATAGGAATGTTGACAGCTCCTCTGTTCCTAGAATCGGAAAGCTGGCGTTCCACTTACACATAAAATAAGAGAACTGACATTTCTTTTACACCTAGAATAGGACGGTTGACAGCTCCTCTGTTCCTAGAATCGGAAAGCTGACGTTTCACTTACACATAGAATAAGAGAACTGACATTTCTTTTACACCTAGAATAGGAATGTTGACATTTCCTCTGTTCCTAGAATCGGAAAGCTGGCGTTCCACTTACACATAAAATATGAGAACTGACATTTCTTTTACACCTAGAATAGGACGGTTGACAGCTCCTCTGTTCCTAGAATCGGAAAGCTGACGTTTCACTTACACATAGAATAAGAGAACTGACATTTCTTTTACACCTAGAATAGGAATGTTGACAGCTCCTCTGTTCCTAGAATCGGAAAGCTGACGTTTCACTTACACATAGAATAAGAGAACTGACATTTCTTTTACACCTAGAATAGGAATGTTGACAGCTCCTCTGTTCCTAGAATCGGAAAGCTGACGTTTCGCTTACACATAGAATAAGAGAACTGACATTTCTTTTACACCTAGAATAGGAATGTTGACCGCTCATCTGTTCCTAGAATCGGAAAGCTGACGTTTCACTTACACATAGAATAAGAGAGCTGACATTTCTTTTACACCTAGAATAGGAATGTTGACATTTCCTCTGTTCCTAGAATCGGATAGCTGACGTTTCACTTACACATAGAATAAGAGAACTGACATTTCTTTTACACCTAGAATAGAAATGTTGACATTCCCTCTGTTCCTAGAATCGGAAAGCTGGCGTTCCACTTACACATAGAATAAAGAACTGACATTTCTTTTACACCTAGAATAGGACGGTTGACAGCTCCTCTGTTCTTAGAATCGGAAAGCTGACGTTTCACTTACACATAGAATAAGAGAACTGACATTTCTTTTACACCTAGAATAGGAATGTTGATATTTCCTCTGTTCCTAGAATCGGAAAGCTGGCGTTCCACTTACACATAAAATAAGAGAACTGTCATTTCTTTTACACCTAGAATAGGACGGTTGACAGCTCCTCTGTTCCTAGAATCGGAAAGCTGACGTTTCACTTACACATAGAATAAGAGAACTGACATTTCTTTTACACCTAGAATAGGAATGTTGACAGCTCCTCTGTTCCTAGAATCGGAAAGCTGATGTTTCACTTACACATAGAATAAGAGAACTGACATTTCTTTTACACCTAGAATAGGAATGTTGACAGCTCCTCTGTTCCTAGAATCGGAAAGCTGACGTTTCACTTACACATAGAATAAGAGAGCTGACATTTCTTTTACACATAGAATAAGAGAGTTGACATTTCTTTTACACCTAGAATAGGAATGTTGACAGCTCCTCTGTTCCTAGAATCGGAAAGCTGACGTTTCACTTACACATAGAATAAGAGAGCTGACATTTCTTTTACACATAGAATAAGAGAGTTGACATTTCTTTTACACCTAGAATAGGAATGTTGACAGCTCCTCTGTTCCTAGAATCGGAAAGCTGACGTTTCACTTACACATAGAATAAGAGAGCTGACATTTCTTTTACACCTAGAATAGGAATGTTGACAGCTCCTCTGTTCCTAGAATCGGAAAGCTGACGTTTCGCTTACACATAGAATAAAAGAACTGACATTTCTTTTACACCTAGAATAGGAATGTTGACATTTCCTCTGTTCCTAGATTCGGAAAGATGATGTTTCACTTACACATAGAATATGAGAAATGACATTTCTTTTACACCTAGAATAGGAATGTTGACAGCTCCTCTCTTCCTAGAATCGGAAAACTGACGTTTCACTTACACATAGAATAAGAGAACTGACATTTCTTTTACACATAGAATAAGAGAGTTGACATTTCTGTTACACCTAGAATAGAAATGTTGACAGCTCCTCTGTTCCTATAATCGGAAAGCTGATGTTTCGCTTACACATAGAATAAGACAGCTGACATTTCTTTTACACCTAGAATAGGAATGTTGACAGCTCCTCTGTTCCTACAATCGGAAAGCTGACGTTTCGCTTACACATAGAATAAGAGAGCTGACATTTCTTTTACACCTAGAATAGGAATGTTGACAGCTCCTCTGTTCCTAGAATCGGAAAGCTGACGTTTCACTTACACTTAGAATAAGAGAGTTGACATTTCTTTTACACCTAGAGTAGGAATGTTGACAGCTCCTCTGTTCCTAGAATCGGAAAGCTGATGTTTCACTTACACATAGAATATGAGAACTGACATTTCTTTTACACCTAGAACAGGAATGTTGACAGCTCCTCTGTTCCTACAATCGGAAAGCTGACGTTTCACTTACACATAGAATAAGAGAACTGACATTTCTTTTACACCTAGAATAGGAATGTTGACATTTCCTCTGTTCCTAGATTCGGAAAGCTGACGTTTCACTTACACATAGAATAAGAGAACTGACATTTCTTTTACACCTAGAATAGGAATGTTCACAGCTCCACTGTTCCTAGAATCGGAAAGCTGACGTTTCACTTACACATAGAATAAGAGAACTGACATTTCTTTTACACATAGAATAAGAGAGTTGACATTTCTTTTACACCTAGAATAGGAATGTTGACAGCTCCTCTGTTCCTAGAATCGGAAAGCTGACGTTTCACTTACACATAGAATAAGAGAGCTGACATTTCTTTTACACATAGAATAAGAGAGTTGACATTTCTTTTACACCTAGAATAGGAATGTTGACAGCTCCTCTGTTCCTAGAATCGGAAAGCTGACGTTTCACTTACACATAGAATAAGAGAGCTGACATTTCTTTTACACCTAGAATAGGAATGTTAACATTTCCTCTGTTCCTAGAATCGGAAAGCTGATGTTTCACTTACACATAGAATATGAGAACTGACATTTCTTTTACACCTAGAATAGGAATGTTGACAGGTCCTCTGTTCCTAGAATCGGAAAGCTGACGTTTCGCTTACACATAGAATAAAAGAACTGACATTTCTTTTACACCTACAATTGGAATGTTGACATTTCCTCTGTTCCTAGAATCGGAAAGATGATGTTTCACTTACACATAGAATATGAGAACTGACATTTCTTTTACACCTAGAATAGGAATGTTGACAGCTCCTCTCTTCCTAGAATCGGAAAACTGACGTTTCACTTACACATAGAATCAGAGAACTGACATTTGTTTTACACATAGAAAATGAGAGTTGACATTTCTTTTACACCTAGAATAGAGATGTTGACATTTTGTTTCTACCTACAATTAGAAAACTGATATTTTTCTCACGCTTAGAATAAAAAAGCTGACATTTTCCTTCTACCCAGAATCGGAGACCTTACATTTCATTTTTTCCTAGTACTGGAAATCTTGCATTTCGTTTATACTTATAATTAGAAAACTGGCATTTCGCCCATACCTAGCTGTAATTTCTCTTTGCTGTGGACCCAGAATAGGTCCGAAAGTATGCACAACTCGGGTATTAGAGAAACAAAGAAATATTTACGAAAAGCAAGTAAAAGTATTACACGTCATGCTGACTGCCAAGTGGAAACCAACTTAACTCCTCTGTCAATCGTCAATTTCCGAACGTCCCCTTGAGACAGTCTTCCGATATTTATAGTCATGAGAAGAGTTCATTATGGTACAACGGGGAGGTCACATAACAATATATTTAAAAATATAGTTGGATTGACGAAATTATATGATATTGAATAGATTGATGTTATGAAATTCTTATTTTATATTTAGGGCCTGCTAGATTTACAGTATCTGCCTCAGTGTTGAAGCCTGTCTTATTTGTTATCAACCAGAAATCTGTCAGATATATTAAAGGCTTTAGTAGGAATAACACACTAACATCTGAGGTAAAGGAAAGCAGAAGGAGTCGGGTAATTGCTGGAGTGGTACAATGAACAGACCATTATTCCAGCATCTTTATCGATGGATCGTATATACTAGTTCCACTTGAGGTCTGGTTTGTGTTTAAGTACTCTACCAATTTGGGAACTCACTGTTTTCGAAGCTTGTAGAGTATCGCAAGTTGAAATCTATTATCGTCCACCTCCTCTCCACTGAGGCAGACGGAGGAAGTCGGCGTTTTTCAAAACCTGATAAAATATGCGGCATAAAAGAAGTTTCTGTTCCCATTTTTCAGCATCTTTAGCGATGGATCGTCTGTAAGAGTTCCCTTGAAGTCTGGGTTGAGTATAAGTGTTGTGGGCCAGAATAGATCCGGAAGAAAACACAACTCGGGTATTAGAGAAACAAAGATATATTTACGAAAAGCAAGTAAAAGTATTACACGTCAGGCTGGAGACCAACTCCCCTGTCAATCGTCAATTGCCGAAAGTCCACTTGAGACAGTCTTCCTATATTTATAGTCATGAGAAGAGTTAATTATGATACAACGGGTAGGTTCCATAACATAAAGAAATTGAAATACCTGGGAAGTGTTCTGACAGAGGAAGGAAAGTGCAACTTTGAGATCAGAAGACGTATTTGCATGACCAAGAATGCATTTCAAAGCTAACCACAGTACTGAGAGACATGAAAATCTCATTTGAAACAAAGAAACAAGTGCTGGATTGCTATGTGATATCAGTCCTTCTGTATGGCAGCGAATGATGAACGATCTCCTCAAGGATAAAGGAGAGACTTGAGGCAGCAAAAACGTGATTCTTCAGAAGGATGCTGAGGATAATATGATTTGAGCACGTAGGAGACGTTTGAGATGTTGGAGAGGATACAAACGAAGAGAAAATTCATACTTAAAATCAGGAAGAGACAGCTGAAGTTTTGGGAAGTAAAGTGTTGTGGACCAGAATAGATCCGGAGGAAAACACGACTCGGGTATTAGTGTAACAAAGATATATTTACGAAAAAAAATAAAGGTATTACACGTCAGGCTGACAGCCAATTGGAAACCAACTCAGCTCTTCTGTCAATCGTCAATTGCCGAAAGTCCACTTGAGACAGTCTTCAGATATTTATAGTCATGAGAATAGTGTATTATGGTACAACGGGTAGGTCCCATAACACTCTTATGCGTAGAATCGGAAAGCTGAAATTTCGTTTATACTTTGAATATGATTGCTGACATTTCATTTATAACTGCTATCAAAAAGCTGACATTTCATTTATAACTGCTATCAAAACGCTGACATTTCATTTATAACTGCTATCAAAACGCTGACATTTCATTTATAACTGCTATCAAAAAGCTGACATTTCATTTATAACTGCTATCAAAAAGCTGACATTTCATTTATAACTGCTATCAAAAAGCTGCCATTCATTTATAACTGCTATCAAAAAGCTGACATTTCGTTTATACCTAGAATCGGAGATTTGACATGTTGCTTATAACTCGAAGCAAAAATCTATCAATTCTTGGATACGAAATGGCGAAATATGTCTTGAAGAATTTGACACTTACAGAAATTATTGAAGTCAAAATTGTCATAGCGAATAACACAAAAACTGTGACGAAAATATATATTTAAATATATATAAAATTTCGATTATTTAGAATTAAGGCTAAAAGCAATTATAAATAGTCGACAGAACAGATAGCGAAGATATTTTACAGAGACAAATATTTCTCATGGCTATAAAACTTGTCTTGGAAGAGCCATTCTTGCCCGCGTCTTAAATTATCACAGCAAAGATGCTCTAAAAACAAAAGCTACGTTTCCTATCGTGGTTAACTCGAAACGAAGGGAAGAGGCGAGGGAAAATAGATTTAATTATCGTGATGGAATCTAAATTGGCTTTGAAAAAAAATGGTGTTTTTGATAAACGTGAGAATCAGCGCTGGCAAAAATAATGTTAAACGACGGAGGATCTTAATCTTTTATCGGGGACACGCCCACACTTCGCGATGATTTAACTTAACGTCGTATAGCAGCTTGTTGTTTAAAAGACGAAAATTACTGGGGCGGGACAACAAAAACTGTGAATTGCATTAGATTCTATGCAAAATAGTGAAAATAAACGAAAAGACATATAAATATGACGCAAAAAAGATAAATATATAAAGATATAGATATGAATGCTGGGAAAAATAGATATCCATGATTAGATAGATAGATAGATAGATAGATAGATAGATAGATAGATAGATAGATAGATAGATGTAGATGATTGTGGGGAATATATATGAAGGTTTTGTAGATAGATAGATAGATAGATAGATAGATAGATAGATAGATAGATAGATAGATAATGAATAGATTAGATAGGGGAATATATAATGAAGGTTTTGAGGGGAATAGATAGAAGGTTTTAGATAGATAGATAGATAGATAGATAGATAGATAGATAGATAGATAGATAGATAATAATGAATGTTGGGGTAATATATATGAAGGTTTTGAGGATTTTAGATAGATAGATAGATAGATAGATAGATAGATAGATAGATAGATAGATAGATAGATAGATAATGAATGTTGTGGGGAATATATATGAAGGTTTTGAGATAGATAGATAGATAGATAGATAGATAGATAGATAGATAGATAGATAGATAGATAGATAGATATTGTTATGGTGCCCTATCTCCATTGGAATGAACTCTTCCTCTTTCATAAATATTAACCTGCGAGATTCCTAAAGGAGGCAATCAAGAGGCAGAGTAACTTGACTGTTTGGATGGGTACTTCTATCTACCGATTAATAACACTCATATTTTGTATATATGTTTTGTTATTCCAATACACTGGTTCAACTTACCTTCTTCTTTTCGTGTTTTTCTTCCTGGCCTTAACAGACCTCAACAGATAGATAGATAGATAGATAGATAGATAGATAGATAGATAGATAGATAGATAAGACAGTGAAGATCCTCGGAAGGTTATATGAAATTCTAATGAATGATCGGCACCGAGGTGAAGGGGTTCACTAAATTGCACCAAATGTGGAAGATCTGTATGACACATTTCAGCTACAGATGCCTCAGGGGCAAGAAGTAAATAGTAGAAAATCCACCAGAAAAAGGAAAGCGACGCACCAGTTAACAGTGGATCCAAAAAGGAAAAAGTATGACTGACAGCAAAAGTCTTAGGAGAGGGGTGTTGGGACGCCCGCGCCTATTCGGCTATAATGGACTATTCCATTACTATGTAAAGTAATGGTGGCATCTACGTAGGGAGAGAGTGTGCCGAGCAGCCGATCGACAAGTCAGTCGTAGACTTCCGGTGACGACCCGGAAGTACCCATTGCTCATACTACGTCTTACGACGGTTGAGACGATTAACCCTTATTCTTGTATTGGATACTAATAACCTTTGTAAATACTATTTTCACGGAATACAACAATTAACCTATTCCTGTTGTTGAGTTATTTATTCTTACTCACGACATAACACGACAGAATCCGTCTCCCCAGAAAACTGAACTTTTAGTGCTGCCAACATGGTTTGCTGCTCCGACTTCTTTGACCGTTGCAGGTGTTTCATATTACTGCCTCGTATTCAGCAGACACACCAGTGTATAAACATATACCGACGCTAATCCCCACAAATCCCCACCCTGCTTCTCTACAGTGGGACTGTATACCAATGCTGGAAACAAGCAACTTCCTATCTCATTAGTGAAGGAGCTCAAGTTCAGTAAATTTACGTCTTCACATGATGGTGAAGAACTCAGCCGATGAGTTCGTCAACATGTTACAACCAGAAATTGGCATCAATTGGTCGGCAATAGAATTTACCCAAGAAGCAACCTGCAAACCAAGATTATTGGGGTGATCCGGACCAATCGAGCTGGCCTGGGCAGCACAAACATAGTTTTTCTCTAATCCAAAGGGAAAAACGAGACATTGTGATTGAAGAAATCAAGAATTACAAGGAAGAGCAGGGTATAACTACTGCTGTTTTTCAGTCCTAACAATGTGCTTAGACTATATGGAGTGATATTGATCCAATGAAGCTACCACAGAATACCCTGATTACAATAGAGCCACTCCTGTGATCTATCTAGGATGTGTGTTGTGGTCCAGTGAATATCGGCTCGGAACGGGAAATTGGGGAGCCGAGTTCGAATTCCATTTGAATTCCCTGCATTCAATTACGCGTAAATAACCCTTGGGAAAGGTATTACCCCGTCTCTTCCCACCAGTTATGAGTTAAATAACAGGACAGATTGGGTTCTGTAGTCTTGGCTGACAACCAGTCTACTGCAGAAAGCAATGGCAACCTACTGCAGGAAAATCTTCTACCCAGTAAGTCATGTCTCTTTCGAGATTTGATCGCCCAAGCATGTATTAGGTATGGCACTTAACTGACTGACTGAATATAATAGTTGGAATCATGATTAAGGCTTCTAATGGTCATAAAGTGGGGGATCGATCTTCTATCGTTATGAAGTAATAAACTGATCCCCAACTAATTACTACGTAATAATATAATACATCTCTTCTCCCTCTAGCTATGAGTCTAATAACAGGACAGACTGGGTTCTATAGCCTTGGTTGGCAACCAGCCTACCCCAGAAATCAATGGCAATCTACTGCGGGAAAATCTTCTGCCCAATCAGTCATGTCTCTTTCGAGACTTGATCGCCCAAAGCGTGTATCAGGTATGGCACTTAACTGACTGACTGAATATAATAGTTAGAATCATGAGTAAGGCTTCTAATGGTCATAAAGTGGGGCATCGATCTTCTATCGTTATGAAGTAATAAACTAATCCTCACTAATTACTACGTAATATTATAATACATCTCTTCTCCCTCTAGCTATGAGTTAAATAACAGGACAGATTAGGTTCTATAGCCTTGGCTGGCAACTAGTCTACCGCAGAAAGCAATGGCAACCTACTGCGTGATAATCTTCTGCCCAGTCAGCCATGTCTCTTTCAAGATATGATCACCCAAGCGTGTATCACGTATAGCACTAAACTGATCTACCTATGATCGCCTACCAAACGCGACAAAGTTGAATCTGTGGAGATACACTGACACTGATGTATGCGCATTGTGTCATGTACACTTTGCATGCCTAGATGTACACGTGACATCTAAATAAAGTTGAAAATTTCCATGGTTTGAAGTAGCTAACAAATAGCCTGTAACGACCAGAGAACGTAATGTGGGCGATCGTCTTTTGAGGAAGACCCAAATAATTCCCATCATGACGCTACTTTTTTCTTTTTTTTTTAATCATCTCACCCCAAGCAAGGCATTCCACTGCCACTATTGCGCATGGGGCTACATAGGGGAAGGTAAAGAGAAGGAGTGGTTAGACATAGGGAATGTCACGAGGAAGGTGACGGATGAGTAAGGATAGCGAAGATGAGGGTTGGGCAGATGGGAAGAGTGTTTGATAGAATGGGAGCAGGTTAGTGTGTTAGGAGGTGTCTATTGACCTTACATTTAAACTCCTGGAGATTGTAGCCGTCGGGGAAGCAATCGTTTGGAAGAGAATTCCACAGTCGGGAAATGCGAGGAAAGAAACTGAGTAGAGCAGGTGATTAAAAGGTGTTAGTTGATCTTAGAAACATATCTGCCATTCCAAGTGCAACTTTTTCAGATAGACGCAGACCCTGACATTGTGGCATGACTTGATACAAAAAAAGTGTGTCCGCCTAGTAGAATTAACTGTTCTATGGGAGGAGAACAGGGAGAAGGCGCACAAGCGAAATAAAAACCGATACGAATCTCTGCGATCCGACTGCGTGGAAAAGGGTGGGACATGTCATGTGCTACCTATTGAGGTCGGGTGTCGTGAATTTTCTTGAACGCTCAATTGCTTCCTTCTTTTTTTGGGTGGTGAGTATCACTGGTCGGAATCTGAAGCGTGCTTTACATCGTCTCTAGACCACGGCCGAACAGGCATCGGGTTGGATCTAGTCAAGATCCAAAACAAATAAAGTTGATTGAAGTCATGCTTGCAAGACAGTGCTACTTACGACCTGAAACACATCTGTTTACCTTCCATTCTACATCACTGATAACGGTGGATACGGGCGCATTGTGTACTGGTTAATGATTAAAAGAAAACGATTTTAATATAACGTTGAAAATCTGACTTGCAGATGTAGAAATATTGCAAGAGACGGATACTTCTACACAAAAAAAAACAATATCCTGTCCGGTGGCAATAGCTGTTGGTAGCGTCAAGGGATGCTAGTACCGCTTTAGCCACCTCAGACTGGCAGCTGACGAAGGCAGGGTGTCGCACATTCATGATCGTTATAAATTATAAATCAAGTATGGAACTCCCAGACGTGCTATAGTCTTGTAGGATTATATGCATATTTATTAATATACTAGCAGTATAGCCCGGCGTTGCTCGGGTGTAATGAAAGCTTTAAAACTAATCCATGGTCCTGAAGCTCAGACTCAGCCTAAAGAATATTTGAAATAATAAAATAATTGCGACAATTTACCAATCGCACGTAGTACACACACACACACAACACACACACACACACACACACACACACACACAAACATATATATATATATATATATATATATATATATATATATATATATATATTGACTAGCAGTATAGCCCGGCGTTGCTCGGGTGGAATGAAAGCTTTAAAACTAATCCATGGTCCTGGAGCTCTGACTCTTTGGACATTGGCATGAAAGACTAAAAAGCAATAGTTGTTTCCAGTTAAACCGAAACTGTAGACTGAAAGAAAAATGAATGGATGTAAATCAAATTTTGGTTTCCTGGTATCGATATCAAATTTGCTGCACTATTGTAAGAATTGCAACCTTGAAATTTCTGAATATCGTTTCTTATGTCTTTGTCTATGAGTGTATCAAATTTGATTAAAATCGGACCACTCCTTCTATAACCCAATTTTTTCGATTTCCTTTTTGTTTCCATCATTTTTAGGACTTCACCATTGCTCACATGCTCGATCCATGATATTCGTAGCATCCCTCTGTAGAACCACATTGCAGTTGCTTCAAGTTTTTCCTTCATCTTTGATGATATAAATGTATAGAAACTGCAGTGACCACAATATATTGATTGTTATATGGAACTGATCCCCAACTTCATATCCAGTATACTTCTGTAGAACCACATTTCAGTCGCTTCAAGTTTTGCCTTCATCTTAGATGATATTGTCCAGCATTCACCGCCATATTGAAGAACAGACATCACATAGCAATCCAGTACTCTCTTCTTTGTTTCTAGTGAAATTGTCCTGTTTCTTAATACTCTTCTCAGCTCCTGGAATGCATCCTTGTGCTTTTGGATCTCAGGAATATAAATGTATAGAAACTGCTGTGACCACAAAGTTTATATATTAATTGTAATATGGAACTGATCCCCCACTTTATATCCAGTATGCTTCTGGAGAATCACATTTCAGTCGCTTCAAGTTTTTCCTTCATCTTTGATGATATTGTCCAGTGTTCACTGCCATATTGAAGAATCGACATCACATAGCAATCCAGTACTCTCTTCTTTGTTTCTAGCGAAACTTTTGGAATGCTTCCTTCGCCATGCCAATTCACCTTCGGATCTCTGTGTCGTACTTTCCGTCTTCTGTTATAACACTTCCCAGGTATTTAAATTTTTGTACCTCATTTAAGAGCCGCTCCTATATATTCAACAGGCTAACTGAAAATTTCACCTACAGTGCTTGAATCAAGCCGTGGTATATTTTTCGGCATTTTCCTGAATAAAAGTTTTGTGTTGTTAAATTTTAAATCAGTCCATCGAAGTTAGAAAGTTTTTTTAATTAGATATTTACTTTTTTAATTAGATATTTACGTGTACATATGTATATATACACATCCACTTAGGCGCGTTCATAAATATACATTTTTGTATATTTCTACATACATGTACACATATATATATATCCACTCATGCATGTATGTGTATGTATGTATCTATGGACATGTATCTCAAATTATATATATATATATATATATATATATATATATATATATATGACATCCACATACAAGCCTGTTTCGCTGTATCACAGCTTATCAGTGCGGCCAGACATCCATAATTGCCGTCGCTTAGTGAAATCGGGATCGAAACTCGACCGATGAAGTGTTAGTCAAAACAATCTTTGATTTTGACGGAAGGGTATAAAATCCGACAACCCCAAATCCCGACAATATCCTTAACAAACTAAAACTGTTAGCGATGGCAAATCAACACATGGCTAACTTGAATATCAAATTTCTATACGCAAACATATCAGTCATCAACTGCTCAAGAAAATTTTACAATGACATTTTTAAAGTCAAAAATCAACTTCCCACTATAAATGAACAAAATTATAAGGATATATTTTCTCATTACAAACCAACAAACCATTGTTATTTCACTTTCAACAGGAATTTTTATAGGGAGATATTTGGACTACCGATGGGTTCACCGCTCAATGAAGTACTGGCATGCATCTTACTAGAATGTTTAGAATCTGGCCATCATTTTCAACGTATTCTCCTAAAAATTTCCGATATATGCCCTGTTAATAAACCCACACGACACACCACTACCAGAACTTATTGATAGTTTTAAATATTCGTTGGACAATATTTTGTGGAAGCATGGATTTGTGGCAGTGAAGTGTCATTTGCGCTTAGTAACGCAATGTTTAAAATTTGAAGGCAGAGATTTTGTTGAAGTATCAAGCAGATGCAAAGGGAAAACATATTCGGATTCAGAATTTTTATTTTGTCTAACGAGGTCAAATGCCAGCTGATCCCCAGATAAGCTTATACCGGAAGACGGCTGTCGATGGGGCGGAAGTGACGTTAAGGCAACAGTTAGAAATGTTTGGTAGGAGTTTTACGTTTGATTTTAAGGAGTCTACAACTAGAGAATGTTATGCAGGAGATGGACAGACTGAAGATCAACATCCTAGGCATATGCGAAACCAGATGGTCTAATAATGGAGATATCAGCAGCGACACACACAGGATAATTTATGCAGGAGGCAAAAGCAATGAAAAAGCGGTCGGTTTAATTCTAAACAAAGAAGTAAAGGAATGCGTTCTTGGATACTGTCAGCTTTTAGAGAGAGTCCTTTTGGTTAAACTGCGGAGAAGGCCCTTCAATATAGCTATTATAGTAGTGTACGCACCGAGAACTCAAAGTTCGGAGGACGAAATAGAAACATTCTATTCAATACTGGACAGTGCCAAGGCTCAATGCAAAAGCCAAGAAATTAGGATTATAATGGGGGTCTTGAATGCCAAGGTAGGTAAAGATAGGGAAGGAAACACGACCGGCCCCTTTGGACTAGGAGTCCGCAACGAACGAGAAAAATGGGTCCAATGGTGCTCACGGATGTCCTAAAATCGGGTCTCCCCGATGTGTGGGAGTACTGACAACTCTGACCAAAGAACCTCCACAATACTCTACGGCAATGTCACTGTTTACTGGAGAAGCGGTCTCTGTATGGAAAATAAAAATAAAATATATTTCAAAGTTTATTTACATATGGGTCTGTCCCATTCTTTTTTTTTTTTTTTTCGACAAAGGCGTTTGTTGCAGATTGCATTTGTCGTTGCTAAAGGTGACGACGGAACAGGGGAAAAATGAAGAAGACGACTGTGGGATGTGATTGTGAAATTGATTTATGTGAAGAAGTCAGGATTGGTGTTCACCGACTGGGAAAAAATTTGTCCTCAGTGAGGGGCGGATCGGGTGGTGATCGCCGATAGAAGTTATTTGAAGTTTGTGAAACTGATTTACGAAAAAGTCTGGTTGAGTGTTCCTCGATGTTATAAAAATATGATTTGAGAATAATTGCCGTCGCAGTCGCTTAGTGAAATCGGCCAAAGTTGTGTAGACTTGATTGTCGTCATCCTCGTGGGTAGCAACCCAACATTGTGGTTACAGAATTCGTTGATCCCTATCAACGTGACCCCCCTCAATTTTTTTTCAGAAGAATATATACCTGAGAAAACTGTTGTGGCCTGTTACGGCCAGGAAACAAGAAAGTAGGTTGAACAGTGTATTAGAATCCCAGAACATATATACAATAATAAGATTGCTACTAGTCAGTAAATAGAAGTGTGTGTCAGAATTGTATAGTTACGCTTCGTCTCGACTGCCTCACAACTGCCTCTCGACTGCCTCCCCGGAAATCACGCTGGTTACTATTTATTGAAGGAAGAAGAGTTCATTTCACTGTATATACAATAATAAGATTGCTATTAGTCAGCAAATAGAAGTGTATGTCAGAATTGTATAGTTACTATGTCTTGACTACCTCCCAACTGCCTCCCCGGAAGTCACGCTGGTTAGTATTTATTGAAGCAAAAAGAGTTCATTCCACTGTAGATAGGGATACATAAAAGAAACAGAAGCAAACTTGACTTTACTATATTTCAACATCATGTTAATATGCACAGATCAGCATATTCAACTGAAGGTCGATTGAAAACCAATAAATAATAATACACTTTTGATCCTACCACAACAATAAAATCAAAAACGGAATAATCTTAAGCTTTTATTTAAAAGGCACTAAAATCAGTAGCCCCCAATTCCTACCCGAAGAAAAGTGTTGTGGGACCTCCCCTTTTTCTATGAAAATGGACTCAACTTGAATATACATATCCCCCAGCCATAGGGAAAACTGCAGATATACGTTAGAGACATTGGGACTAATTCGTAAGTTACCGAACAATACCGAAGTTCCACAGAGAATACCGCGTCAGTTGGCATAGTACCTCTGAGCTTCACTCAGCCAGAATAATATTACACGGATATACTATTTCAACACGGTTTCACCTAAAGATTTGTATATATATATATATATATATATATATATATATATATTCCTTACTAATCGTATTCCTAGATTACTAACCTGCTTTCCAGTTTGTATATTTACATTCAATATAACCTATTTTTCTCTCAAATATCTGTTTTGTTATTCATTATTTTGTGTGGTTCCTCACCCGGATCCACAACAAAAAGAGATACATTGAAAACGCCTTCAAACTCCTCCAGAACCCGAATAATTTCTTACAGAGTGCTAAGCACAAAGCCTTCAAAATCCATAAAAGAAAAGGAGAAAATACAAACATCTACAAATAATATAATCCAAACAAATTTGGCAAAATTAAAAACATATTCTTATCTACTATCTCCGCCATAAAAACTTATCAAGCCATGATGTAAAGTCCATGAACATCGCTTCTAGAACAATAACACATAATGGATCAAATCAGATTTTAACAATAACAGAGACAGAGGTAGGAATTGTTGGGGATTTATGGGTTGAAAAAGTGAAGTGTGTTTTCAGAAGGCTTTAAAAGTGTGATGGCTGCGTGATACGACCCAAACCCTAAAAAAAATTCTTAATAAAGTTAAATCCTAAAAACAAATTCTTTATAAAGTTAAATACGAGCAAAGATTTTAAATAACCAGAAGAAAAACAGTGTAGGAACAAAATAACAAATATTTTATACGCAGAATACTAACAAAATATGGTTTGGTGTATGTACAAAGAGAATGTCGACCAAGTGTGTTGAAATGATTATTCAATGAGTTGGAAAGTCTGTTCACCAAAGGTCTCTCGAACAATGTTCAGTGAAAGTTAGTTTGATCTTTAGGTAAATAAATTGAGTGCTAACACAAAATGTTAAATGAAAGAACGTTATAATTATTAATTGTAGAAACAAGTGAGTTACGTACCATGGATTGTTTTAATGTGCATATTTTTTCTCTTAACTTTTGAAGTAAGTTATTTTAATTTTCACTTTTCTGAATTCGTGTGAAGTGATTCGTTTTAGTAGTGAAATATTTAAAATGAAGCTTATATTGGTTAAGCGTTGCAAGTCAACAAGTAAAAATTAAATGTGTGAAAGTTTGTGAAATCGAGAATTTAAGTGATGAATGTTGATGTAAGTAATTTACTTATTTAGTGAAGTTGTGTTGAATTCTCGTTGAAATAGTTCTTTTACTTGTGGATGTTTGAAGTGAGTGAATAAAAATCCTTGTTTTTCTTTGATGAGATTTTGAAGTTTGGTGAGCGCGAAAAGTCAGTTGCTAATTGAAAAATGTTCATGGAAATGACTAGCGTGGATTCTGTTAGCATTTTAGCATTCACTGATTTCTGAATCGAAATCTGTTCCTTATATACTTTTTTAGGACCTAAAAGTGGCTCAGAGAGGCATATTGAAATTTTGCGCCAAAAGTATATATTATCCAATGAAACACTAAGAAACTGATTAACACACCGTGATTGGTCTGTTAATAGTGCTGGACTATTCCAAGAAAATTATTTACATAAGAAAAGGGTGGATAGCCTTATAGGCTGATCCAACAGAATATACAAAATAGACTACGCAAAACGTATATCTGCGAAATGGTGCCTTGTTTTCAAGATATAAGCGCCGAAAACTTTTGCCAATTCGGAGCGAGTAAATCTAAGCTTATTTATAAATGGAACTCTCTCTCTCTCTCTCTCTCTCTCTCTCTCTCTCTCTCTCTCTGTCCGTTACCTATAGACTCCGAAACGGCTGAACCGATTTTCTTGAAAATTTACACAGTTGTACTATAAGCGTCTGCGAGTGTTCTTAGCTAGCTTTTGTGTCGAGGTACCCCCGATAAATATCGAAAATCAATAATCGAAAAAATCAGGTTATAGACGGAGTGGTCCAATTTTAATCAAATTGAATACACTCTTAGACAAAGACATAAGAAACGACATTCAGAAGTTTCATGGTTACAGTTCTTACAACAGTGCAGAAAATTGATAATATATATATATAAAAGCAAGATGTTTGTGTGTGTGTCTGTTTATCTGCCTGTATGTTTGTATTTTTTTCAGCCCTTTTATTTTAGTTTTTGCTTCGGGTTTGGCTCTAAGTAGGTATAATTGTAGTTCTTAGTCTCAGCCATGATACCATTTACTCAGAGGACTTATTTAGCCTTCAAAATTCAGTTTACGACGAAAAATCTTATATGATATCGATACCAGGAAATCAAAATTTGACTTACATCCATTCATTTTTCTTTCCGTCTACGGTTTCGCTTTAACTGGAAACAACTATTGCTTTTTAGTCTTTCGTGCCAACGTCCAAAGAGTCTGAGCTCCAGGACCATGCATTAGTTTTAAAGCTTTCATGACACCCGAGCAACGCCGGGTTATACTGCTAGTAACGGATAAGAACGCCTCTACTCAGATGCAGGGAAAGACAACTGAAATACCTTAATGAAGAAATAGAACTTGGAAAACATAACCCTCAGGAGTAATGCTGAAAACAAGTGAGATAAGGAACGGTAGCGAGCCACTTACTTGACGAGTTTCTGTGAATGGTGGGAGGAACGGGGCAAAGGCACCCCAGTAAAGTGAAAAACTTGCTATGAAACTCAAGGGATAGGAAACTGTGGAGATCCAAATCATGTCATTAATAATGGGGCGCGCCACCTAAAGTCACAACAACAACAAGGACTCCAAAGAAACGGAGTTAAAGAACAAAAATTACTTAGAACATCAAAAAAAGAAATTGTGGAGAGCCACAATCGCATCTGTTCTAAAGGGGAGTGACACATAGAACAACAACAAGGACCACAGAAAGACGGCGTAAAGGAACAAAAATTACTTTTCTTTAAATTTTGTCAAGAATCTCGAGATCTTTTGCAGAAATACCAGACCAGTCAGAGCAACAGTACGAATAAAACATTTATAAATGTGCGCCTTCCTGGGTATGACGATAAACTACATCCATCAGCAAGACCTCTGATCGGGAGACTTTGAGGAGCGTTAAACTACGTTT
The DNA here is from genome assembly GCA_037127315.1 of Ascarosepion bandense. NCBI lineage: Eukaryota > Metazoa > Mollusca > Cephalopoda > Sepiida > Sepiidae > Ascarosepion > Ascarosepion bandense. The sequence continues at coordinate 906,777 of JBBBDQ010002221.1, forward strand.
TAAATGTTATTGTTGCCAAGTCCCCCCTCACAGAGGGTGGTAGCATTTGTTAGGGTTCCAGCTATGGGCAAATAGTTAACGCCGAAAATGGGTTCAAAACGCTATGAAAGTATACAAAATCTTATATTAAATATACCAGCAATACACGTTTTCAAAATAAAAAATATTCAAAAAATATTTTGTAAATTTTGTAACAAAAATATTACCAGCAGTAAATTTTTGCCACAAAAATATTACCAGCAGTAAATTTTTGCCACAAAAATATTACCAGCAGTAAATTTTTGCCACAAAAACATTACCAGCAGTAAATTCTTCTAACAAAAAATATAACCAATAGTAAATTTTGTCACAAAAATATTACCAGCAGTAAATTTTTGCCACAAAAATATTACCAGCAGTAAATTTTTGCCACAAAAATATTACCAGCAGTAAATTTTTGCCACAAAAACATTACCAGCAGTAAATTCTTCTAACAAAAAATATAACCAATAGTAAATTTTGTCACAAAAATATTACCAGCAATAAATTTTTGTCATAAAAATATTACCAGCAGTAAATTTTGTAACAAAAATTATTACCAGCAATGAATTTTTGTAACAAAAATATTACCAGCAGTAAATTTTGTAACAAAAATATTACCAGTAATAAATTTTTGTAACAAAAAACATTACCAGCAATAAATTTTTGCCACAAAAACATTACCAGCAGTAAATTTTGTAACAAAAAATATTACCAGTAGTAAATTTTGTCACAAAAATATTACCAGCAATAAATTTTTGTAACAAGAAAATATTACCAGCAGTAAATTTTGTAACAAATATATGACCAGCAATAAATTTTTGTAACCAAAAACATTACCAGTAGTAAATTTTGTAACAAAAAATATTACCAGCAATAAATTTTTGTCATAAAAATATTACCAGCAGTAAATTTTGTAACAAAAATTATTACCAGCAATAAATTTTTGTAACAAAAATATTACCAGCAGTAAATTTTGTAACAAAAATATTACCAGCAGTAAATTTTGTAACAAAAATATTAACAGTAATAAATTTTTGTAACAAAAAAACATTACTATCAATAAACTTTGAAGCATAAAAATATTACTAGCAATAAATTTTTGTAACGAAAATATATTACCTGAAACAAATCTTTGTAATAAGATTTCCCAACAATACGAAATTACTAATGCTCCCAAAAATTAAACTACATTTCGATATTAAATGACCCATAAGGAGTTGATATGCTACTAAACAGGAAAACAAACAAATATAAATGTGCAAGATGGTGTCTGACTAGAACAATTGTCTGGCACTACAGTCAATTGAGTGCCATACGTGATACACGCTTTGGACGATCATGTCTCGAAAGAGACATGACTGACTGGGCAGAAGATTATCCCGCAGTAGCTTGCCATTGTTTTCTGCGGTAGACTGGTTGCCGGCCAAGGCCATAGAACCCAATCTGTCCAGTTATTTGACTCAGAGCTAGAGGGAGAAGAGATGCATTATATTATTGCATAGTAATTAGTGGGGGATCAGTTTGTTACTTCATAACAATAAAAAACCGATCCCCCACTTTATGACCAGTAGAAGCCTTAATCATGATTCCAACTATTATATTCAGTCAGTCAGTTGAGTGCCATACGTGATACACGCTTGGGCGATTATGTCTCGAAAGAGACATGACTGACTGGGCAGAAGATTATCTCACAGTAGGTTGCCATTGCTTTCTGTGGTAGACTGATTGCCGACCAAGGCTATAGAACCCAATCTGTTCTGTTATTTAACCCACAACTGGAAGGAATAGGCGGATTAATACCTTTTCCAAGTGTATTTGCGCGTAAGTGAATGCAATGAATTCAGCTGGAATTCGAACTGGGCTCCCCGATTTCTCGTTCCGAGCCGATGTCTACTGCGCCACAACGCACATAGTGAGCCAATTTCTCTAGCAACAGTTTTAGCAATTGATTCACTCTAATCTCGGTGGTACATGCCAGAGGGTAAAGTGAGCCGAAGAGGTGCAAAGAGTTGCTCTTCTGGACATTAGCATCAAGCAGGGAGAAATTACTCTCCGTAGCGAATTAATTAAAGCAATTTTGTTTGGGAGGCGATAAAATTTACAAGCCATTCCTTGCCCCTTGCCACTGGTTTGAGGTTCTTTTCAAGAGCATGTTGAAAGTTATACTTTGTCGAACCTGTCCGCCTTGCTACTATGACAAGAGTAAATGGTTGTGTCATCATAATAAATTCCTAGTTGGGATATGGTATATATTAGAGCCTATTGCATCAACTGATAGAGGGATGGGTTTCATCAGGCCATCCTGTCCTAGACACAAAGCTGCTGCCATGACTGCAGTACATATGTTGATGTTAAGCCCTCATGTATATTACTTGTAATATCAAATTTAATTTTTGTATCTTAGAATTTAATGCATCTACTTGAAGAGGGATAGGCTCCGTTAGGCTATCTTGTCGTGGACACACGATTGCAATATGGCTGCAGTATATATGTTGACCCTAACTCAATATGTATATTACTTGTGATATCAAATTTTATTTCTTGTCTAATACATTCTTTTAAATGAACCTGAAGAGGGATAGGTTTCGTCAGGCTATCTTTATTCTAGACAGATCTCTGCTACCACGTCTACAGTATATACGATGACTCTAAACCCTAATGCATATTACTTGTAATTTTAAATTTTATTTAAATTTTATTACTTGACTACTACAGTGTGAAGAAGGATTTGCTATCGTGTCATAGGCACACGACTGCTGTCATGGCTGCAATACATATGTTGTCCTTCGGTGCTCATATATATTACTTGCGATATCAAATTTGTTTTCTTGTCCATTAGAGTTTATTGCATCAACCTGAAGAGGGATGGGTTCCGTCAGGTTATCTTGCCTTAGACACACCAAAGGTGCCATGGCTGCAGTACATATGTTGACCGTATACCCTAATGTATATTACTTGCTATATCAAATTTGTTTACTTGACTATTACAGTTTATTGCATCAACCTGAAGAGGGATGGGTTCAGTCAGGTTATCTCGTCTTAGACACACCAAAGGTGCCATGGCTGTAGTACATATGTGGACCCTAAACCCTAATGTATACTACTTGCGATATCAATTTTTTTTCTTGTCTATTAGTGTTTATTAAATCACCTGACTAGGAATGGGTTTCATCGGGTTAGCTTATCTTAGACACACCAAAGTTACCATGGCTGCAGTACATATGTTGACCCTAAACCCTAATGCATATTACTTGCGATATCAAATTTGATTTGTTGTTTATCACATCAGCCTGATTAGTTATGGTCTCTCCCGGACGGCCTTGTGTAGGCACACCACTACCCGCATGACTGCAGTATATATGCTGACTCTTGAATTTTGTCTGTAATATCAGCCCAGAGAATGACAAGACCCGCTTGGCTAACTTTTTTTTATACATACCAATTCTGCTATGGATGCAGTACATGTGATGCTAGGATTCCAAATATCGTGGTCGGCGTTTGAACTGTATATTTACTCTGCTACTATTACAATTGTAGTGAGTTCTTTACAGAGGCGCTCACCAATCGTGGTCTTGTACTGCACTTAGTTCGGCTTTTTGAATGATATTATAATGTTTATTCAGTTAAGTATGTAAGGTTTTTATTAGCTTTTGAAGTTTTGAGTCTCCAGGAATCCATAAGATTTGTGGGGATGTTTATTTTTTTTTTCTTTTAAGTACTTTCAGAGTTTGCTGTTATTGGTGATGGTGATGGTGGTGGCGGTGGCGGTGTTTGTTGTTTGTTTGTTTTTTTTTTGTCTTTTTTTTGCCTTGGTTTGTGTTCATTCCTACTTTCGAGATTTCCAGCCAAAGAATGTTAATCCACAGGTCTGGATAGACAGGAAGGAAGCAATTATACTTCGGTTGCGTCTTTTATGGCTTCTTTATTCTTTCCAGACTTCGACTTTTGGGGAACCTTGACGTGGCGTAATGGTTAGCAAACTCATCTCGCCTCATCCATTACAAGTGAATAGAGATTTCGACCCTCACTGGATGCCCTACACTTTCGATCTTGTGCTACATTTGATCTACGCTTAGAAAATCATCTTCCCAGACTGCAATAAACAGGAGGCGATCCTGGAAAGGAGACAACCGGAAAGTTCAAAAAGGAAATGCATATCGCACCTATTTCACGCTTTAACCTCCCCACACTCTCTCCCTCTCTCTCTCTCTCTCTCTCTTCCCTGTCTCTCTCTCTCTCTCTCTCTATATATATATATATATATATATATATATATTTGCTCTATATGTATTTATATACATATATATTTATAGCTCTCTTAGAGAGTTATCCTACCACTCTATGTACAGGATACTCCTTTGGATTCTTCTATACCCACACTGCATGCTGATATATATATATATATATATATATATATATATATATATATATATATATAGTAAAGTTTTGTAATTTGCTTGAAACATTGTGTATATTAGGTGTATGGTTAGGTATTGAAGGCTCTCACAATGCGTTTAGTAAAATAAAGGAAGGTAAAGAAGTTGTTGGGTATTATCTAATATTTCGAGATCAAAATCTCATCTTCAGAATGGTAGGAGAGCTTGGTTTCACGTTCGTCCGTGAACCGTGCCTTTCAGCGAATGGTCGTCTTTCGCTGCTACTGCTGTCGTTAATTGTAGTGTGTGTGTGTGTGTGTGTGTGTGTGTGTGTGTGTGTGTGTGTGTGTGTTAGAGCGTGAGTGTGTGTGTGTGTTCCAATTAACGACAGCATTACATTAACGTGCTCGACTGTGGATGTTTTTCTTTCCTCCTGAAACTTGAATATTTCTGAGTTGTGGTCGTTTCGGGCGCCAAGATTGTTGCTTTTTTCGTAGTTTTACTGATAAAATGTACTTTAGCAAGAAGTCTTTTTATTGCAAAAGCACTCGATATCGGGCTGAAGATAAAACGTTGATAGAGTTCACAAAGACTATCCAATAGTAGGCCGGGGATTAAAAGAAAGAGAAATAACAGGGAATCTATCGAAGGATAAAAGATGAACGAGATTCAAGAAGTTGATTTTAAATTCTTGGAGATTATATATAAGAGAAGCAAGTAAACGGAAGAGAATCCCACAGGTGAGAAGTGCGAGAAAAGAAACTGTTATAGTAAAAGTATCGGTTACATTTAACTATTTCAAAGAAAAAGAATGGGATCTAGATGCTAATTTAGTCAGTTAAGTGTCATACGTGATACACGCTTTGGGCGATCATGTCTCGAAAGAGACATGACTGACTGGGCAGAAGATTATCTCGCATTAGGTTGCCATTGCTTTCTGCGGTAGACTGGTTGCCAGCCAAGGCTATAGAACCCAATCTGTCCTGTTATTTAATCGATAACTGGAGGAAAGAGACGGATTAATACCTTTCCCAAGGGTATTTGTGCGTAAGTGAATGCAAGGAATTCAATTGAAATTCGAACTCGGCACCCCAATTTCTCGTTCCGTGTCGATATTCACTGCACCACAACGAACATCTGCTAATTTAGTAGCACGCTTAAATACATATGGTCGAGGCACCAGGAAAAAATGATTGTCGGAGTATTTACCATGAAAACATTTGCAGGAAATACAGAAAAAAAACACGTCGCTTCGGTGAGAAAGATACAGAAGTTGAGAAGGATCCTTTGCAAATCCTTCTTTGGATTTTGTCGACAACGTCACCAGATTAGATATGGCAACAGTATTCAATGAACAAATAGTAGATTTCTAAATGTGCAAGATGGACTCTGACGAGAAAATATTTCCAGTACGACACAGTGACCCAGCAGTTATTGATTCATGTCAGTTGAAAAGGCGAGGTTAAGGAGGCACAGTGTGTTGCTCACTTAGTGACTAGCCTCAGCCATGCTGGTGGCGGGCAGGAACGTTTCTCTTTGGTGGTTAAAGGAGAGCAGTTTTGTTTTAAGGACATTAAATCTTTTAAGCTATTTTCTGCCCGAGTTAAGCTCCGTTTAGAGGTCAAGAAATCGGAGCGCCGAGTTCGAATTCCAGTTGAATTCATTGCATTCACTTACGCGCAAATACCCTTGGGAAAGCTATTAATCCGTCTCTTCCTTCCAGTTATGGGTTAAATAACAGGACAGAATGGGTTCTATAGCCTTGACTGGCAACCAGTCTACCGCAGAAAGCAATGACAACCTACTGCGGGATAATCTTCTGCCCAGTCAGTCTTTCGAGACATGATCACCCAATCGTGTTTCAGGTATGGCACTTAACTGACTGACTAGAGGTCCTTTTCAAGGACAGCCAGGTTAATTTTGTCACGCTTTGACGGATTTCCTATATAAAGAGGTGCCATTTGCGTAATTGCCTACTTGGGAACTTATGACATCAAAAGAGCATTGATGAAGATCCGAAACAGCGTAGGACCTAGGAAAGACCCTTTGGAAGACATTTGCATTCGTGATAAAGACTTTGGAAGCGTACCTGTTCAAAACAATCTTAAATTCAATTCCCTTCCGTTTACTTGCTTCCCTGCCAGCTACAATCTCCAAGAATTTAAATGTAAAGTCAATAGTCATCTCCTATCTCACTAACCTGCATCCTCTCTCTCATGCTCCTTTCTCTGTCCACTCCACTCTCATCAGCATTCTTGCCCACTTCCTGACACCTCCTATAATCTATCACTCTTTCTCATGACTTTCCTCCTATGTAGCCACTGCCAAACAGTGGAATTAAAATGCCTTGCTTGGGGCGATATGATTATAAAAAAACATTCTATACTGTTATAATGTGGATATAAAGTGGGGGTCAAATCTACATTACAATCAATATACAAACTGATCTCTCATTTTTTGGCCACAGTCTTCCTTCTCTTACCCATTTCCTGACACCCCCTATAACCTGTCACTCTTTCTCATAACTTTCCTCCTATGTAACCCCTGCAAAACAGTGGCAGTAAAATGCCTTGCTTGAGGAGATATGGGTATAAAAAAAATGTCAAAAATATGTTGGAAACGTTAGATATGCTTGATTTATTTTCAGAAGGATTTTAGAATTATATATATATAGCCCGACAGCTACAATCCCCAAGAATTTAAATGTAAAGTCAATAGTCATCTCCTATCTCACTAACCTGCATCCCCTCTCTCATGTTCCTTTCTCCGTCCACTCCATTCTCATCAGTATTCTCACCATTCTCTTACTCACATCCTGACACCCCCTATAACCTGTCCCTCTTTCTCATAACTTTCTTCCTATGTAACCCCCTGAGCACCGGTGACAGAAAATTTAGACACTGCTGTAGCCTGGTATTGAACTCACAACTTAAGGAGACATGGCCCAGTGGATATAGACACTGGTTAGTCCCTGTGACTTGACCCAAAAATTTGTACCAGGCTACAGCAGTGGTGAACAAGTAACTTACAGGGTTAGAGGGAGATAACTCATGACTTCCAATCTAAGCTTTACGCAAGGAATGAGGATGATATACCCCAGTGATTGCAATAAAGGGTTCAGTTCGAAATTCCTAGCACCCGAAGAAGGCTGGAGCGTACGACAGTCCAAACGTCGTACAAATGACAACAAAGATGAGGACAATAGTCCGATTGATGTAAATACTCTAAATACCCCAGTGATTGTAATAAAGTGTTCGGTTCGAAATTCCTAGCACCTGAAGAAGTCCGGGGCGTACAACGGCCGAAACGTCGTACAAATGACAATAAAAATGAGGACAATAATCAGAATAATGTAAATATTCTAAATACCCCAGTGATTGTAATAAAGGGTTTAGTTCAAAATTCCTAGCAGCTGAAGAAGGCCGTAGCGTACAACGGTGGAAACATTGTCCAAATGACAACAAAGATAAGGACAATAGTGGATCCTTTTATCAATTATTTATTTTTAATGCACATGAGATTTTCTATACTCACTTCAAGAAACCGTCTTCTGAAGAAAAAATTTGGTATTATCCACTAATATGTATCCTATAATATTATCCACAAATCTTCTATGTGCCCTGTCCCTTCAGGACGTAGGCGATCATGGCTTTCCACCTCTCCCTATCCCTGGTGGCTCTTAGCACACCTTCTCCTCTTACACCACACAAACCCCGCTCTGCCATCCACTAGCTAAAAACCCATAAATATGGAATATAAATGTATAGAAACTAGCGTGGCCACAAGATGAGGGATCAGTTTATATATTGATTATAATATAGATTTAATCCCCCACTTTATATCCACATCATAACTTCTTATAAACAGTTGGCATATATCATCTTCTTCTATGTGCCCTGTCCCTTCAGGACGTAGGCGATCATGGCTTTCCACGTCTCCCTATCCCTGGTGGCTCTTAGCACGCTTTCTCCTCTTACACCACACAAACCCCGCTCTGCTATCCACTAGCTCAAACCCATAAATATGGAATATAAATGTATAGAAACTAGCATGGCCACAAAATGAGGGATCAGTTTATATATTGATTATAATATAGATTTAATCCCCCACTTTATATCCACATCATAACTTCTTATAAACAGTTGGCATATATCTTCTTTTCTATATGCCCTGTCTTTTCAGGACGTAGGCGATCGTGGCTTTCCACCTCTCCCTATCCCTGGTGGCTCTTAGCACACCTTCTCCTGTTACACCATGCAATCCTCGTTCCGTCATCCACCTGATTAGGTCCTTCAAATATGTTATCCGCTGCTTTCCCATGTCTCTTTTTCCCTTTATCTGGCCTGTTAGTATCAGGTTTTCCAAGCCCTCTTTCCTCATTGCATGTCCCAAGAACTTCAGATATCTCTTCCTGGTGCTCAGTATTAATTTCCCTTTCGTTCCCATCATTTCTAAGATCTAACCATTGCTCACATGCTCGATCCATGATATTCGCAGCATCCTTCTGTAGAACCACATTTCAGGTGCTTCAAGTTTTTCCTTCATCTTTGATGATATTGTCCAGTATTCACTGCCATATTGAAGAACCGACATCATATAGCAATCCAGTACTCTCTTCTTTGTTTCTAGTGAAATTGTCCTGTTTCTTAATACTCTTCTCAGCTCCTGGAATGCATCCTTGTGCTTTTGGATCTCAGGAATATAAATGCATAGAAACTGCTGTGACCACAAAGTGAGGGGTCAGTTTATATATTGATTGTAATATGGAACTGATCCCCCACTTTATATCCAGTATGCTTTTGTAGAACCACATTTCAGCTGTTTTAAGTTGTTCCTTCATTTTTGATGATATTGTCCAGCATTCACTGCCATATTGAAGAACTGACAACACATAGCAATCCAGTACTCTCTTCTTTGTTTCTAGCGAAATTGTCATGTTTCTTAATACTTTACTCAACTTCAGAGATGCTCCCTTCGCCATGCCAACAATGTATCCTTTAATATTATCCACTAATATGTATCCTATAATGTTATCCACTAATATGTATCCTATAATGTTATCCACTAATATGTATCCTATAAAGCCAAAATGCAACACACAATCTAATGCAAGGAAAGATTCAATTTGGTTCATTTTTCTAGCTCTGGATGTGCGTTGTGGTGCAGTAGATATCGGCTCGGAAAGAGAAATCAGGGAGCCGAGTTCGAATTCCAACCGACTTCGTTTCATTCACGTACGCACAAATATCCTTCAGAAAGGTATATTAATCCATCTCTTTTTCCTCCATCTATGGTTAAATAGGCGGGCAGTTTGAGTTTTATAGCCTTGGTTGACTACCACAGAAAGGTTGACTACCGCAGAAAGTAATGACAACCTAATCTTCTACCCAGTCAGTCATGTCTCTTCCGAAATATGATCGCCCAAGCGTGCATCACGTATGGCATTTAACTGACTGACTGAATATAATAGTTGGAATCAGGATTACGGCTTCTACTGGGCATAAACTGGGGGATCGTTTTTCTATTGCTATGAAGTAATAAACTGATCCCCCACTAATTACTACATAATAATATAATGCATCTCTTCTCCCTCTAGCTATGAGTCAAATAACAGGACAGATTGGGTTCTATAGCCTTGGCTGGCAACCAGTCTACCGCAGAAAGTAATGGCAACCTACTGTGGAATAATCTTCTACTCATTCAGATTTGATTTCGAGATTTGATCGCCCAAAGCGTGTATCAAGTATGGCAATTATCTGACTGACTGACATTCTAGCCGTAGAGCAGATTTCAAACCTAAATTCTGAAATGTCTTCATAAGATATTGAACCAAATTACTAACCATCAACACACATAAAAACATTATATTACATCGCCAACCTTCATTGAATCCATTCTTAAAATATCGAAATCTAAAACAATCAGTATGACTATTTAGCCTTACTCTCACCGTCCTAACTCGGGCGAGTTGTGACACAAGGTCGGTTTTTAATGTGGGAAACCTGAAGGCGTAAGCTAGTTAAATATTACCCAACCCCCGCATATCCGGTAACAGGGTTCTAAGCTTGTCTTAGAATGTCTTAGTTGGTCGTAATTGTCTTAACTGAACCGCCAAAATGGCAGATAAATATGTACATAAAAACGTTCCAAAATCATACATATTAGGTTTATCTGACAGGTTTAATCCGTTAATTTCTTGAAACCTCGGCCACAAATTATAACAACATTGGTTTTAGAAGATTCTAATGCTCGTGATACACGACTGACCAATGAAGATCAAACAACAAAAATGTAAAATTATCAGAATTCCTTTCTTCTTTTTCTCCATATCTCATTATCTCGTTAACCTTCAATAAAAGAGAAAGGTTAAATTGATAAACGTTTCAAAATCGTTCTTTATATTATCGTTCAAAATCTACCCAGTAACCAAAAAAGAAATACCAAATCTGGAGTAAAAAAAAAATAACTCATTCTTGTTTAATGTTACAAGTTCTATTTGTTTATTTTTGTAATACTATATCTCTTCAGAGAAGGTTATCACGACTCTCCACAGTTTCTTTTTCTTTATTAACGTTGAATTGCTTAATTACGTTATTTTACGTTTACATCTGAATTCCATATAAATGTACCCTTTATTACGGCTATTGTGATGATGAATGTGCGTTGTGGTCCAGTGGATATCGACTCGAAACGACAAATCGGGGTGCCGAGTTCGAATTACAATTGAATTCCTTACATTCACTTCACTAATAACCCTTGGGAAAGGTATTAATCTGTCTCTTCCCTCTAGTTATGTCCAATAATATGACAGATTGTGTTCTATAGACTTGACTGGCAACCAGTCTAACGCAGAAAGCAATGGCAGCCAACTTCTGTATAATCTACTCATCAGTCGGTCATGTCTCTTTCGAGACATGATCGCCCAAGTCGTGTATCATGTGTGGCACTTAAATGACTGAATCAATGTGCGTTGTGGTGCAGTGAATATCGACCTTTAACGACAAATTGGGGAGCCGAGTTCAAATTCCAATTGAATTTCTTACATTCATTAGCAGGTTTCTTACGGTACCCGGTGTTCTACAGCGGTATCGCATTTATTGACCGGGTTAAACGTTGCTTAACTTCGAGAACCGATGTTTTCTGCACGATCTGAGTGTAAGCTATAGTATGGGTAAACTAGTATTAATGTGAAATTCTGTTGGATATAAAATGGATGACCAGTTTTCTACAGATATTAAGTAATAAATTGATCCCCGAAATTTACTCCATATTATTAATTGTAAAAATATTTTTAAAATCTTACATACGCAAATATTTACATAATAATGAGGTTGAAATGAAATGTCAATTTTATATATACCGTTATTTTATAGCATGGATAATTATTTTAATCCTTTTAACCGAAGTAAGGCGATCAGGCCACTAACACTCAAGGTGTTACAGGAAATGAAAGTGTTTGAGAAAATATTAGTGAGGAGAAAGGGCAATAAAGAACCGGGTTCAGTTAGACATAAGATGGTGATAATGCCGCTAAGACTCAAGGATTACAGGGAGTGAAAGTGAATGAGAAGACATTAATGAAGAGAAAGGACAATAAAAGAATAGGATTCAGGAAGACATGAGATGGAGATAATGCTTCTAAGACGCTAGGATTTACAGGGAGTGAAAGTGAATGAGAAGACATTAGTGAAGAGAAAGGACAATAAAAGAATAGGATTCAGGAAGACATGAGATGGTGATAATGCCGCTAAGACGCTAGGATTTACAGGGAGTGAAAGTGAATGAGAAGACATTAGTGAAGAGAAAGGACAATAAAAGAATAGTATTCAGGAAGACATGAGATGGTGATAATGCCGCTAAGACGCTAGGATTTACAGGGAGTGAAAGTGAATGAGAAGACATTAGTGAAGAGAAAGGACAATAAAAGAATAGGATTCAGGAAGACATGAGATGGTGATAATGCCGCCAAGACTCAAGGATTACAGGGAGTGAAAGTGAATGAGAAGACATTAGTGAAGAGAAAGGACAATAAAAGAACAGGATTCAGGAAGACATGAGATGGTGATAATGCCGCCAAGACTCAAGGATTACAGGGAGTGAAAGTGAATGAGAAGACAATAGTGAAGAGAAAGGACAATAAAAGAATAGGATTCAGGAAGACATGAGATGGTGATAATGCATCTAAGACACAAGGATTTACAGGGAGTGAAAGTGAATGAGAAGACATTGGTGAAGAGAAAGGACAATAAAAGAATAGGATTCAGGAAGACATGAGATGGTGATAATGCCTCTAAGAGGCAAGGATTTACAGGGTGGGAAATTGAATGAGAAGTCAGTAGTGAAGAGAATGGACAATAAAAGAACAGGATTCAGGAAGACATGAGATGATGATAATGCCTCTAAGTCGCAAGGATTTACAGGGAGTGAAAGTGAATGAAAAGACATTAGTGAAGAGAATGGACAATAAAAGAATAGCGTTCAGGAAGACAGGAGATGGAGATAATGCCTCTAAGACGCTAGGATTTACAGGGAGTGAAAGTGAATGAGAAGACCATTAGTGAAGAGAAAGGACAATAAAACAATAGGATTCAGGAAGACACGAGATGGAGATGATGCCTCTAAGACGCTAGGATTTACAGGGAGTGAAAGTCAATGAGAAGACATTAATGAAGAGAAAGGACAATAAAAGAATAGGATTCAGGAAGACATGAGATGGTGATAATGCCTCTAAGACGCTAGGATTTACAGGGAGTGAAAGTGAATGAGAAGACCATTAGTGAAGAGAAAGGACAATAAAAGAATAGGATTCAGGAAGACATGAGATGGTGATAATGCCTCTAAGACGCTAGGATTTAAAGAGAGTGAAAATGAATGAGAAGACATTAGTGAAGAGAAAGGACAATAAAAGAATAGGATTCAGGAATACATGAGATGGTGATAATGCCTCTAAGACGCTAGGATTTACAGGGAGGGAAAGTGAATGAGAAGACCATTAGTGAAGAGAAAGGACAATAAAAGAATAGGATTCAGGAAGACATGAGATGGTGATAATGCCTCTATGACGCTAGGATTTACAGGGAGTGAAAGTGAATGAGAAGACCATTAGTGAAGAGAAAGGACAATAAAAGAATAGGATTCAGGAAGACATGAGATGGAGATAATGCCTCTAAGACGCTAGGATTTACAGGGAGTGAAAGTGAATGAGAAGACATTATTGAAGAGAAAGGACAATAAAAGAATACGATTCAGGAAGACATGAGATGGTGATAATGCCTCTAAGACGCTAGGATTTACAGGGAGTGAAAGTGAATGAGAAGACATTAGTGAAGAGAAATGACAATAAAAGAATAGGATTCAGGAAGACATGAGATGGTGATGATGCCTCTAACACACTAGGATTTACAGGGAGTGAAAGTCAATGAGAAGACCATTAGTGAAGAGAAAGGACAATAAAAGAATAGGATTCAGGAAGACATGAGATGGTGATAATGCCTCTAAGACGCTAGGATTTAAAGGGAGTGAAAGTGAATGAGAAGACATTAGTGAAGCTAAAGGACAATAAAAGAATAGGATTCAGGAAGACATGAGATGGTGATAATGCCTCGAAGACGCTAGGATTTACAGGGACTGAAAGTGAATGAGAATACATTAGCGAAGAGAAAGGACAATAAAAGAATAGGATTCAGGAAGACATGACATGGAGATAATGCCTCGAAGAGGCTAGGATTTACAGGGAGTGAAAGTGAATGAGAAGACATTAGTGAAGAGAAATGACAATAAAAGAATAGGATTCAGGAAGACATGAGATGGAGATAATGCCTCTAAGACGCTAGGAGTTACAGGGAGTGAAAGTAAATGAGAAGACATTAGTGAAGAGAAAGGACAATAAAAGAATAGGTTTCAGGAAGACATGAGAAGGTGATAATGCCTCTAAGACGCTAGGATTTATAGGGAGTGAAAGTGAATGAGAAGACATTAGTGAAGAGAAAGGACAATAAAAGAACAGGATTCAGGAAGACATGAGATGGAGATAATGCCTCTAAGACGCTAGGATTTACAGGGAGTGAAAGTGAATGAGAAGACATTAGTGAAGAGAAAGGACAATAAAAGAATAGGATTCAGGAAGACATGAGATGGTGATAATGCCTCTAAGACGCTAGGATTTACAGGGAATGAAAGTGAATGAGATGACATTAGTGAAGAGAAAGGACAATAAACGAATAGGATTCAGGAAGACATGAGATGGTGATAATGCCTCTAAGACGCAAGGAGTTACAGGGAGTGAAATTGAATGAGAAAACATTAGTGAAGAGAAAGGACAATAAAAGAATAGGATTCAGGAAGACATGAGATGGTGATAATGCCTCTAAGACGCTAGGATTTACAGGGAGTGAAAGTGAATGAGAAGACATTAGTGAAGAGAAAGGACAATAAAAGAACAGGGTTCAGGAAGACATGAGATGGTGATAATGCCTCTAAGACGCTAGGAGTTACAGGGAGTGAAAGTGAATGAGAAGACATTACTGAAGAGAAAGGACAATAAAAGAATAGCATTCAGGAAGGCATGAGATGGAGATACTGCCTCTAAGACGCTAGGAGTTACAAGGATTGAATGTGAATGAGAAGACATTAGTGAAGAGAAAGGACAATAAAAGAATAGGATTCAGGAAGACATGACATGGAGATAATGCCTCTAAGACGCTAGGATTTACAGGGAGTGAAAGTGAATGAGAAGACATTAGTGAAGAGAAAGGACAATAACAGAACAGGATTCAGGAAGACATGAAATGGTGATAATGACTCTAAACGCTAGGAGTTCCAGGGAGTGAAAGTGAATGAGAAGACATTAATGAAGAGAAAGGACAATAAAAGGACAGGATTCAGGAAGACATGAGATGGTGATAATGCCTCTAAGACGCTAGGATTTACAGGGAGTGAAAGTGAATGAGAAGACATTAGTGAAGAGAACGGACAATAAAAGAATAGGATTCAGGAAGACATGAGATGGTGATAATGCCGCTAAGAGGCAAGGATTTACAGGGTGTGAAATTGAATGAGAAGACATTAGTGAAGAGAATGGACAATAAAAGAACAGGATTCAGGAAGACATGAGATGATGATAATGCCTCTAATTCGCAAGGATTTACAGGGAGAGAAAGTGAATGAAAAGACATTAGTGAAGAGAAAGGACAATAAAAGAATAGCATTCAGGAAGACAGGAGATGGAGATAATGCCTCTAAGACGCTAGGATTTACAGGGAATGAAAGTGAATGAGAAGACATTAAGGAAGAGAAAGGACAATAAAAGAATAGGATTCCGGAAGACACGAGATGGAGATGATGCCTCTAAAACGCTAGGATTTACAGGGAGTGAAAGTGAATGAGAAGACATTAATGAAGAGAAAAGACAATAAAAGAATAGGATTCAGGAAGACATGAGATGGAGCTTATGCCTCTAAGACGCTAGGATTTACAGGGAGTGAAAATCAATGAGAAGACTTTAATGAAGAGAAAGGACAATAAAAGAATAGGATTCAGGATGACATGAGATGGTGATAATGCCTCTAAGACGCTAGGATTTACAGGGAGTGAAAGTGAATGAGAAGACATTAGTGAAGAGAAAGGACAATAAAAGAATAGGATTCAGGATGACATGAGATGGTGATAATGCCTCTAAGACGCTAGGATTTACAGGGAGTGAAAGTGAATGAGAAGATATTAGTGTAGAGATATGACCATAAAAGAATAGGATTCAGGAAGACATGAGATGGTGATGATGCCTCTAAGACGCTAGGATTTACAGGGAGTGAAAGTGAATGAGAAGAACATTAGTGAATAGAAAGGACAATAAAAGAATAGGATTCAGGAAGACATGAGATGGTGATAATGCCTCTAAGAGGCTAGGATTTAAAGGAAGTGACAATGAATGAGAAGACATTAGTGAAGAGAAAGGACAATAAAAGAATAGGATTCAGGAATACATGAGATGGTGATAATGCCTCTTTGACGCTAGGATTTACAGGGAGTGAAAGTGAATGAGAAGACATTAGCGAAGAGAAAGGACAATAAAAGAATAGGATTCAGGAAGACGAGATGGAGATAATGTCTCTAAGACGCTAGGATTTACAGGGAGTGAAAGTGAATGAGAAGACATTAGTGAAGAGAAATGACAATAAAAGAATAGGATTCAGGAAGACATGAGATGGTGATGATGCCTCTAGGACTCTAGGATTTACAGGGAGTGAAAGTGAATGAGAAGACCATTAGTGAAGAGAAAGGACAATAAAAGAATAGGATTCAGGAAGACATGAGATGGTGATAATGCCTCTATGACGCTAGGATTTACAGGGAGTGAAAGTGAATGAGAAGACATTAGCGAAGAGAAAGGACAATAAAAGAATAGGATCCAGGAAGACGAGATGGAGATAATGCCTCTAAGACGCTAGGATTTACAGGGAGTGAACGTGAATGAGAAGACATTAGTGAAGAGAAAGGACAATAAAAGAATAGGATTCAGGAATACATGAGATGGAGATAATGCCTCTAAGACGCTAGGATTTACAGGGAGTGAAAGTGAATGAGAAGACATTAGTGAAGAGAAATGACAATAAAAGAATAGGATTCAGGAAGACATGAGATGGTGATGATGCCTCTAAGACGCTAGGATTTACAGGGAGTGAAAGTGAATGAGAAGACCATTAGTGAAGAGAAAGGACAATAAAAGAATAGGATTCAGGAAGACATGAGATGGTGATAAAGCCTCTAAGACGCTAGGATTTACAGGGAGTGAAAGTGAATGAGAAGACCATTAGTGAAGAGAAACGACAATAAAAGAATAGGATTCAGGAATACATGAGATGGAGATAATGCCTCTAAGAGGCTAGGATTTAAAGGGAGTGAAAAATGAATGAGAAGACATTAGTGAAGCTAAAGGACAATAAAAGAATAGGATTCAGGAAGACAAGAGATGGTGATAATGCCTCTAAGACGCTAGGATTTACAGGGAGTGAAAGTGAATGAGAAGACCATTAGTGAAGAGAAAGGACAATAAAAGAATAGGATTCAGGAAGACATGAGATGGTGAAAATGCCTCTAAGACGCTAGGATTTACAGGGAGTGAAATTGAATGAGAAGACATTAGCGAAGAGAAAGGACAATAAAAAAATAGGATTCAGGAAGACATGAGATGGAGATAATGCCTCTAAGACGCTAGGATTTACAGGGAGTGAAAGTGAATGAGAAGACATTAGTGAAGAGAAATGACAATAAAACAATAGGATTCAGGGAGACATGAGATGGAGATAATGCCTCTAAGACGCTAGGAGTTACAGGGAGTGAAAGTGAATGAGAAGACATTAGTGAAGAGAAAGGACAATAACAGAACAGGATTCAGGAAGACATGAGATGGTGATAATGACTCTAAACGCTAGGAGTTACAGGGAGTGAAAGTGAATGAGAAGACATTAATGAAGAGAAAGGACAATAAAAGGACAGGATTCAGGAAGACATGAGATGGTGATAATGACTCTAAGACGCTAGGATTTACAGGGAGTGAAAGTGAATGAGAAGACATTAGTGAAGAGAACGGACAATAAAAGAATAGGATTCAGGAAGACATGAGATGGTGATAATGCCGCTAAGAGGCAAGGATTTACAGGGTGTGAAATTTAATGAGAAGACATTAGTGAAGAGAATGGACAATAAAAGAACAGGATTCAGGAAGACATGAGATGATGATAATGCCTCTAATTCGCAAGGATTTACAGGGAGAGAAAGTGAATGAAAAGACATTAGTGAAGAGAAAGGGCAATAAAAGAATAGCATTCAGGAAGACAGGAGATGGAGATAATGCCTCTAAGACGCTAGGATTTACAGGGAATGAAAGTGAATGAGAAGACATTAAGGAAGAGAAAGGACAATAAAAGAATAGGATTCAGGAAGACACGAGATGGAGATGATGCCTCTAAAACGCTAGGATTTACAGGGAGTGAAAGTGAATGAGAAGACATTAATGAAGAGAAAAGACAATAAAAGAATAGGATTCAGGAAGACATGAGATGGAGATTATGCCTCTAAGACGCTAGGATTTACAGGGAGTGAAAATCAATGAGAAGACTTTAATGAAGAGAAAGGACAATAAAAGAATAGGATTCAGGATGACATGAGATGGTGATAATGCCTCTAAGACGCTAGGATTTACAGGGAGTGAAAGTGAATGAGAAGACATTAGTGAAGAGAAAGGACAATAAAAGAATAGGATTCAGGATGACATGAGATGGTGATAATGCCTCTAAGACACTAGGATTTACAGGGAGTGAAAGTGAATGAGAAGATATTAGTGAAGAGATATGACCATAAAAGAATAGGATTCAGGAAGACATGAGATGGTGATGATGCCTCTAAGACGCTAGGAATTTACAGGGAGTGAAAGTGAATGAGAAGAACA
Source organism: Ascarosepion bandense (assembly GCA_037127315.1). NCBI lineage: Eukaryota > Metazoa > Mollusca > Cephalopoda > Sepiida > Sepiidae > Ascarosepion > Ascarosepion bandense. The sequence goes on from JBBBDQ010002221.1 coordinate 925,620, forward strand.
TTAGTGAAGAGAAAGGACAATAAAAGAATAGGATTCAGGAAGACATGAGATGGTGATAAAGCCTCTAAGACGCTAGGATTTACAGAGAGTGAAAGTGAATGAGAAGACCATTAGTGAAGAGAAAGGACAATAAAAGAATAGGATTCAGGAAGACATGAGATGGTGATAATGCCTCTAAGAGGCTAGGATTTAAAGGAAGTGACAATGAATGAGAAGACATTAGTGAAGAGAAAGGACAATAAAAGAATAGTATTCAGGAATACATGAGATGGTGATAATGCCTCTAAGACGCTAGGATTTACATGGAGTGAAAGTGAATGAGAAGACATTAGTGAAGAGAAAGGACAATAAAAGAATAGGTTTCAGGAAGACATGAGATGGTGATAATGCCTCTAAGACGCTAGGATTTAAAGGGAGTGAAAGTGAATGAAAAGACATTAGTGAAGAGAAAGGACAATAAAAGAATAGGATTCAGGAAGACATGAGATGGTGATAATGCCTCTAAGACGCTAGGATTTAAAGGGAGTGAAAGTGAATGAGAAGACCATTAATGAAGAGAAAGGACAATAAAAGAATAGGATTCAGGAAGACATGAGATGGTGATAATGCCTCTTTGACGCTAGGATTTACAGGGAGTGAAAGTGAATGAGAAGACATTAGCGAAGAGAAAGGACAATAAAAGAATAGGATTCAGGAAGACGACGTGGAGATAATGTCTCTAAGACGCTACGATTTACAGGGAGTGAACGTGAATGAGAAGACATTATTGAAGAGAAAGGACAATAAAAGAATAGGATTCAGGAAGACATGAGATGGAGATAATGCCTCTAAGACGCTAGGATTTACAGGGAGTGAAAGTGAATGAGAAGACATTAGTGAAGAGAAATGACAATAAAAGAATAGGATTCAGGAAGACATGAGATGGTGATGATGCCTCTAAGACTCTAGGATTTACAGGGAGTGAAAGTGAATGAGAAGACCATTAGTGAAGAGAAAGGACAATAAAAGAATAGGATTCAGGAAGACATGAGATGGTGATAATGCCTCTATGACGCTGGGATTTACAGGGAGTGAAAGTGAATGAGAAGACATTAGCGAAGAGAAAGGACAATAAAAGAATAGGATCCAGGAAGACGAGATGGAGATAATGCCTCTAAGACGCTAGGATTTACAGGGAGTGAACGTGAATGAGAAGACATTAGTGAAGAGAAAGGACAATAAAAGAATAGGATTCAGGAATACATGAGATGGAGATAATGCCTCTAAGACGCTAGGATTTACAGGGAGTGAAAGTGAATGAGAAGACATTAGTGAAGAGAAATGACAATAAAAGAATAGGATTCAGGAAGACATGAGATGGTGATGATGCCTCTAAGACGCTAGGATTTACAGGGAGTGAAAGTGAATGAGAAGACCATTAGTGAAGAGAAAGGACAATAAAAGAATAGGATTCAGGAAAACATGAGATGGTGATAAAGCCTCGAAGACGCTAGGATTTACAGGGAGTGAAAGTGAATGAGAAGAGCATTAGTGAAGAGAAACGACAATAAAAGAATAGGATTCAGGAATACATGAGATGGAGATAATGCCTCTAAGAGGCTAGGATTTAAAGGGAGTGAAAAATGAATGAGAATACATTAGTGAAGCTAAAGGACAATAAAAGAATAGGATTCAGGAAGACAAGAGATGGTGATAATGCCTCTAAGACGCTAGGATTTACAGGGAGTGAAAGTGAATGAGAAGACCATTAGTGAAGAGAAAGGACAATAAAAGAATAGGATTCGGGAAGACATGAGATGGTGAAAATGCCTCTAAGACGCTAGGATTTACAGGGAGTGAAATTGAATGAGAAGACATTAGCGAAGAGAAAGGACAATAAAAAAATAGGATTCAGGAAAACATGAGATGGAGATAATGCCTCTAAGACGCTAGGATTTACAGGGAGTGAAAGTGAATGAGAAGACATTAGTGAAGAGAAATGACAATAAAACAATAGGATTCAGGAAGACATGAGATGGAGATAATGCCTCTAAGACGCTAGGAGTTACAGGGAGTGAAAGTGAATGAGAAGACATTAGTGAAGAGAAAGGACAATAAAAGAATAGGTTTCAGGAAGACATGAGATGGAGATAATGACTCTAAGACGCAAGGATTTACAGGGAGTGAAAGTGAATGAGAAGACATTAGTGAAGAGAAAGGAAAATAAAAGAATAGCAATCTAGGAAGACAGGAGATGGAGATAATGCCTCTAAGACGCTAGGATTTACAAGGAGTGAAAGTCAATGAGAAGACATTAATGAAGAGAAAGGACAATAAAAGAATAGGATTCAGGAAGACATGAGATGGAGATTATGCCTCTAAGACGCTAGGATTTACAGGGAGTGAAAGTCAATGAGAAGACATTAATGAAGAGAAAGGACAATAAAAGAATAGCATTCAGGAAGACAGGAGATGGAGATTATGCCTCTAAGACGCTAGGATTTACAGGGAGTGAAAGTCAATGAGAAGACTTTAATGAAGAGAAAGGACAATAAAAGAATAGGTTTCAGGAAGACATGAGATGGTGATTATGCCTCTAAGACGCTAGGATTTACCGGGAGTGAAAGTCAATGAGAAGACATTAATGAAGAGAAAGGACAATAAAAGAATAGGATTCAGGAAGACATGAGATGGAGATTATGCCTCTAAGACGCTAGGATTTACAGGGAGTGAAAGTGAATGAGAAGATATTAGTGAAGCTAAAGGACAATAAAAGAATACGATTCAGGAAGACATGAGATGGTGATAATGCCTCTAAGACGCTAGGATTTACATGGAGTGAAAGTGAATGAGAAGACATTAGTGAAGCTAAAGGACAATAAAAGAATAGGATTCAGGAAGACATGAGATGGTGATAATGCCTCTAAGACGCTAGGATTTAAAGGGAGTGAAAGTGAATGAGAAGACATTAGTGAAGCTAAAGGACAATAAAAGAATAGGTTTCAGGAAGACATGAGATGGTGATAAAACTCTAAGACGCTAGGATTTACATGGAGTGAAAGTGAATGAGAAGACATTAGTGAAGCTAAAGGACAATAAAAGAATAGGATTCAGGAAGACATGAGATGGTGATAATGCCTCTAAGACGCTAGGATTTACATGGAGTGAAAGTGAATGAGAAGACATTAGTGAAGCTAAAGGACAATAAAAGAATAGGATTCAGGAAGACATGAGATGGTGATAATGCCTCTAAGACGCTAGGATTTAAAGGGAGTGAAAGTGAATGAGAAGACATTAGTGAAGCTAAAGGACAATAAAAGAATAGGATTCAGGAAGACATGAGATGGTGATAAAGCCTCTAAGACGCTAGGATTTACATGGAGTGAAAGTGAATGAGAAGACATTAGTGAAGAGAAAGGACAATAAAAGAATAGGATTCAGGAAGACATGAGATGGTGATAATGCCTCTAAGACGCTAGGATTTAAAGGGAGTGAAAGTGAATGAGAAGACATTAGTGAAGCTAAAGGACAATAAAAGAATAGGATTCAGGAAGACATGAGATGGTGATAATGCCTCTAAGACGCTAGGATTTACAGGGAGTGAAAGTCAATGTGAAGACATTAGTGAAGAGAAAGGACAATAACCGAATAGGATTCAGGAAGACATGAAATGGTGATAATGCCTCTAAGACGCAAGGAGTAACAGGGAGTGAAATTGATTGAGAAAACCATTAGTGAAGAGAAAGGACAATAAAAGAATAGGATTCAGGAAGACATGAGATGGTGATAATGCCTCTAAGACGCTAGGATTTTCAGGGAGTGAAAGTGAATGAGAAGACATTAGTGAAGAGAAAGGACAATAAAAGAACAGGATTCAGGAAGACATGAGATGGTGATAATGCCTCTAAGACGCTAGGAGTTACAGGGAGTGAAAGTGAATGAGAAGACATTACTGAAGAGAAAGGACAATAAAAGAATAGAATTCAGGAAGGCATGAGATGGAGATAATGCCTCTAAGACGCTAGGAATTACAAGGATTGAATGTGAATGAGAAGACATTAGTGAAGAGAAAGGACAATAAAAGAATAGGATTCAGGAAGACATGAGATGGAGATAATGCCTCTAAGACGCAAGGAGTTACAGGGAGTGAAAGTGAATGAGAAGACATTAGCGAAGAGAAAGGACAATAAAAGAATAGGATTCAGGAAGACAAGAGATGGAGATAATGCCTCTAAGACGCTAGGATTTACACGGAGTGAAAGTGAATGAGAAGACATTAGTGAAGAGAAAGGACAATAAAAGAATAGGATTCAGGAAGACATGAGATGGTGATAATGCCTCTAAGACGCTAGGATTTACAGGGAGTGAAAGTGAATGAGAAGACATTAGCGAAGAGAAAGGACAATAAATGAATAGGATACAAGAAGACATGAGATGGAGATAATGCCTCTAAGTCGCTAGGATTTACAGGGAGTGAAAGTGAATGAGAAGACCATTAGTGAAGAGAAAGGACAATAAAAGAATAGGATTCAGGAAGACATGAGATGGTGATAATGCCTCTAAGACGCTAGGATTTACAGGGTGTGAAATTGAATGAGAAGACATTAATGAAGAGAAAGGACAATAAAAGTGCAGGATTCAGGAAACATGAGATGGTGATAATGCCTCTAAGACGCTAGGATTTACAGGGAGTGAAAGTGAATGAGAAGACAATAGTGAAGAGGACGGACAATAAAAGAATAGGATTCAGGAAGACATGAGATGGTGATAATGCCTCTAAGACGCAAGGAGTTACAGGGAGTGAAATTGAATGAGAAAACATTAGTGAAGAGAAAGGACAATAAAAGAATAGGATTCAGGAAGACATGAGATGGTGATAATGCCTCTAAGACGCTAGGATTTACATGGAGTGAAAGTGAATGAGAAGACATTAGTGAAGAGAAAGGACAATAAAAGAACAGGATTCAGGAAAGACATGAGATGGTGATAATGCCTCTAAGACGCTAGGATTTACAGGGAGTGAAAGTGAATGAGAAGACATTAGTGAAGAGAAAGGACAATAAAAGAATAGGATACAGGAAGACATGAGATGGTGATAATGCCTCTAAGACGCTAGGATTTACAGGGAGTGAAAGTGAATGAGAAGACATTAGCGAAGAGAAAGGACAATAAAAGAATAGGATTCAGGAAGACAAGAGATGGAGATAATGCCTCTAAGACGCTAGGATTTACAGGGAGTGAAAGTGAATGAGAAGACATTAGTGAAGAGAAAGGACAATAAAAGAATAGGATTCAGCAAGACATGAGATGGATATAATGCCTCTAAGACGCTAGGATTTACAGGGAGTGAAAGTGAATGAGAAAACCATTAGTGAAGAGAAAGGACAATAAAAGAATAGGATTCAGGAAGACATGAGATGGTGATAATGCCTCTAAGACGCTAGGATTTACAGGGTGTGAAATTGAATGAGAAGACATTAATGAAGAGAAAGGACAATAAAAGGACAGGATTCAGGAAGACATGAGATGGTGCTAATGCCTCTAAGACGCTAGGATTTACAGGGAGTGAAAGTGAATGAGAAGACATTAGTGAAGAGAACGGACAATAAAAGAATAGGATTCAGGAAGACATGAGATGGTGATAATGCCTCTAAGACACAAGGATTACAGGGAGTGAATGTGAATGAACAGACATTAGTGAATAGAAAGGACAATAAAAGAACAGGATTCAGGAAGACATTAGATGGAGATAATGCCTCTAAGACGCTAGGATTTACAGGGAGTGAAAATGAATGAGAAGACATTAGTGAAGAGAAAGGACAATAAAAGGACAGGATTCAGGAAGACATGAGATGGAGATAATGCCTCTAAGACGCTAGGATTTACAGGGTGTGAAATTGAATGAGAAGACATTAATGAAGAGAAAGGACAATAAAAGGACAGGATTCAGGAAGACATGAGATGGAGATAATGCCTCTAAGACGCTAGGATTTACAGGGAGTGAAAGTGAATGAGAAGAACATTAGTGAAGAGAAAGGACAATAAACGAATAGGATTCAGGAAGACATGAGATGGTGATAAAGCCTCTAAGACGCTAGGATTTACAGAGAGTGAAAGTGAATGAGAAGACCATTAGTGAAGAGAAAGGACAATAAAAGAATAAGATTCAGGAAGACATGAGATGGTGATAATGCCTCTAAGAGGCTAGGATTTAAAGGAAGTGACAATGAATGAGAAGACATTAGTGAAGAGAAAGGACAATAAAAGAATAGTATTCAGGAATACATGAGATGGTGATAATGCCTCTAAGACGCTAGGATTTACAGGGAGTGAAAGTGAATGAGAAGACATTAGTGAAGAGAAAGGACAATAAAAGAATAGGTTTCAGGAAGACATGAGATGGTGATAATGCCTCTAAGACGCTAGGATTTAAAGGGAGTGAAAGTGAATGAAAAGACATTAGTGAAGAGAAAGGACAATAAAAGAATAGGATTCAGGAAGACATGAGATGGTGATAATGCCTCTAAGACGCTAGGATTTAAAGGGAGTGAAAGTGAATGAGAAGACCATTAATGAAGAGAAAGGACAATAAAAGAATAGGATTCAGGAAGACATGAGATGGTGATAATGCCTCTTTGACGCTAGGATTTACAGGGAGTGAAAGTGAATGAGAAGACATTAGCGAAGAGAAAGGACAATAAAAGAATAGGATTCAGGAAGACGACATGGAGATAATGTCTCTAAGACGCTAGGATTTACAGGGAGTGAACGTGAATGAGAAGACATTATTGAAGAGAAAGGACAATAAAAGAATAGGATTCAGGAAGACATGAGATGGAGATAATGCCTCTAAGACGCTAGGATTTACAGGGAGTGAAAGTGAATGAGAAGACATTAGTGAAGAGAAATGACAATAAAAGAATAGGATTCAGGAAGACATCAGATGGTGATGATGCCTCTAAGACTCTAGGATTTACAGGGAGTGAAAGTGAATGAGAAGACCATTAGTGAAGAGAAAGGACAATAAAAGAATAGGATTCAGGAAGACATGAGATGGTGATAATGCCTCTATGACGCTAGGATTTACAGGGAGTGAAAGTGAATGAGAAGACATTAGCGAAGAGAAAGGACAATAAAAGAATAGGATTCAGGAAGACGAGATATAGATAATGCCTCTAAGACGCTAGGATTTACAGGGAGTGAACGTGAATGAGAAGACATTAGTGAAGAGAAAGGACAATAAAAGAATAGGATTCAGGAATACATGAGATGGAGATAATGCCTCTAAGACGCTAGGATTTACAGGGAGTGAAAGTGAATGAGAAGACATTAGTGAAGAGAAATGACAATAAAAGAATAGGATTCAGGAAGACATGAGATGGTGATTATGCCTCTAAGACGCTAGGATTTACAGGGAGTGAAAGTGAATGAGAAGACCATTAGTGAAGAGAAAGGACAATAAAAGAAAAAATAGGATTCAGGAAGACATGAGATGGTGATAAAGCCTCTAAGACGCTAGGATTTACAGGGAGTGAAAGTGAATGAGAAGAGCATTAGTGAAGAGAAACGACAATAAAAGAGTAGGATTCAGGAATACATGAGATGGAGATAATGCCTCTAAGAGGCTAGGATTTAAAGGGAGTGAAAAATGAATGAGAAGACATTAGTGAAGCTAAAGGACAATAAAAGAATAGGATTCAGGAAGACAAGAGATGGTGATAATGCCTCTAAGACGCTAGGATTTACAGGGAGTGAAAGTGAATGAGAAGACCATTAGTGAAGAGAAAGGACAATAAAAGAATAGGATTCAGGAAGACATGAGATGGTGAAAATGCCTCTAAGACGCTAGGATTTACAGGGAGTGAAATTGAATGAGAAGACATTAGCGAAGAGAAAGGACAATAAAAAAATAGGATTCAGGAAAACATGAGATGGAGATAATGCCTCTAAGACGCTAGGATTTACAGGGAGTGAAAGTGAATGAGAAGACATTAGTGAAGAGAAATGACAATAAAACAATAGGATTCAGGAAGACATGAGATGGAGATAATGCCTATAAGACGCTAGGAGTTACAGGGAGTGAAAGTGAATGAGAAGACATTAGTGAAGAGAAAGGACAATAAAAGAATAGGTTTCAGGAAGACATGAGATGGAGATAATGACTCTAAGACGCAAGGATTTACAGGGAGTGAAAGTGAATGAGAAGACATTAGTGAAGAGAAAGGAAAATAAAAGAATAGCAATCTAGGAAGACAGGAGATGGTGATAATGCCTCTAAGAGGCTAGGATTTAAAGGAAGTGACAATGAATGAGAAGACATTAGTGAAGAGAAAGGACAATAAAAGAATAGTATTCAGGAATACATGAGATGGTGATAATGCCTCTAAGACGCTAGGATTTACAGGGAGTGAAAGTGAATGAGAAGACATTAGTGAAGAGAAAGGACAATAAAAGAATAGGTTTCAGGAAGACATGAGATGGTGATAATGCCTCTAAGACGCTAGGATTTAAAGGGAGTGAAAGTGAATGAAAAGACATTAGTGAAGAGAAAGGACAATAAAAGAATAGGATTCAGGAAGACATGAGATGGTGATAATGCCTCTAAGACGCTAGGATTTAAAGGGAGTGAAAGTTAATGAGAAGACCATTAATGAAGAGAAAGGACAATAAAAGAATAGGATTCAGGAAGACATGAGATGGTGATAATGCCTCTTTGACGCTAGGATTTACAGGGAGTGAAAGTGAATGAGAAGACATTAGCGAAGAGAAAGGACAATAAAAGAATAGGATTCAGGAAGACGACATGGAGATAATGCCTCTAAGACGCTAGGATTTACAGGGAGTGAACGTGAATGAGAAGACATTATTGAAGAGAAAGGACAATAAAAGAATAGGATTCAGGAAGACATGAGATGGAGATAATGCCTCTAAGACGCTAGGATTTACAGGGAGTGAAAGTGAATGAGAAGACATTAGTGAAGAGAAATGACAATAAAAGAATAGGATTCAGGAAGACATCAGATGGTGATGATGCCTCTAAGACTCTAGGATTTACAGGGAGTGAAAGTGAATGAGAAGACCATTAGTGAAGAGAAAGGACAATAAAAGAATAGGATTCAGGAAGACATGAGATGGTGATAATGCCTCTATGACGCTAGGATTTACAGGGAGTGAAAGTGAATGAGAAGACATTAGCGAAGAGAAAGGACAATAAAAGAATAGGATTCAGGAAGACGAGATGGAGATAATGCCTCTAAGACGCTAGGATTTACAGGGAGTGAACGTGAATGAGAAGACATTAGTGAAGAGAAAGGACAATAAAAGAATAGGATTCAGGAATACATGAGATGGAGATAATGCCTCTAAGACGCTAGGATTTACAGGGAGTGAAAGTGAATGAGAAGACATTAGTGAAGAGAAATGACAATAAAAGAATAGGATTCAGGAAGACATGAGATGGTGATGATGCCTCTAAGACGCTAGGATTTACAGGGAGTGAAAGTGAATGAGAAGACCATTAGTGAAGAGAAAGGACAATAAAAGAATAGGATTCAGGAAGACATGAGATGGTGATAAAGCCTCTAAGACGCTAGGATTTACAGGGAGTGATAGTGAATGAGAAGAGCATTAGTGAAGAGAAACGACAATAAAAGAATAGGATTCAGGAATACATGAGATGGAGATAATGCCTCTAAGAGGCTAGGATTTAAAGGGAGTGAAAAATGAATGAGAAGACATTAGTGAAGCTAAAGGACAATAAAAGAATAGGATTCAGGAAGACAAGAGATGGTGATAATGCCTCTAAGACGCTAGGATTTACAGGGAGTGAAAGTGAATGAGAAGACCATTAGTGAAGAGAAAGGACAATAAAAGAATAGGATTCAGGAAGACATGAGATGGTGAAAATGCCTCTAAGACGCTAGGATTTACAGGGAGTGAAAGTGAATGAGAAGACATTAGCGAAGAGAAAGGACAATAAAAAAATAGGATTCAGGAAAACATGAGATGGAGATAATGCCTCTAAGACGCTAGGATTTACAGGGAGTGAAAGTGAATGAGAAGACATTAGTGAAGAGAAAGGACAATAAAAGAATAGGTTTCAGGAAGACATGAGATGGTGATAATGCCTCTATGACGCTAGGATTTACAGGGAGTGAAAGTGAATGAGAAGACATTAGCGAAGAGAAAGGACAATAAAAGAATAGGATTCAGGAAGACATGAGATGGTGAAAATGCCTCTAAGACGCTAGGATTTACAGGGAGTGAAATTGAATGAGAAGACATTAGCGAAGAGAAAGGACAATAAAAGAATAGGATTCAGCAAGACATGAGATGGAGATAATGCCTCTAAGACGCTAGGATTTACAGGGAGTGAAAGTGAATGAGAAGACATTAGTGAAGAGAAAGGACAATAAAAGAATAGGATTCAGGAAGACATGAGATGGTGATAAAGCCTCTAAGACGCTAGGATTTACAGGGAGTGAAAGTGAATGAGAAGACCATTAGTGAAGAGAAAGGACAATAAAAGAATAGGATCCAGGAAGACATGAGATGGAGATAATGCCTCTAAGACGCTAGGATTTAATGGGAGTGAAAGTGAATGAGAAGACATTAGTGAAGCTAAAGGACAATAAAAGAATAGGATTCAGGAAGACAAGAGATGGTGATAATGCCTCTAAGACGCTAGGATTTACAGGGAGTGAAAGTGAATGAGAAGACCATTAGTGAAGAGAAAGGACAATAAAAGAATAGGATTCAGGAAGACATGAGATGGTGAAAATGCCTCTAAGACGCTAGGATTTACAGGGAGTGAAATTGAATGAGAAGACATTAGCGAAGAGAAAGGACAATAAAAGAATAGGATTCAGGAAGACATGAGATGGAGATAATGCCTCTAAGACGCTAGGATTTACAGGGAGTGAAAGTGAATGAGAAGACATTAGTGAAGAGAAAGGACAATAAAAGAATAGGATTCAGGAAGACATGAGATGGAGATAATGCCTCTAAGACGCTAGGAGTTACAGGGAGTGAAAGTGAATGAGAAGACATTAGTGAAGAGAAAGGACAATAAAAGAATAGGATACAGGAAGACATGAGATGGTGATAATGCCTCTAAGACGCTTGGATTTACAGGGAGTGAAAGTGAATGAGAAGACATTAGTGAAGAGAAAGGACAATAAAAGAATAGGATACAGGAAGACATGAGATGGTGATAATGCCTCTAAGACGCTAGGATTTACAGGGAGTGAAAGTGAATGAGAAGACATTAGCGAAGAGAAAGGACAATAAAAGAATAGGATTCAGGAAGACAAGAGATGGAGATAATGCCTCTAAGACGCTAGGATTTACAGGGAGTGAAAGTGAATGAGAAGACATTAGTGAAGAGAAAGGACAATAAAAGAATAGGATTCAGCAAGACATGAGATGGAGATAATGCCTCTAAGACGCTAGGATTTACAGGGAGTGAAAGTGAATGAGAAGACATTAGTGAAGAGAAAGGACAATAAAAGAATAGGATTCAGCAAGACATGAGATGGAGATAATGCCTCTAAGACGCTAGGATTTACAGGGAGTGAAAGTGAATGAGAAGACATTAGTGAAGAGAAAGGACAATAAAAGAATAGGATTCAGCAAGACATGAGATGGAGATAATGCCTCTAAGACGCTAGGATTTACAGGGAGTGAAAGTGAATGAGAAGACATTAGTGAAGAGAAAGGACAATAAAAGAATAGGATTCAGGAAGACATGAGATGGTGATAATGCCTCTAAGACGCAAGGAGTTACAGTGTGTAAGTGAATGAGAAAACTTTTGTGAGTGTGATGCTTCACTAGGCTTGAGAGACGGGAGTGGTTCAATAACCTACTGATCGGCTGCGGGAGTGCCACAGGGTTATTACAGAAACCACTAAATCTCTACCGCTCCCGTATTTTAGACCGGTAGATAATTTAGAAGTGATGTTCTAAAAATGGAAAGAAAGAATATGGTCCTATATAATTCTTTACTCCGTTGAATGGCGGTCAAATTCAATACAAGCGAGCTGAAGATGAAAGTTCAATCAAATCAACACGCTGAACGGTTGGGTATTTTGGTAATTCAAAATATTCTTTTTTCTTTTATTGACACTACAACCAAAACACAAACAAACGCTGGAGATAAAAAAAAAATAAAAAAAAAACAAAGAAATTAAAAAATAAAAAATCAATACAATCTCTACTTCAATTTTATCATTCAATTTCAGATTGGATCTTCATAGGCAAAAAAATTATCTTTTGTTATGAAACCGAGAGTCTCTCTTTCATATTTTTTTCTTCTCTCATTAAATTTCCAATAAGACAAGGAATGTTTGTATTAAGACAAAAACTATTTAACTTTTATGAGACATTGACAGAAAATAAACAATTTAATTAAAGTAATTTTCTTTGATTTCCTCGACAAACGATTTAACAAGAAAAAAGTACTTGTTACAAAATAAATTTAATATTTAGTATAATAGCCTTTTGCTTTGATCACAACCTTTATTCTGTCAGGCATTGACATCACAAGCTTCTTCAATGTATCTAATGGTATCTCCTGCCAAGCAGCTTGCATTTGTTCCCAAAGTGTGTCTTGCGAAGTAACATTAGATTTATCAAGTCGAGAGGGGGAAATAAGAAAAAAATCAGTCATATCCAAGGATAATAGAATAATGAGTAGTTTCAAAATAACTTGTTTAATAGAAAATAGGAAAAATTAAATATAACTTCTTTTTAATATATTTCTTTCACACCTAGTTTTAAATAATCAATATTTATTAGCAATTTACTTGGCTTTTCACCTTGTATTTGAATTTCAGTGAGGTTTTTAGGAAAATCACCCCTATCCTAATACTTTTGCACACTACCGGTGGCGTGCAAAAGTGTTAGGACAGGGGTGATTTTAAAGTTTATTTTGATGCCTCATAAAAGATAAAATAGTTCTTGTCCTAATATTTTTGCACAGTACTGTATATATATACTAGGTGCGATTGGTAAATTGTCGCAATTATTTTGATGCCTCATAAAAGATAAAATAGTTCTTGTCCTAATACTTTTGCACAGTACTGTATATATATACTAGGTGTGATTGGTAAATTGTCGCAATTATTTTGATGCCTCATAAAAGATAAAATAGTTCTTGTCCTAATACTTTTGCACAGTACTGTATATGTAGCAGGGCCACCGGACCAAATATTTCAGCAATATTCAATGGAAGGTCAAATGATAGATTTATAAAGTAGCAAGATGGATTCTGATGACAAAAACTGTCTGTAACGACACTTTTCTTAGCAGAAGACCAGGCAATTGACTGAATTTAATCACTTCTCTTTACGTTAATAAAAAACGTGAAGAAAAAACTACTCTCCTGATATCTTTTTATAATGCATCAATAACTACGAGGGTCATTCAATAAATAATATGAATTTTTCGGTATAAGGACATCTACGAGGGGTATTCAATAAATAAGGTGAATTTTTCGGCATAAGGACTTCTACGAGGGTCATTCAATAAATAAGGTGAATTTTTCGGTATAAGGACTTCGACGAGGGTCATTCAATAAAAAAGGTGAATTTTTCGGTATAAGGACTTCTACGAGAGTCATTCAATAAATAATGTGAATTTTGTAGATTGAAAAAAAAAACTTTGAGAGTTTGGGAGATTAACAAAGATGGCCGACCAAGAAGCATGCTCCAGGATTGAACAGAGGTCAGTTATCAAGTTTTTGGTTGCTGAAGGGTGCAAACCAGTTGAAATTCATAGGAGAATGTCAACTGTGTATGGTGTCAAATGTTTCACACAAAAAAATGTCTACGAGTGGGCTAAATTGTTTAAAGAAGTTTGAAAGTGACGATAAAGTAAAGAGTGCTGTGAGCGATTGACTGCATCATCAGTTAAAAGATTTTTACGCTGAGGGAATACGGAAGCTTGTGCACAGATGGGAAATGTGTGTGACACTGCTGGGAGAATACGTTGAAAAAAAATAAAGAAGAAAGTAATCTTCTATTTGTATTAGAAAAATTCACCTTAGAAAAATTCACCTTATTTATTTAATGACCCTCGTAGATGTCCTTATACCGAAAAATTCACCTTATTTATTTAATGACCCATGTATGTTTCAGCCGATTACTTCTCCAACAAGCTCCGTTAATGCTTTAAGAATGTCGAGTGTTTTTGTTCACTAAAACTTTTCTGTGTCAACAGGTTCACATTTTTTAAGTAAGCCTAGCAGTATAGCCCGGCGTTGCTGGTGTGTAATGAAAGCTTTAAAACTAATCCATGGTTCTGGAGTTCAGACTCAGCCTAAATAATATTTGAAATAATAAAATAATTGCGACAATGTACCAATTGCACTTAATATATATATATATATATATATGTATATGTATGTATGTATGTATGTATATGTATGTATGTATATATATATGTATATATATGTATATATATATATATACATACATACATACATACATACATACATACATACATACATACATACATACATATATATATATATATATATATATATACACAAATATATATATGTCCTTTAGGATAGATAGATAGATAGATAGATAGATAGATAGATAGATAGATAGATAGATATGAATTAAATGAGATAGATAGATAGATAGATAGATAGATAGATAGATAGATATGAACAGACTAACATAGATAGATAGATAGATAGATAGATAGATAGATAGATAGATATATGTATGTATGTATGTATGTATGTATATGTATGTATGTATATATATATGTATATATATATATACATACATACATATACATACATACATACATACATACATATATATATATATATATATATATATATATATATATACACACAAATATATATAAAGGATTGATAGATAGATAGATAGATAGATAGATAGATAGATAGATAGATATGAATTAAATGAGATAGATAGATAGATAGATAGATAGATAGATAGATAGATAGATATGAACAGACTAACATAGATAGATAGATAGATAGATAGATAGATAGATAGATAGATAGATAGATAGATAGATATCAGGCACTGCAAAACAGACTTCAGCTAGGACAGTTGATTCTGTGTCAATGTATACAAGCTTTGTGGTAAAATGTCCATATCAAACGCGAATCGATATACCCCTAATTGAGTGTTTATTTTAAGCTAGTATTCTTGCCTGTCTGGACAAAACTGGGGATCATTTCGATTGGAAAATAAATCGATTCATTTTCATCTTTCCACATCTGCTTTCGTAATGTCTAAACATGCGTTGAGCCACCCCTCGGTTGGTTAATCTGTCAGCAAATTAATCAATCCATACGACTGACTCTCAATCATCTGAGCCAATAAAAAATGCCTATCGATCAATCGATCTATCAATCAGTCTGTCTATGTATCGTTTGTTTTCTTTATGTAATAAATGCCTTTTTGACTCTATCGCAAGGAGATAGATAGATAGATAGATAGATAGATAGATAGATAGATAGATAGATAGATAGATAGATAAACATGTGAATGGCAGAAAAGTTCTCGATTAAAAATGTTCAGATTTTGTAAAAATGGTCGGGCAATTACGGTGGAGAAATATACTTATTTACATCCATATCAAAATATTTCACTGGCTGACGAGGTGCTAATAAGATAGTCCCGAAATACAACAGCGCTTCTGTTGCAGTAACCTATGCTTTTACTACAAACTTATAATAATATTACCCCCACCCAATCTCTCACTCTCTCTTTCTACTTATTATTGGCAATTAAAAGAAGCCCATAAAACCCCTACCGTAAAATGGAAAATATATATAAAATAAAATAAAATAAAATAAAACAGAACTTGTAAACCTTTACATGTGCCATGTTTTCTTTGTTTACAGGAAAAATTACAAATCATCAAATTCCCAAAACTAAACCTGCTGAATAAACGTAACGAAATAACATGCATCTGTCACCATTGTCTAAAATATACCCTAAAGCATAGTTTATTTTCCCTAATATAACAAGATAATCTATAATCTATCCCCTAGCATATTTATCGATTCTCCCTTCTTTTGATAATTAATTTGTTTCAGTTAATGGATAGCTCGATAGATCATTCATTAAGTCAACTACATATTTGATGTGCATTGTCTTAAAAAAAAAAGATTTTTTTTAAAAAAACCTTTCCGCCTCTGTCACTTCTTCATTACTTTAAGTGAAAAATATCTACAAGAAAATCCTGTCACCATTTTAGGAGGACACAAGATAACTTTTTAGACTTGCCAAATGCTACATATGTATACAATCAATTTATTTCATCACTGACAAAAAAAATAAAAAAACGGCCGAGTTTCAAGTCATTTCAAGTCTCTACCCCCACCACCTTACCCTTACAATCAAATTTCTCCTACCCATCATGACCTGGCTTTCAATTGGTTCACTGAGGCAAACTCTTTGAAAATCTTCCTTGCCTTAATTGTCTGGATATGGTAAAAGTTGTGTTGTCTTTAAGTTTCTGGATATAATGATTCCTAACAGAAAAAAATATTTCACAGCTTAACAAGGTGCTAATAAGATAGTACCGAAATACAACGGCTCTTGTGCTGCAGTAAATTATGTTTTTATTATAAACTTATAATAAAAATATTACCATATATAATGCTCTACTAAGTATTGAGCACTCTTGATAAAGTAAATCCCTACAGTGTTCTGTCAACTCATTAGTTTGTACTAATTCTAAGATATATATATATATATATATATATATATATATATATATATATATATATATATTCTAAGATATATATGTCCTAATGAGCTCCCTATTTAGTTTGGCCAGCTCAGAAGTCAAAAGATCTAACTCGCCATTCTACCTTCGAGTTTTTTTGTTTTTTTTTTTGTATTTTATTGTATTTGCTATTTTTAATGAGTTACAGTGTTTTATAGTTTGATACGAACTTCGTGGCGTTCGTAAAATTTGCTTTTATTAGACATTTTTAACCGCAATAAAGATCGAACCCAATAACAAAAGACAACTATACTAGCCCCGCTAACCAATACTCAAGTCCGTATCATTGTAAACAAACTTGATAGATAGATAGATAGATAGATAGATAGATAGATAGATATTGAATGAGACGGAAATTGAATGATATATATATATATATATATATATGTATATATCTCCATCTTATTCAATTTCCATTTCATTCAATTTCTTTCTTTCTTTCTTTCTTTCTATCTCATTCATTTTTTCTATCTATCTATCTATCTATCTATCTATCTATCTATCTATCTATCTGTCTCATTCAATTTATATCTATCTATCTATCTATTTCATTAAATTTCTTATCTATCTATCTCATTCATTTTATATATATATATATATATATATATATATATATATATATATATATGATTCTCGATATGGGCACGTGAGTGTCTGCATGTAAATTTCTTTCTGGATTATTTTGAATATTAACTGTTGTATCATTTGGGTCTGACGAGCAGCAAGGTTTGCTGTGAAATACGTATTACCCATGAAATTGTAGAATATCTAAAATCAATTTTCTAGATTGTATTATTCTGTTAAATTAAATAAATATATTTAACATTGAGTTCTTTTGAGTTCGTCTCTTTCGGAATTTACCTGACTTATATACCAAGTATTCTACGTTACATTGTTATATATATATATATATATATATATATATATATATATATATACTAGCAGTATAGTCCGGTGTTGCTCGGGTGTAGTGAAAGTTTTAAAAAACTAATCGATGGTCCTGGAGCTCAGTCTCCGCCTGAAGAATATTTGTGTGAAGTTTGGTGAAAATCAGATAAAAATTGTGGATTTGTATAAAGCACATACAGATAGATAAACAGACACACACACAAACATTTTGCCTTTTATATATATATATTATCGATTTTCTGCACTATTGTACGAACTGCAACCTTGAAACTTCTGAATATCGTTTCTTATGTCATTGTCTATGAGTGTATCAAATTTGATTAAAATCGGACCACTCCTTCTATAACCCGATTTTTTTCGATTATCGATTTTCGATATTTATCGGGGGTACCTCGACACAAAACCTAGCTAAGAACACTCGCAGACGCTTATATTGCAACTGTGTAAATTTTCAAGAAAATCAGTTCAGCCGTTTTGGAGTCTATAGGTAACGGACACAGAGAGAGAGAGAGAGAGAGACATACACACACACATACAAAGTTCCATTTATAAATAAGTTTATATATATATATATATATATATATATATATATATATATATATATATATATATCATCTAAAGCGAATCAATAGATCCACTATCACGCAAGTGAGTGTAACAGAAGATTAGATACAGACAACATAATTAAGGAGAGAAACCAATAAAAGAACAAGAATTAAGAAACCAGAGGATAACGATTGACATTGCATTTAAATTTTTGAAGATCAAAGTTGACTGGGAAGTAAAAAGACGGAAAGGTTTCTACAGGTGAGAAATACGAGGAAATAATTGGTTAGCATCGAACTTGCGGTTACAATTAGCCAATGCAACAGTAAAATGATTGCACCATGTCGCCATATGTCGTCCACTAACTTACTGATCAAATAATTAAAATGTAAGTGGGGGGTGTAAACACACAACTCCATAAGTGTGATAAAATAGAAAAAATGTAACACTCACAGACTCTCCAGTAATTGATGAAAATTTACTTTTAGACGAGCTCCATCTGTCCCACGGTTTTGTAAGTTAAACTTTCGTTGTTCTCCTTGTCTTGCACTTATAATTCATAATAAAGCCAACGAATACCTTTGAAAAGTGTTGGCCGAAATGTTCCTCATGTTAGATTATTAAAATGATGTCTATATTGTTCAAAGTAATATATATATATACACACAGCAATCCCTCTTTTAAGAAAGTTGTGTTAAAAATGGCATACAAGTTTGCTGTTAATTTTTTTATATAATTTGTTTCAGTCAGTAACGTGCCATACGTGAAACACGCTTGGGCGATCATGTCTCGAAAGAGACATGACTGACTGGGCAGAAGATTATCCCGCAGTAGGTTGTCATTGCTTTCTGCGGTAGACTGGTTGCCAGTCAAGGCTATAGAACCCAATGTGTCCTATTGTTTAACCCATATCCGGAGGGAAGAGACGGATCAATACCTTTCCCAAGTGTGTTTGCGCGTAAGTGAATGCAATGAATTCAGCTGGAATTCGAACTCTGCTCCCCGATGTCTCGTTCCGAGCCGATATCCACTGCACCACAACTCACATCATAATTTGTTTATGTGATCTTATAATTTTATTCTTTTCAGTTCATGAATTATATAAAAATTCTCCGAAAGTTTCATTTAGCTATACTTTTCAGCTATACTTTTAGGCATTGTCGAGGATGAATTTTATTTTACTTATAACTGAATACATATATATATATTTGTTAAGTTATATAAAAGAAACGTAACCATTAAAAGAAACTTAAGCTCAATATCAGTCATTTTTAAAGAAAACTTCAATAAAAGAGACTTCTGCTTTTTTTTTTAATCATATCACCCCAATCAATGCATTTTATTGCCACTGATTTGCAGGGGGTTACATTGGAGGAAAGTTATGAGAAAGAGTGACAGGTTATAGGGGGGTGTCAGGAAGTGGGTAAGAGAAGGATGACCGTGACCATAAAGTGAGGTATCAGTCTATATATTGATCGTAATGTAGAATTGATCTCCCACTTTATATCCACATAATAATAGTATAGAAATTTTTTTTTATAATCATATCGCCCCAATCAAGGCATTTTATTGCCACTGTATTGCAGGGGGTTACATAGGAATAAAGTTATGAGAAAGAGTGATTGGTTATAGGGGATGTTAGGAAGTGGGTAAAAGAAGGATAAGAATACTGATGAGAGTGGAGTGGACGGAGAAAGGAGCATGAGAGAGAGGATGCAGGTTAGTGAGATAGGAGATGACTATTGACTTTGCATTTAAATTCTTGAAGATTATAGCTGTCGGGAAAACAAACAAATGGAAGGGAATTCCACAGGCGGGAAGTGCGAGAAAAGAAGCTGCTGGAGTAGAATATGCGTTTACAATTTATTGGTTTCACAGTAAAAGGGTGGGGCCTAGTTGCTAATCATGTGGCTCGAGTAAATTTATATATAGGGGTCACCAGTGAGCTAAGTTCATCGGAGCAGAAGCCGTGAGAGTATTTATAGAAGAGACACAGGGAAGCCACATTCCGCCGGTGAGAAAGTGACTGTATCCGTGCTGCCAAGTCGGGATCGATCACATTACAGATTCTCCGTTGGGTTTTGACAAGAACCCCTTGGTGGATAGCAGGAGCACCCGACCAGATATGGCAGCAGTATTCAATACACGGGCGGATGATAGATTTATATATGTGCAGGATTGTTTTGGACGGGAAAAACTTCCTGGCCCTACACAGAGAACTGACTTTCTTAGCAGCGGATTTAGCTATGGATTCTATATAGTCATTCCACTTGAGGTCTGTTGTGAGAGTTAAGCCACAATATATATCCGCAGACAGATCTGTTTCGCTGTATCACAGCTCATCAGTACGGTTAGACATCCGATTGCTTTTAACCTGACCGAATTAGCGTCAGTCGGCGATTCTACCTCTGAGCTATGGGCGCTCGGTAGAAGGAGGTAAACTTTTTAGCGTATCACACGCCAGTAGCCAGAGTGCTCTAATTCATTACTGAATGAGCGATGCGTAGATGCTAGAGTAGCTACTGTTTTTTTTTTTTTCAAAGTCTACCATTCTTCCAGAGTGCTCAATCAGGGTGTGAGAGCATATATATATATATATATATATATATATATATATATATAGGCTGGTCTAATATATATATTCAGCAGGTTTGTCTGTCCAGTTTTTAATCAAGTTTGTTAAATTTACGACGAAGATGTTTCATACCAATAGGTAAAATTTCGTTTTTGCTTTTGCGAATACAAGTAGTTTTGTCTGTTGCTATTGTCCTTACCAAGAACCTTTTTTTTTCTCGTTAGGAAATCCATCATCAATCATCACATCATTGACTGCTTGACTCGTCGGGAGGTCATAAGATACAGACACCCTCCATGATGTTAATGGTGGCTCTCAAATCGTCCACTGTTTGACGTCTGATCAGCTTTTGCGTTGGCCTCCCCTCTTGCGTCCGCCTTGAACAGGTCTTTGCATGATGCTGTTGCGGAGGCTGTTATCCAAGTCTCATGCCTGTAGAGGAGGATGGATGCGACCAGAGCTTGAACTTGAGTTGACGTTGCTCTATCATAATCTTTCTAGTGAGGTTAATCGCTGCTGTGGCTAAAACGATCGTGTGTAGATTTCTGCCTTGGAGGTACAATCTTGTGACAGTGTTGACGCTGGACATTTCCTATAGTGGTTTGTCGTTCATGGTGTCATTGGCGCTGTGTTGCTCCTGATAACATGGATTTAGATTCATGGAATTGTGTTTGGCCAATTCCGAGGCTCTCTCGTTTTCTGGAACCAATGCCAAGTCACTTAAAGAAGAAGTCACTTGCAAAGATCAAACTGAAATTCTACGTGTTTATATATATATATATATATCACTTATGAAGAAAGATATACTGTTTAATGTTGCCTGCTAAAATTGAGTTACAATGGCTTCCAAATGTAACGTCTTTTACTCTTCCACTTGACACGATCAGATAACATTTCTTCAAAAACCGACAAAGAATTTTGGTTTTCCTTAATTCTGTCCTTCTCTCCAAAGCCTTTGAGACGATATATATATGTGTGTGTGTGTGTGTGTGTGTGTGTGTGTGTGTGTGTGTGTGTTTGTGTGTGTATATATATATATGTATATATATATGTGTGTGTGTATGTGTGCGTTTGTCTGTATATATATATATATATGTATATATATATGTGTGTGTAAGTGTGTGTTTGTGTGTGTGTATATATATATGTATATATGTGTGTGTATGTATGTGTTTGTGTGTGTGTATATATATATATATGTATATATATATATGTGTGTGTGTGTATGTGTGTGTTTGTGTGTATATATATATATATATATATATATATATATATATGTATGTATGTATGTATGTGTATGTGGTCCACATGTTGATTTAGGAACGTAAACACCGTTCGTGAAAGTTGACTCTTTGAGAATGAGTTGAATAAAGGTTGATGATGTAATATAGTATTATTTATGTGTGTTTATAATTGTCCGCATGTTGATTTGTGGTCGTAAACACCGTTCGTAAAATGTTGAATGAATAGACTCTTTAAAAATGGGTTGAATAAAGATTAATGATGTAATAGAGTATTATTTACGTGTGTTTATAATTGTCCATATGTTGATTTGTAGTCGTAAACACCGTTCTTGAAAGTTGAATAGACTCTTTCTAAGAATAGGTTGAATAAAGGTTGATGATGTGATATAGTATTATTTACATATGTTCATTGCCGATACAAACTGCAAAGAGGAACGATCGTTTTATTTACGTCTTTATGAGAATATACAAGAGGGACAATCAACAAGTTTATCTTCATACCCTGCCTGGTGGCAAACGCTGCCGGTGGCGCCAAGGGTGGCGGTCCCGTCATAGCCACCGAAACCGTGACATCACCCCTGGTCGGCGGCTGATGAAGACAGGGTATCACACATGCTAACACACGTTGTATGTTAAAAAAAATGTTTATAGTTCTCCACGTGTTGATTTGTGGTGTAAACAGCGTTCGTGAAAGTTGAATGAATATACGTTAGACTCTTTAAGATTGTGTTGAACAAAAGTTAATGATGTAATATCGTATTTTTTTACGTGTATTCATAGGTGGTAATTTTTTATTAGAACTCTCTCGAATAATTTTCTCTGCAAAAATGTTTTTTTTTAAAGGTAACATTTATAAAATCAAAGTTATGGCTAGTCCTGTTTATTACAAATTAATTTAAATGCTTGTTCTAGCGTAAATCTATCTTGTGTGCACAGATAAGAGATTTCAGATTACGAAACGTCTCGCCAATGAAAATTTATCTACGCTTTATGTGATAAATGCAATGTCAATCGCTTTCTACTGTCCTCCTGATTACTCTTCTTTTGTTCTCGCTCCTTAGTAATGATTTTTTTTTTTTTTTTTACTCTTCCACTTCCAGTAACCCCCTTGTGTGTCAGCGGCTTTACTGCCTTCCTTAGGGCGAAAACGATTAAAAGAAAATCTGAAGTTGTGTCAGATTTGTTTTTCTTCTTAATTACATCTTCGTATGTTTTCGAGGTGCGTTGAAGGTTGTGGGGTTCACGTCTATTTCCACACAGTTCACCCACATTCCGCATTCACACATGTACATATATATACATGTTTCGCATGTACATGTACATATATATATATATATATACACCGTCTCGCGTGTTTCTTCAAACACGCGGCTTTCACGTGATGTTCCTTTGCTTTCCCGCGTTTTCGCGGGGCTTATAAAAAGCGGGGACATACGTGATAGCAGCAGTTCGAGTTCCAGCAAAGCAGTTGGCAATTTGCTCAGTTGCCCGCAATAGCGGCCAATGCTATCGCGGGGACATGTTTCTCAGTATTACCTAACTCGCTCTCGCACGCCCGTACTGATTGCAGGACGCAATAAGCTGCTATTTATTTCTTAAACACACACGTGCACAATTGGAACTTTTCAATTGGAACTTTCTTCAACTCAACATCAGTATGCACATCCCATTCTTCTCTTCTTTCAGGAACATTTTTCAATTATTGACTTTACTTCATGATTCTTAACGTTACAAGGGAAAAGAAACTTTTTCTTTATTAATGTCAACTATGTAAACTTCTTAATACAATTCATTGTTAATTTATCCAAGCGTCATTTTTGTCTTATTTGCAACTTCAATCTCACGAGAATGAAATCTAAATTAAAATTCGTTTGCGGAGTACCGGACTCCGCAAGAAGGTCACTAATTTTGCAGACCCCACAGCTGCGTGGTGCCGCAAACCACAAGGCTCCGGGAAGCTGCAAGGTTCCTTGGCTCCGCAGATCTGTTGTAATGAAAAAAAATTAACAAAATAATTATTAGGATTAACTTGAAAATTATTATCATACTTGTATGGTGAAATAGACATCTATCAACCTCTCTCTCTCTCTCTCTCTCTCTCTCTCTCTCTCTCTCTCTCTCTCTCTCTCCCTCTCTCTCTCTCCGCATATAGTACTGTGTAAAAGTATTAGGACAAGAACTATTTTATCTTTTATGAGGCATCAAAATAAACTTTAAAATCACCCTTGTCCCCACACTTTTGCACACTACCGGTAGTGTGTAAAAGTATTAAGACAGGGGTCAGTCAGTTAAGTGCCATACGTGATACACGCTTGGGCGATCATGTCTCGAAAGAGACATGACTGACAGGGCAGAAAATTATCCCGCAGTAGGTTGCCATTGCTGTCTGCGATAGACTGGTTGCCGACCAAAGCTATAGAGCCCACTCTGTCCTGCTATTTAACCCATAACTGGAAGGAATAGACGGATCAATACCTTTGCCAAGGGTATTTGCGCGCAAGTGAATGCAATAAATTCAACTGGAATTCGAACTCAGCTCACCCGGTTTCTCGTTCCGAGCCGATATCCACTGGACCACAACGCACATCCTGAGAGGGGTAATTTTCCTAAAAACCTCACTGAAATTCACTGTGAAAAGCCAAGTAAATTACTAATAAATATTGATTATTTAAAACAAGGTGTAAAAGAAATGTATTAAAAAGAAATTATATTTAATTCTTGCTATTTTCTATTAAACAAGTTATTTTGAAACTACTCATTATTCTATTATCCTTGGATATGACTGATTTTTTTCTTATTTCCCCCTCTCGACTTGATAAATCTAATGTTACTTCGCAAGACACACTTTGGGAACAAATGCAAGCTGCTTGGCAGGAGATACCATTAGATACATTGAAGAAGCTTGTGATGTCAATGCCTGACAGAATAAAGGTTGTGATCAAAGCAAAAGGCTATTATACTAAATATTAAATTTATTTTGTAACAAGTATTTTTTTCTTGTTAAAGCATTTGTTGAGTAAATCAAATGAAATTACTTCAATTAAATTGTTTATTTTCTGTCAATATGCCTCATAAAAGATAAAATAGTTTTTGTACTAATACTTTTGCACAGTACTGTGTATATATATATAAATATATATATATATATATATATATATACTATGTGCGATTGGTAAATTGTCGCAAGCAATTATTTTATTATTTCAAAACAAAATGCTATTATACTAAATATTAAATTTATTTTGTAGCAAGTATTTTTTTCTTGTTAAAGCATTTGTTGAGTAAATCAAATAAAATTACTTTAATTAAATTGTTTATTTTCTGTCAATATGCCTCATAAAAGATAAAATAGTTCTTGTCCTAATACTTTTGCACAGTACTGTGTGTGTATATATATATATATATATATATATATATATATATATATATATATACTAGGTGCGATTGGTAAATTGTCGCAATTATTTTATTATTTCAAAACAAAATGCTATTATACTAAATATTAAATTTATTTTGTATCAAATATTTTTTCTTGTTAAAGCATTTGTTGAGTAAATCAAATCAAATTATTTTAATTAAATTGTTTATTTTCTGTCAATATGCCTCATAAAAGCGCTAAAAGTTGTGAAAACGTTCGTAATGTATAGCTTCCGCATTTCTTCCGTTCTTTCGTGATCACGGAATATCTGCGTTCCGAGAGTATGTGATTTTGTTTGAAGTACCATTTATTGTGGGTTCAGTATGTTCAGGGGGGTTGCATTCTGCGGGGGGCACATTCTGTGGTGGGGGCAGGTTGCTAAGCACGGCACTTCATTTATGTGATAGATTGTTCAAATGCTTCCTTATTGGAGAATGTTTATTGCGTATGAAAAGCTTAAAATGCTTCAATAGATGATAACACTGGTCATACTTTCTGCGGTAGACTGGTTGCCAGCCAAGGCTATATAACCCAATCTGTCCTGTTATTTGACTCATAGCGAGAGGGAGAAGAGATGCATTACATTATTACGCAGTAATTAGTGGGGGATCAGTTTATTACTACATAAGAATAGAAAACCGATCCCCCACTTTATGACCAGTAGAAGCCTTAATGCTTCCTTATTGGAGAATGTTTATTGCGTATGAAAAGCTTAAAAATGCTTCAATAGATGATAACACTGGTCATACTTTCTATGGTAGACTGGTTGCCAGCCAAGGCTATATAACCCAATCTGTCCTGTTATTTGACTCATAAAGCAGAGGGAGAAGAGATGCATTACATTATTACGCAGTATTATGGGGATCAGTTTATTACTACATAAGAATAGAAAACCGATCCCCCACTTTAGTGACCATAGAAGCCTTAATTTTTCCTGCTGAAGAATGTTTATTGGTGTATGAAAAGCTTAAAAATGCCTAACAGATGATAAACACTGGTCATACCTTTCTGGGTGGTAGACTGGGTTGCCAGCCAAGGCTATATAACCCAATCTGTCCTGTTATTTGACTCATAGCGAGAGGAGAAGATGTATTTACATTATTACTAGTAATTAGTGTGACTGTCATTACTTAGCATAAGAATAGGAAACCAGATCCCCCACTTTATGACCAGTAGAAGCCTTAATGCTTCCTTATTGGAGAATTATTGGCTGCATGAAAAGCTTAAAATGCTTCAATAGATGATAACACTGGCTGGCATTTTCTGCGGTAGACTGGTTGCCATTGCCACATATAACCCAATCTGTCCTGTTATTCTGACTCATAGCGAGGAGAGAAGAGATGACAGACATCATTGATGATCAGGGGGATCAGTTTATTACTACATAAGAATAGAAACTGATCCTGACTTCCTTATAGAATTACAGAAGCCTTAATGCTTCTTATTGGGATAGGAATGTTTATTGTGCATGAAAAGCTTAAATGTTTGAATAGATGAGGCCACTGGTCATATTTGGTGGTAGATTTATTGCCGTGCCAAGGCTATATAACCCAATCTGTCCTGTTATTTGACTCATAGCGAGGGAGAAGAGATGCATTACATTATTGAGTAGAATTATATAGAATTCAGTTTATTACTACATAAGGTTAGAGAAAACTGATCCCCCACTTTATGACCAGTAGAAGCCTTAATGCTTCCTTATTGGAGAATGTTTATTGCGTATGAAAGTTTAAAATGTTTTACAGATGATAACACTGGTCATACTTTCTGCGGTAGACTGGTTGCCAGCCAAGGCTATATAACCCAATCTGTCCTGTTATTTGACTCATAGCGAGAGAGGGGAGAAGAGATGCATTATATTATTGTTTATAATTAGTAGATCACTACATAAGAATAGAAAACCGATCCCCCACTTCTTATGACCAGTAGTCTTAATGCTTCCTTATTGGAGAATGTTTATTGGTAAAGAAAAGCTAAATGCTTCAATAGATGATAACACTGGTCATACTTTCTGTGGTAGACTGGTTGCCAGCCAAGGCTATATAACCCAATCTGTCCTGTTATTTGACCTTAAAGGGAGAGGGAGAAGAGATGTATTACATTATTACGCAGTAATTAGTGGGGACCAGTTTATTACTACATAAGAATAGAAAACTGATCCCCCACTTTATGACCAGTAAGTCTTAATGCTTCCTTATTGGAGAATGTTTATTATGTATGAAAAGCTTAAATGTCACCAATAGATGATAACACTGGTCATACTTTCTGCGGTAGACTGGTTGCCAGCCAGGCTATATAACCCAATTGTCCTGTTATTTTGACCATGCTGAGAGTGAGAAGAGATGCACAAGTATTTATTACGCAGTAATTCAGTGGGGATCAGCTTATTACTACATAAAGAATAGAAAACTGATCCCCATTCTTTATGACCAGTAGAAGCCTTAATGCTTCCTTATTTGGAGAATGTTTATTGCGTATGAAAAGCTTAAAATGCTTCAATAGATGATAACATCATTGGTTGTGACTTTCTGCGGTAGACTGGCTGCTGTGCCACATTATAACCTAATCTGTCCTGTTATTTGACTCATAGCGAGAGGGAGAAGAGATGCATTACATTATTACGCAGTAATTCAGTGGGGGATCATTACTACATAAGAATAGAAACCGATCCCCCACTTTATGACCAGTAGAAACCTTAATAAGCCTTTATTGGAGAATGTTTATTATGCATGAAAAGCTTGTAAATGTTTGGCCAGAGCTGATAACACTGGTCATACTTCTGTAGACTGCTGCCAGCCAAGGCTATATAACCCAATCTGTCCTGTTATTTGACTCATAGCGAGAGGGAGAAGAGATGGCCACATGCTACGTAATTAGTGGGGATCAGTTTATTACTACATAAGAATAGAAAACCGATCCCCCATTTTATGACCAGTAGAAGCCTTAATGCTTCCTTATTGGAGAATGTTTATTGCGTATGAAAAGCTTAAAATGCTTCAATAGATGATAACACTGGTCATACTTTCTGCGGTAGACTGGTTGCCAGCCAAGGCTATATAACCCAATCTGTCCTGTTATTTGACTCCGCAGAGAGGGAGAAGAGATGCATTACATTATTACGCAGTAATTAGTGGGGGATCAGTTTATTACTACATAAGAATAGAAAACCGATCCCCCACTTTATGACCAAAAGTAGCCCACGTTTCTTATTGGAGAATGTTATTGCAAAGTATGAAAAGCTTAAAATGCTTCAATAGATGATAACACTGGTCATACTTTCTGCGGTAGACTGGTTGCCAGCCAAGGCTATATAACCCAATCTGTCCTGTTATTTGACTCATAGTATGAGAGGGAGAAGATAATACATTATTACGCAGTAATCAGTGGGGATCAGTTTATTACTACATAAGAATAGAAAACCGATCCCCCACTTTATAATCTGCAGAAGCCTTGCATTACTTTATTGGAGAATGTTTATATTGCGTATGAAAAGCTTAAAATGCTTCAATAAGATATAACACTGGTCGTTACTTTCTGCGGTAGACTGGTTGCCAGCCAAGGCTATATAACCAATCTGTCCTGTTATTTGACTCATAGCGAGGAGAAGAGATGCATTACATTATTACGCAGTAATTAGTGGGGATCAGTTTATTACTACATAAGAATAGAAAACCGATCCTCACCTTATGACCAGTAGAAGCCTTAATGCCTTTATTGGAGAATGTTTATTGCGTATGAAAAGCTTAAAATGCTTCAATAGATGATAACACTGGTCATACTTTCTGCGGTAGACTGGTTGCCAGCCAAGGCTTGCATAATCCAATCTGTCCTGTTATTTGACTCATAGCGAGAGGGAGAAGAGATGCATTACATTATTACGCAGGGGTAATTGCGGGGGACTTGGTTTATTACTACACAAGAATAGAAAACCGATCCCCCACTGCATAGACCAGTAGAAGCCTTAATGCTTCCTTATTGGAGAATGTTTATTGCGTATGAAAAAGCTAGTACTGCTTCAACAGATGATAACACTGGTCATACTTTCTGTGGTAAGACTACATGTACAAGGCTATATAACCCAATCTGTCCTGTTATTTGACTCATAGCGAGAGGGAGAAGAGATGCATTACATTACAATATTAGTGAATGAAAGTGGGGATCAGTTTATTACTGCATACAGCTTGTTGAGGTAAAAAACTGATCCCCCACTTTATGACCAGAAGCCTTAATGCTTCCTTATTGGAGAATGTTTATTGCGTAAGTGAAAAGCTAAAATGCTTCCATGATGATAACACTGGTCATACTTTCTGCGGTAGACTGGTTGCCAGCCAAGGCTATATAACCCAATCTGTCCTGTTATTTGACTCATAGCGAGAGGGAGAAGATGCATTAAGGAATACGTAGCATATAGACCAGTTTATTACTACATAAGAATAGAAAACCGATCCCCCACTTTATGACCAGAAGCCTTAATGCTTCCTTTATTGAGAATGTTTATTGTATGAAAAGCTTAAAATGCTTCAATAGATGATAACACTGGTCATACTTTCTGTGGTAGACTGGTTGCCAGCCAAGGCTATAACCCATCTGTCCTGTTATTTGACTCATAGCGAGAGGAGAAGAGATGCATTACATTGTTTACGTAGTAATTAGTGGGGGATCAGTTTATTACTACATAAGAACAGAAAACCGATCCTTACCTTATGACCAGTAGAAACTCAATGCTTCCTTATTGGACGTTTATTATGTATGAAAAGCTTAAATGCTCTTAAACAGATGATAACACTGGTCATACTTTCTGCGGTAGACTGGTTGCCAGCCAAGGCTATATAACCCAATTCGTCCTGTTATTTGACTCATAGCGAGAGAGAAGAGATGGCTCATTATTACTAGTAATTAGTGGGGGATCAAGATGGTTACTACATAAGAATAGAAAACCGATCCCCCACTTTATGACCAGTAGAAGCCTTAATGCTTCCTTATTGGAGAATGTTTATTGCGTATGAAAAGCTTAAAATGCTTCAATAGAATGTATGATAACACTGGTCAACACGATTTTTATTACCAAGAAACAAAACCCTTTTTATAGTTAATTCGATGGAGGCTGATTCCGAAAATGACCTTGGATTTTCATGGTTAGCTACCATTTTGATTGTAATGAAATTGCACATTTTTAGAGAAAAAAAATGTATTTATAATCTTGGCTGACCGTAACATTTAGTTCGTAAAATCGTAGAAGCCTATAAAATTTTCCGATAGTCCGGGCAATTTATGTGATACACGCTTTGGGCGATCATGTCTCGAAAAAGACATGACCGACTGGACAGAAGATTATCCCGCAGTAGGTTGCCATTGCTTTCTGCGGTAGACTGGTTGCCAGCCAAGGCTATAGAACCCAATCTGTCCTGTTATTTGACTCATAGCTAGAGAGAGAAGAGATGTATCATATTATTGCACAGTAGATAATGGGGGATAAGTTTATTACTTCCTAACAATAGAAAACCGATCCCCCACTTTATGACCAGTAGAAACCTTAATCATGACTCCAACTATTATATTCAGTCAGTCAGTTGAGTGCCATACGTGATACACGCTTTGGGTGATCATGTCTCGAAAAAGACATGACCGACTGAGCAGAAGATTATCCCGCAGTAGGTTTCCATTGCTTTCTGCGGTAGACTGGTTACCAGCCAAAGCTATAGAAGCCAATCTGTCTTATTATTTTACCCATAACTGGAGGGACGGATTAATACCTTTCAGAAGGGTATTTGTGCGTAAGTGAATGCAAGGAATTCAACTGGAATTCGAACTCGTTACCCCGATCTCTCGTTCCGAGTCGATATGCACTGCACCACAACGCACATCCACACTTAACTAAGAATAACAGCGGTGGCTCACACACTTTAGTTTACCTGATTATTAAAGTGACATCAAAAAAATGAAGCCCTAAAATCTTTTGTTTGATATTCATCAAATCTATCTTATCATTTTTATCCTTTTACTATGGAATTAAACCAAGCACATTCAGAGATTTTGTTTTTCACATTTGGAAAGAAACTAAAGACATCACATTTGAATGCACTTATTCCATTGTAAATGATGAATAGTATGATTTCACGATAACATCTGCTTTCCACGCGGGATTAGAAACATCTAACCACGCTCTGAAAGCAACGATAAGGTGTTGGAAAGAATGGCACAAAAAGAAAATTAATACTGAGCATCAGGAAGAGACAACTGCACTTCCTAGGACACGCAATTAGGAAGGAGAGCCTGGAGAACCTGATACTGACTGGACAGATAGAAAGAAAGAGAAACAGAGGAAGGCAGCGGATAACATATTTGCAGGGCCTGATCAGGTGGATGACGGAACGGGGGTTGCCAGGAGTAACAGGAGCAAACATACTAAGATCCACAAGGGATAGGGAGACGTAGAGAACCAATGATCGCCTACGTCCTGAAGGGACAGGGCACATAAAAGAAGAAGAGGGAAGGAAAGACTGGGGAAAACAGCGTCTAACGTACTTCACTAGCCTGAGCTGGTGGATGGCAGAACGAGGGTTGCGTGGTGTAAAAGGAGAAAGCGTGCTAAAAGCCACTAGGGAAAGGGAGACGTGGAAAGCCATGATCGCCTACGTCCTGAAGGGACAGGGTACATAGAATAAGAATAACCACGGTCTGATCTGAAATAGCCCAGGTACAGCTTGTGTCGTTAATTTGAAATCATCCCGCTGTTTTGAAGCTGCTTTTCGTATGCGTTCCAATATGGCGGAGTTTACATTTTGAGTTTTGCTGGAACAGACCATTTATGTGAATATGCGTTCAAGGTTTGCTTTTCTTAGCTATAAAACCTCGCTGCTCTGCTGACCGATGCTGGCAATAAAACTCTCAGTGAATGTTTTGCTATTGATGCATGTGCTCATGATATTAACGCTTGTATGGTTTCCATATTACTTTTTGTATTTTCGGTGTGATTAACTAGGAATCACGTGGCTATTTCGGGAAACGTGAATTCATAGCCATGAAGCAATAGTGTTTGATGGTCCTGATATCACGAAACTCCTTACTGATGATGAATTTGTTAATTCAATGAATGACTTGGAATTACTCAGTTGGACATTGTTTATTGGCATGGTGAAAAACTTCTTAGGCAATACCCAGGCTGAAAATTACAAGGAGTCAGTAAAAAAAGCTGCTGAAAGATCTACAGAACGTAAGCGCCAATATGAGCATTAAGGTTCATTTTTTTTACATAGCCATCTCGATAAGTTTCCGCCTAATTGCGGTGATGTGAGTGATGAACAAAGCAAAAGATTCCATCAGGATATCAAAACAGTGGAACAGCGCTACCAGGGTCGCTGGGACAAATGAATAATGGCTGAAGACTGGTGGAGTATAAAAAAGGCATAACATTGAATATGACAAACAATTAAGAGAACTTTTTTACCAGAATTCTTACGTTCACGAAGGTTATATTTCTGCTGTTTATTAAATGATTTGATGAAAATACTTGTTGGTCTTGGTATATCCAATAGTGATATTTTTAAGGACTTAGGGGCTGGTTTGTTATAAGGGACGATGGGACAAACGAATAATGGCTGACTACGGCCGGAGTCTCAAAAAAGGCATAACATTGAACATGACAGGCAATTAAGAAAGAGAACTTTTTCGAGAGTTCTTACGTTCACGGAGGTTATATTTCTGCTGTTTATAAAATGACTAGCAGTATAGCCCGGCGTTGCTCGGGTGTAATGAAAGCTTTAAAACTAATCCATGGTCCTGAAGCTCAGACTCTTTGGACGATGGCACGAAAGACTAAAAAGCAATAGTTCTTTCCCGTTAAAGCGAAACCGTAGACTGAAAGAAAATGAATGGCTGTAAATCCAATTTTGGTTTCCTGTTATCGATATCAAATTTTCTGCACTATTGTAAGAACTGCAACCTCGAAACTTCTGAATATCATTTCTTATGTCTTTGTCTATGAGTGTATCAAATTTGATTAAAATCGGACCACTCTTTCTATAACCCGATTTTTTTTATTATCGATTTTCGATATTTATCGGGGGTACCTTGACACAAAACCTAGCTAAGAACACTCGCAGACGCTTATAGTACAACTGTGTAAACTTTCAAGAAAATTGGTTCAGCCGTTTTGGAGTCTATGGGTAACGGATACACACACAGACAAAGTTCCATTTATAAATAAGTTTAGATTTGATAGAAATACTTGTTGGTCTTGGTATTTTTAATGATGTTATTTTTAAAAACTTAGGGTCTGGTTTGTTATCAGGAGCGGTGGGAGAAACGAATAATGGCCGACTACGGCCCGAGTATCAAAAAGGGCATAACATTGAACATGACAGACAATTAAGAAAGAGAACTTTTTTACAATAATTCTTACGTTCACGAAGGTTTGTGGTGATACCGAGCAAAAGTGAGGGACCGGATGTTTGCACTTTCACGACCAAAAAGCAAATGACCAAAAGTCGTCGTTGCGCATCCGGGTCCGCGCTTATGGTTCGGTTGAAAAATAAAAATTAATCAAATATTAAATTTCCATTTCGCTAGCCTACGCGAATTTTATTTATCAGCCAATTGGAAGCCCAGAATCAAATACAAGTGTGAAATCCCAAACGAGCTGCTGTGATCCAAAAAGCTTATATAAAAAGCAGATACAGACAGACCCAGCAGAGAGACAGACGGTGACAGGCGAGAGTAATTAATATCTCTCTTGACCAAGTCAAGTGGCTACTATGCTCGTCCCTTCACCTCTCCTTCCTTCTTCCCTGTCTCAAAACTACTTACTGACCTAAGGAGCGACTACATCAAAGACATTCCTCACTTACATGCTCCCCACATTCCTAAGCATTGATTCTCTTTCAGCATATTATTTGCCATGAACATTTTAACCTCCGTTGGACCTATATTCAAGTTATTACTTTCATTGTAAAAACATTAATTGTTATATGTATATATAAAACTGTTATTTTCAACTCAGTTTGCTTTTCTTGATTTTATAATTATTTTATGACTTATAGTGGGCTATCTACCACAAGGTCAAATTCCGTTAACCTGCAACAGTATACAACTAACCTTCACTAGAACGGACACCCACTACAAACGGGATAACGATAATTACCCCACTATAGGTTATATTTCTGCTGTTTATTAAATGATTTGATGAAAATACTTGTTGGTCTTGGCATATTTAATAGTGTTATTTTTAAAGAGTTGGGGTCTGGTTTGTTATCAGTGGTGGTAGGACAAACGAATGATGGCCGACTACGGCCCGAATCTCAAAAAGTGTATAAAATTGAACATGACAGGCAATTTAAAAAAATAACTTTGTCGATAGTTCTTACGTTCACGATGGTTACATTTCTGCTGTTTATTAAATGATTTGATGAAAATACTTGTTGGTCTTGGTATATTCAATCGTGATTTTTTTGTTATATTTTTAACATGACAAAATAAAATAGTTATGGAAAAATGACACACTCGCCGAGTATTGGAAATAACTAGGGGAATTTATTATTGTGGAAACATGAGTACAGCGAACAGTTGTAGATGTTGAACCACCGTGTATTTATCGAGAACGTGGTAAATCTCAGCCTACCATGTTTGCTCGCCTCTGCCGGAAGTCCCTTCTCCTTGTCTCTCGGCATGCACCTGTTAGCTGGGGACGAACTTCCGTGAATGCTCCAGGGGAGGTAACTTTTGACCCTTTTTTATGGTGACACTAATATTTTTAAACACTCAGGGTTTGGTTTGTAATCAGAGGCGGTGGGACAAGCTAATGATTGTTGACTACTGCCCGAATATCAAAAAGGGCATAATATTGAACATGACAGACAATCAAGAAAGAGAATATTTTCTCAATAAGCAGACCAATATTTGTTTGTTTAAATACGAATTGAGTTGTTTGTACAATTTTACTTTGAAAATATTGCGATTAGTCAATATCATATATAAAGAAAATAAATTAAAAATATATATTTTTCCAAAAGTAAGGCACTTCTGTACAGGAAATACTAAAAGCATATATAGAAATTCATTGGAAATGATTTTACTATAGGAATGCATTGCAAATTATTTGCTAGCCATTTATGTAAGCTGTCTTATCACTGATAGGATTTATTAAACAAATCCATCCAAACTTTCATTCCCTCTAATGATTACATATATAGTGACATAGCAAATACTAAAAGCGTATCTAGAAATTCATTGGAAATGATTTTACTCTAGGGAAGCATTGCAAATTATTTACTAGCCATTTATGTAAGCTGTCTTATCACTGATAGGATTTATTAAACAAA
The DNA here is from genome assembly GCA_037127315.1 of Ascarosepion bandense. Lineage (NCBI taxonomy): Eukaryota > Metazoa > Mollusca > Cephalopoda > Sepiida > Sepiidae > Ascarosepion > Ascarosepion bandense. Next base: position 961,390 of record JBBBDQ010002221.1, read on the forward strand.
TCCATCCAAACTTTCATTCCCTCTAATGATTACATATATAGTGACATAGCAAATACTAAAAGCGTATCTAGAAATTCATTGGAAATGATTTTACTCTAGGGATGCATTGCAAATTATTTACTAGCCATTTATGTAAGCTGTCTTATCACTGATAGGATTTATTAAACAAATCCATCCAAACTTTCATTCCCTCTAATGATTACATATATAGTGACATAGCAAATACTAAAAGCGTATCTAGAAATTCATTGGAAATGATTTTACTCTAGGGATGCATTGCAAATTATTTACTAGCCATTTATGTAAGCTGTCTTATCACTGATAGGATTTATTAAACAAATCCATCCAAACTTTCATTCCCTCTAATGATTACATATATAGTGACATAGCAAATACTAAAAGCATATATAAAAATTCATTGGAAATGATTTTACTATAGGAATGCATTGCAAATTATTTACTAGCCATTTATGTAAGCTGTCTTATCACTGATAGGATTTATTAAACAAATCCATCCAAACTTTTATTCCCTCTAATGATTACATATATAGTGACATAGCAAATACTAAAAGCATATATAAAAATTCATTGGAAATGATTTTACTATAGGAATGCATTGCAAATTATTTACTAGCCATTTATGTAAGCTGTCTTATCACTGATAGGATTTATTAAACAAATCCATCCAAACTTTCATTCCCTCTAATGATTACATATATAGTGACATAGCAAATACTAAAAGCGTATCTAGAAATTCATTGGAAATGATTTTACTCTAGGGATGCATTGCAAATTATTTACTAGCCATTTATGTAAGCTGTCTTATCACTGATAGGATTTATTAAACAAATCCATCCAAACTATCATTCCCTCTAATGATTACATATATAGTGACATAGCAAATACTAAAAGCATATATAAAAATTCATTGGAAATGATTTTACTATAGGAATGCATTGCAAATTATTTACTAGCCATTTATGTAAGCTGTCTTATCACTGATAGGATTTATTAAACAAATCTATCCAAACTTTCATTCCCTCTAATGATTACATATATAGTGACATAGCAAATACTAAAAGCATATCTAGAAATTCATTGGAAATGATTTTACTATAGGAATGCATTGCAAATTATTTACTAGCCATTTATGTAAGCTGTCTTATCACTGATAGGATTTATTAAACAAATCCATCCAAACTTTCATTCCCTCTAATGATTACATATATAGTGACATAGCAAATACTAAAAGCGTATCTAGAAATTCATTGGAAATGATTTTACTCTAGGGATGCATTGCAAATTATTTACTAGCCATTTATGTAAGCTGTCTTATCACTGATAGGATTTATTAAACAAATCTATCCAAACTTTCATTCCCTCTAATGATTACATATATAGTGACATAGCAAATACTAAAAGCATATATAGAAATTCATTAGAAATGATTTTACTATAGGAATGAAATGAAAAAAATTAAGATTATTTTCAAATTTGGCGCCCTCAAATAAACTAATTAAGATGTTTGGTGTCGCAACACCATTTCAATTTTTTTTTCTTGTTAATCGTTTCCGTTCAGGTAAAAATGAATAACCCCTTTGAAATACCACCATACAGTACCATTAGCTTGGTAGAGTGGAGGTTTTGAGCATTGTTTTGGTGATTCACTTGCATCTAACTACTGGCATACTAGCTTCAATTAAGTGCCACACGTGATACACGCTTTAGGCGATCATGTCTCGAAAAAGAGACATGACTGATTGGGTAGAAGATTATCCCGCAGTAGGTTAACATTACTTTATGCGGTAGACTGGTTGCCAGCCAAGGCTATAGAACCCAATATGTCCTGTTATTTGACTCATAGCTAGAGAGAGGCGAGATATATTATATAATTACGCAGTAAATAGTTGGTGATCAGTTTATTACTTCATATCAATAGAAAACCAATCCCCCACTTTATGACCAGTAGAAGCCTTAATCATGATTCCAACTATTATATTCAGTCAGTCAGTTAAGTGCCATACGTGATACACGCTTTGGGCGATCATGTCTCGAGACATGACAGACTGGGCAGAAGATTCTCCCGCAGTAAGTTTTCATTACTTTCTGTCGTTGACTGGTTGACAACCGAAGCTATAGAACCCATTCTGTCATACTATTTTACCCATTTCTGTAGGGAGAAACGACGGATTCATACCTTTCCCAAAAGTATCTGCGCGTGAGTGAATGCAAGGAATCCAACTGGAATTCGAACTCGACTCTACCGATTCCTGATTCCGAGCCGATATTCACTGCACCACAACGCACATCCGTTGTCGATCAAGTTCAATACGGTTGAATCTTGGGCAGGAGAGGATCAACCAATAAAATGCCATTTCATAAACGCCGCTAGCATCGCCTGACTTGGTCTACGCGCCTAAAACAAGCAAATTTAAAAATAAAACTAAAGAGGGAAATTATCTCAAGACGACAGCAAACGTGAAACACGGAAGAAACAAATAAAGTCAAAAAGGAAAATTTGTTTTGACAACACAAACGGTTTGCTGTTTAATCCGTCATCTGACGTGAACAATGCATCGCTGTTCTTCTAATTATCGCCGAGTCACGCGTGATCTCGTGGCTGTCTTTGCCCGGCGAAAGTTATGGCGAATTTAAAATGAAGAAAGCTCTTCAGCGAACTGCTTTCATTATTCTATATTCTTTAAATAATGGCAGCACCCAACTATATATGTTCATATTTCAAATAAATCTGTCAGGTCTGATTTAAGCAAGAAATATATATTTTCATCGAGACGACTATATTACTACAGATGCTTTTAGTATTTGTTATAATCACTATATATGTAATCATTAGAGGGAATGAAAGTTTGGATGGATTTGTTTAATAAATCCTATCAGTGATAAGACAGCTTACATAAATGGCTAGTAAATAATTTGCAATGCATTCCTATAGTAAAATCATTTCCAATGAATTTCTAGAAATGCTTTTAGTATTTGCTATGTTGCTATATATGTAATCATTAGAGGGAATGAAAGTTTGGATGGATTTGTTTAATAAATCCTATCAGTGATAAGACAGCTTACATAAATGGCTAGTAAACTTTGCAATGCATTCCTATAGTAAAATCATTTCCAATGAATTTCTAGATATGCTTTTAGTATTTGCTATGTCACTATATATGTAATCATTAGAGGGAATGAAAGTTTGGATGGATTTGTTTAATAAATCCTATCAGTGATAAGACAGCTTACATAAATGGCTAGTAAATTATTGCAAATTATTTACTAGCCATTTATGTAAGCTGTCTTATCACTGATAGGATTTATTAAACAAATCCATCCAAACTTTCATTCCCTCTAATGATTACATATATAGTGACATAGCAAATACTAAAAGCATATCTAGAAATTCATTGGAAATGATTTTACTATAGGAATGCATTGCAAATTATTTACTAGCCATTTATGTAAGCTGTCTTATCACTGATAGGATTTATTAAACAAATCCATCCAAACTTTCATTCCCTCTAATGTTTACATATATGACGAAATAAATTTTATTCCAGTATGGCAACACGCACAGACGCTGCAGCTAAAATCAGGTCATTCATTTTTTTTATATTTCTTTTTGCTTGTATGTCTGCTTGATTCAGTTATGCAAAAGCTATCTACAGTCGCAGGGACATTCATGGGAATTTAATATGAACGTCAGTTTCTAGGACACTCCCTTTTTCAGAGGGTAGCTGTTGTCAGCTTCGGTTGGCAAGTGTCGAAGATGAAGATAGAAATGATAAACGCGTGATTGCTCGCTTGGAGTTTCTAACCGGCTCAGGAAACAACCATAGCTTCCGCGTGTATGTTCATCACAAATTCAAGATCTATCAGCAACAAACGAGACGGGTTTCGTTTATATCAACAGGTCTGACAAAGACCTGCGGGGGTTTTTTTTTTTGTTTTTTGGGTTTTTTTTGTTTTGTTTTTTTTTTTTTTGTTCTTTTTACGAACGGAGACATGGCTGCATTCACCTAACTGAAGCGAATTTACTAAACTGGTAGGCCGCATTTTGTTGGGACAGGAACGAAGCCTCCGGCAAGAGCAGAAGGCGGCGTCTATGTATTTACGCACATAACAGCTCGTGTAATGACAGCGGTATGCCGCGTAATCTTGGAGTACCTAACCGTTAATTGCAGGCCTTTTTATTTTCCATACGGATTTTCCGTCGGGATAATTACAACTATTTATGTACCAACGGACGCGAATGTTGATATAGCCTTAAGATATCTACACAGTGTCATCAATAAACAACAGTACAAACAAACCCAAAGTTCCCCATATTAGAACAGGTGGTTTTAATCAAGCCAAATTCAAGGCTCTACCAAAATTCGAACGGCACAAATATTTTTTGCAAGCTAGGGCGGGAAAGTTTTTGGACAAGGCCTGTTTAAATATTAAAAGTCGATTTACATGAGTGGGTTTTGTTTATTGGCATATCAATCTGTGCCGGTTATTTAATGCCAAAAAGGTGGGGGGTTTAAGGTATTTTTTTTTAATGTTTAGTTATAGTGAGAAGGTTATTTAGTCAGATTCTGATGAAAAATTTATTTTTTTATTTTAGAAAATTGAAGCTGTCTTCTAGTTTTGTATTAAAAAATGTATTCTAGCTATAATTTTTTTCTTCAACAATGTGTTATGATCATAATTTTTTTCCTTCAAAAATTTATATTTTCCTCTAAAAGTATTTTTAAACTGTCATGGTGTTTTGACCCCAGTTTGGGGATAAATTATTTGCCCATAGCTGGGACCCTAACAGGTGCTACTACTCCGGGTCAGGGTGAACCTGGGAACAACAGCATTTAAGAGGTGGTTCCATGCTCCTTCCAACCTCCTAATCAGGGGTCTTGCTGCCGGATGCAGTTTACCGTCATACCCAGTACCAAAATGTGTATTTAATTCAACACTATTTTTTTTAATCATTTCACCCTAAGCAAGGCATTCCACTGCCACTATTGTGCTTGGGGCTACATGGGGGAAGGTAAATAGAAAGAGTGGTTAGATATATTAGAAATGTCAGAAGTGGGGTGATAGATAGTTGGGTGGTTGGGAAGAGTGTTTGAAAGAATGGAAGCGAGTTAGTTTGTTAGGAGGTGTCTATTGACCTTACATTTCAACTCCCGGAGATTGTAGCCGTCGGGGAAGCAGTCTTGTGGAAGGGAATTCCACAGTCGGGAAGTGCAAGAAAAGAAACTGTTGGAGTAGAAGTTGCGGTTGCATTTTATCTGTTTCACTGTAAAAGGGTGGGATCTAGTTGCTAATCTAGTATCTCGTGCAAATTCGAAACTAGGGGGCATCGGTGATCTAAGTTCATCGGAGCAGAAGCCGTGAAAGTACTTATAGAAGAGCCACAGGAAAGCCACGTCGTGCCGGTGAGAGAGAGACTGCAGGCTGTCTGCTAAGTTGGTGTCGATTACATTACAGACCCTCCGCTGTTACCTTGTCGAGAAGCCCAAGGAGAATAGCAGGGGCACCCGACCAGGTATGGCAACAGTATTCAATGCACGGGCGGATGGTAGATTTATAAATGTGCAGGATAGATTCAGACGGAAAAAAACCTCCGGGCCCTCCACAGAGAACCGACTTTCATAGCAGCGGATTTAGCGATGGAATCGATATAGTCATTCCACTTGAGGTCCGCTGAAAGTGTGAAACCAAGGAAGCGTAGTGTTTTACTCTCTGGGAGGCAAGCCTGGTCCATACTACTACATTTGGTGTTACTATAGCATTGGGTTGGCATTTACCCTATTCCCTCACTGTAGCAAATGGTAACACAAGTTTAGTTTTTAATGTGGGGAACTTGAGCGCGAACGTGCGGGCGACTGGTCAAAGTTAACTCAGCCCCCGATTACGCAGTAACTGGGTACAAAGCCGGTCTTAGCTGGCCATTGCCTGTCAAAGCAAGTCAAAAGCTAGTCTTAGATGGCCATTGCTTCTTAGCCGATGAACTGGTAATGAGGATCTGAGAACATATACGACACTTTGATTCTGACCGACGGGCAGCAGAAGGTGGAGGTCTGCGCTGCCCCTCCCTCATGTGGCCATCAGGTCAGGTGAGGTCTAACATATCTGTCTCACATTTTCTAAACACTTAGACCTGACGTTATAGTCGAAACAGGAGGTAGACCTCACACTATAGTCGAAACGGGAGATAGACCTCACGCTATAGTCGAAACGGGAAGTAAACCTCACGCTATAGTCGAAACGGAAAGTAGACCTCACGCTGTAGTCGAAACAGGGGAGAGACTTCACGCTATAGTTAAAATGGGAGATAGACCTCGCGCTATAGTCGAAACGGGAGATAGACCTCAAGCTATAGTCGAAACGGGTAGTAGACCTCACGCTATAGTCGAAACGGGAGCTAGACCACAAGCTATAGTCGAAACGGGTAGTAGACCTCACGCTGTAGTCGAAACGGGAGGTAGACCTCATGCTGTAGTCGAAACGGGAGATAGACTTCACGCTATAGTTAAAACGGGAGATAGACCTCACGCTATAGTCGAAACGGGAATTAGACCTCACGCTATAGTCGATACGCGAGGTAGACCTCTCGCTATACTGAGGTAGACCTCATGCTATAGACGAACCGGGAGGTAGACCTCACACTATAGTCGAAACGCGAAGTAGACCTCACGCTATAGTCGAAACGGGAAGTAGACCTCATGATATAGTCGAAACGGGAGATAGACCTCCCGCTATAGTCGAAACGGGAAATAGACCTCACGCTATAGTCGAAACGCGAGGTAGATCTCACGCTATATTGAAGTTTACCTCACACTATAGTAGCATCATCACATTTTATAGCTGGCCAATCCTATCCAAGGACGCCTCTCTACTAGGGTGGCTAGTCAATCCCCGTTGCAGACGCTTGCTTAGGCACATTTGTGTTTGTTTAACACACACAGAGCCTAACTCTTTTTTTATACTACAATTATGCTGGGCAGACCTTAGTTACAGTTTCTGGGTGATAGAGTGACATCTAGCGAAGGCAACAATCGTATCTCTCAAGCCCCCGGATATGGGCATGTTGCCGAGTGGTTCGTTTTCTGGCCATGTGGCCCGGGTTCAAATCTCACTATGATCGATTTGTTAATCGATAACTCTTTGGAAAGTACCTGAAAACGTGTGAGTGAAATCGGATAGATGGGCCCCATTGGAAGACTTCCATGACTGTGCTAGCGCGAAGTCGCAACTCATTATCACCTTAAAGCCAGTCAAAACATGTCTCCACATGACTAACAACGACATATACCCGCGTCAAGAGACAAAAGTCAACCTACAGTCAGGAATGTCCAGGAGGATCATTTCCGAGGCTGTCGGATTGCTTTGGAAGTACCATTTGGTACATTTTTGAATTTGAGTTTGAATTTTGTTTAACGGCATATCGACACCTCTGTGGGTTATTTAATGCCAAAAAGGTGGGGTTTTAAGGTATTTTTTAATAGTCGGTTATCGTGAGAAGGTTGATTTAGTCCCATTTTGAGTTTGAGTTTTGTTTAATGGCATATCAACCTCTGTGGGTTATTTAATGCCAAAAAGGTGGGGGTTTTAAGTATCTTTTTTAATGTTCGGATATAGTGAGAAGGTTGATTTAGTAAACTTTTCATTAAAATATTTTGATTTTATTCTTTTTTATTTTAGAAATTTGAAAATATTTTCTAGTTTTGTATTCAAAAATGTTTTGCTGAGAACAATTTTTTCCTTTCAAAAATGTATGTTTTTTCTATAAAAATTTTTTTTATGTAAATATTTCAATAAAAGTGCATTTTATACTTTCATAATGTTCTGACCCAAGTTTGTTGGTTGCCTATTTGCCCATCGCTAAGACCCTAACAGATGCTACCAATACGGGTCAGGGTGGACCTGGGAACAACAGCAATTAAGAGGTGCTTCCAAGCTCCTCACAACCTCCCAATGCAGTTTACCACCATACCCAGGACCTGGACATTTTTGAGGAAGAAAACTTTGAAACCGGTCAGTTGGGCGTTGTCTGTGTTAAGTAACGTGTTGACAAAGTTGTTTCTATATATCCTAATCAGAATCAGCGGTTGACGAAATAAGTCGAGTCTCATTTTCGGGTCCAAAATGCTTCCTTCTGCAAAAACAACATAAAAGATAGGGAGCCATTACTATGTGCTTTTCCATCTCTTAGTTAGTTCGCAAGGCCGTTACGCCCTGCCAATACTTCATAAATAATGGACTATTTCGCGTTTTGATCCCGTGGAAAAAGTATTACTTATGTTCGGTCAGAAGATGAAAGAAAGAAGTGAATCTAGAAGTAAACAAGACAGACTGCTATTAAGCTGATAACAACAGATACTACACTTTGATCTCAGACAAAAAGTCGAGAAAGATAATAACCGCGATAAATTCGACATTTTCCAGACGCACAGTATCGAACGACGGAAACCAAGTAAGGTGATCGTCAAAAATTTAATTACCATAAATTAAATAACATCATTTGTTAAAATATTTATAATTTATTATTAATAGAAATGTTCGTAAAACGGGGATTTTGTTAGAAAGAAAGAAAGAAAGAAAGAAAGAAAGAAAGAAGGGAAGATAGAAGTGTTTAATGTCTCCTGACAATACCTAATAAATATTGGACTATTCCGTTTTGATTGTGTAGAAATAAATAAAATCATACGAATGAGGAACAATAAAGAAGTGGAGATAGAAATGTTTAACGTCTGTTTCACTGAAATTAAAACAATTGACAATTTTTTAATCTTTTTCATTTTTATCATCTTATACAGACTTGGCAGATCGCCTGCAGCCTCTCTCTCACCGGCGCGACGTGACTTCACTGTGTCTCTTCTATAAATACTTTCACGGTTTCTGCTCCGATGAACTTAGATCACTGGTGCCCCCTATGTGCGAATTTGCACGAGATACTAGATTAGCAACTAGATCCCACACTTTTACAGTGAAACCGATAAAATGCAACCGCAATTTCAACTCCAACAGCTTCCTTTCTCGCGCTTCCCGACTGTGGAATTCCCTTCCACATGATGGCTACAATCTCCAGGTGTTTAAATGTAAGGTCAATAGACACCTCCTAACACACTAACTCGCCTCCATTCTTTCAAACACTCTTCCCATCTACCCAACCCTCAACCTCGGTATCCTTACCCATCTATCACCCTCCTTCTGACATTTCCTATATCTAACCACTCTCTCTCTCTCTCTCTCTCTCTCTCTCTCTCTTTACCTTCCCCTATGTAGCCCCATGCGCAACAGTGGCAGTGGAATGCCTTGCTTGGGGTGAAATGATTAAAAAAAAGTCTTTAAATAATGGCCTCCATTCATATTTATGATCTGCTATATTTTGTTAAAGTTGTTAAGCTCAAATATTTAACGATGCAATGGGAATTTCTATAAATATTTTATTGCTGGAGAACTTGCCATGAGCTTATTCAATCATTTACTGAAGAAATAAGATTCGTCAAAAATTTAAAATAGAAAAACAATTAAATTTTCACACGTCTTAATAGCTATTATTTTTCGAAAGATCAATTCGATGAAAGACGTTGGGACCGACGTTGTACAAGGAAGGATCCAGAAAGCAACTCTTGGGGATCTTAACGAAGATCTTTGAAATGTTTTCCCAGCGGCATATCAGGTTATGTCTGCTGTTTACTTTGAATCAGTATCCGTTTGCAAACAGAGTGAATAATATTATCAATGTTCTTCATATTGCATTGATGCACCTAGAGAAAAATAGGGGAGTTATGTGAGAACGTTTTTTGTTAACTTCAGCTCTGCCTTTATTGGTTCATCACAAGGAGGCTGATCACAAAGCTCACACGACAAGGCCTACGTTCGTCTATTTGTCGTTGGACTGAGGAGTTTTAGAAAAACTGTCAACATAGGCTTATATCTCTCCCTTAATCTCATGCTCAACACCGGTAATCTGCTGGATATGTATTAAGATCTCTTCTGTTCACCAACTACACTTGTGATTGCGTACTTATCCATCCCAGCAACATAATCATTAAATTTGCAGACGACAGAACTCATTTCGGGGAGGTAATGACTTGGGCTTTTATCCTTTCTTCAGTTTCTGGGATACGCAACGTGGAAGGGTGGCTTGGAGAATCTAATGCTCACAAGACATATACAGAGAAAAAGAGACAGGGGAAGCAACACGCGACATACTTGATGGGCTTGAACAGGTGGATGGAGAAATGTGCGTTGTGGTGCAGTGTATATCGGCTTGAAACGAGAAATCGGAAATCCAAGTTCGAATTCCAGTCGAATCCGTTTCTTTCACTTACGCGCATATACCCTTGGAAGAGTTATTCATCCACCGTTTCTTCCTCCAGCTATGGGTTAAATAGCAAGACAAATTGGGTTCTATAGCCTTGGTTGGCTACCAGTTTACCGCAGAAAATAAGGGAAAATTACTCTGAGGAAAATCTTCTGCCCAATCAGTCATGTCTCTTTCGAGACATGATCGCTCCAGTGTGACTGACTAAAAATGAGAAAAAGGTTTAAGAGCGACAAGTTATAGGGGTAAGTAGACGTCCATGATCGCTTACGCCCTGAAAGGACACGGCACATAAAAAAAAGAATGAGGGAGTAATGCTTGGAGAATCTAACACTCACGGGGCGAATAGAAGGAAAGAGAGGCAGAGGAAAGCAACGAGAGACTTAATTGATGGGCTTGAGCAAGTCGGTAGAGGAGCAGGGTTTGGGAGATATACCAAGATGAAAAGTGTTAAGAGTAGTAATGTATGGGGGTAAATAGAAATCCATCATCGCCCACGCCCTGGAAAGACACGGCACACTGACACTAAAGAATCTGGCCACAAGGAAGAAAAGTTTGAGAAACATAGCTTTAATGGTCGATGTTAAATTTTCATCTGGTTGCGGTATGCGCATGTGCGGAAGTAGTAGACAATCAGGTAAAACTTTCAAAGTCATCGGCCATCTTGTGATGGAGACACACGTATAGAATTTGAATAATTTTTTTTTCTTTCTAAAATTAATCCGTTAAGGGTTTTCTGTTGCAATTTGTTTTCAGCTCTAGGAGTTCCTACATCGATAGCTCTCTTCTCTCTAAAATATTTCAGTCGTATTAAAACGTCATAGATCACTTTACCAATTCCCCCTCCTCGAACTGATCCATACGCGATATCTATTTCTTGTCTATCTCTCTCGAGCTTTTTCATGGCGACTGTATGCTCCCGTTCTGCTCGTCTCCACTGGTGTCGCTCAATGCGTTGCGATCTATTTCTCTGTCGCAGTCTGTTCATATAGATCGATATGTTCACGATGATCTAAACATGTTTAGATAAAAATATTTCGGTCTTTTCCGATAAAACTAACGCACTGAGTTTATATCAATCTTTCTCAGCCTGTTCGTCTCTCTTTGTCTGATATGTTCATGATTAACTAATCAAATCACATTTTATCTATGAGTCTTTTTATTGCTGTTATAATTTTATTTATATCTATCTATCTATCTATCTATCTATCTATCTATCTATCTATCTGTCTATCTATCTATCTCAGTCTGTTCATATCTATCTATCTATCTATCTATCTATCTATCTATCTATCTCAGTCTGTTCTATCTATCTATCTATCTATCTATCTATCTATCTATCTATCTATCTATCTATCTATCTCAGTCTGTTCATATCTATCTATCTATCTATTTATCTATCTATCTATCTATCTCAGTCTGTTCATATCTATCTATCTATCTATTTTTATTTATTATCTATCTAATATATATATATATTGGATAGATAAAATTTATAACATAAATATATTATAACATCACTACAAAGTAACTATTTTGTTTTGACACTTCCTGTGTCTGCTTACGTGATGGTGCTGCTTATGTATATATATATATATATATATATATATATATATGTGTGTGTGTGTGTGTGTGTGTGTGTGTGTATGTCTCTCTCTCAATCTATCTATCTATCTATCTCAATCTGGTCTGGTCATATCTATCTATCTCAGTTTATTATCTATCTATCTATCTATCTATCTATCTATCTATCTATCTATCTCAGTTTATTTATTATCTATCTATCTATCTATCTATGTATCTATCTATCTCAATTTATTTATTATCTATCTCAGTTTATTATCTATCTATCTATCTATCTATCTATCTATCTATCTATCTATCTATCTAAGTTTATTATCTATCTATCTAGCTAGCTAGCTAGCTAGCTAGCTAGCTATCTCAGTTTATTTATTATCTATCTATCTATCTATCTATCTATCTATCTATCTATCTATCTATCGATCTATCTCAATTTATTTATTATCTATCTCAGTTTATTATCTATCTATCTATCTATCTATCTATCTATCTATCTATCTATCTTAGTGTGTTCATGTCAGGTTATCTACTTATGTTTTCGAACCTCTGTTGGTCAGTTTATATCAATCTATCTAAATCCATTTCATATCTGCAATATTCTCTGTCTATCGATCTTTCTCATTTTATTAGCACCGACCTCAATCGGCGCCTATCGATCTGTTCTCAGTCTATTCAAATCTCTCCTCCAAGCCTTTTTCTGATCGAACCCTGCCGCCTCACTCTCTTCACGACTCCCTCCCGATTGAAGCAGCGTGTGAGTCACCTTCACGATGGCGCCTCTTTCACACAGCATTTTCGACGTCATTCCTTCAAAAATAGTCAAAATCTGACAATGCTTATTACCCTCAACTATAGCACCGCATTAATGCCATCTGGTCGGCATCGCAAATATATTACATTGAAATTTTCTTATTCAAAGAACCGCATTTTTCCGTATTATAACACACATTGTCCACTGTTCTCCAATTCTTAACTGAAATTATTTCAGTTAAGAATAAATTTAATTTCAGCCGAATCAAATAACGTGAAATATTGTGATAAAAAAGTATAGAAATGTGGAATTTGATTTTGAGTTTTGTTTAACGACATATCAACACCTCTGTGGGTTATTTAATGCCAAAAAGTTAGGGTTTCAAGGTATTGTTTTTTTAATATTAAGAAGGGACTACAAATAAACTTTAAGAAAACTGAGTGCATGGTCATCAGCAAAAGATACAACCCAAAATGCCAAATACAGGTGGGGGATAACAGAATCAAACAAGTACAAGAATTTAAGTACCTAGGAAGTGTTCTAACAGGTGAAGGAAAGTGCGACACGGAGATCCGAAGGCGAATTGGCATGGCAAAGGACGCGTTCCAGAAGATGAGCGAAATACTAACACACAGGAAACTCTCAATAGAAACGAAGAAAAGAGTGCTAGACTGCTACGTGATGTCAGTTCTTCAATACGGCTGTGAATGCTGGACAATATCATCGAAAATGAGGACAAAACTAGAAGCGGCCGAAATGTGGTTCTACAGAAGGATGCTACGGATATCGTGGACTGAGCATACAAGCAACGACGAGGTGTTAGAAAGAATGGCAACAAAAAGGAAATTGATGCTGAGCATCAGGAAGAGACAACTGAAGTTCCTGGGACATGCAATGAGGAAGGAGAGGCTGGAGAACCTGATACTGACTGGACAGATAGAAGGAAGGAGAGACAGAGGAAGGCAGCGGATAACATATTTGCAGGGCCTGATCAGGTGGATGACGGAACGGGGGTTGCCAGGAGCAACAGGAGCAAACATACTAAGAGCCAGAAGGGATAGGGAGACGTGGAGAGCCATGATCGCCTACGTCCTGAAGGGACAGGGCACATAGAAGAAGAAGATAGGGATAAGGTTGATTTAGTAAGATTTTAGTAAAAAAAAAATTGTTTTTATTCTTTTTTGTTTTAGAAAATTGAAAACGCCTTCTAGCTTTGTATTAAAAATGTTTTGCTGGGAAGAATCTATTTCTTCAAAAATGTGTAATGGTAATCTTTTTTTTAAATGTATTGTTGGTAATAATTTTCTTTCGAAAATGTATATATTTCTATAAAGTCTAGTTTTGTGTATATATTTCTATAAAAGTGTATTTTTATACTTTCATAGTGTTATGACCCCAGTTTGGAGGTAAACTATTTGCCCATAGGTGGGATCCTAACAGTATGACCCCTTATGCCCGGGACTGGCCGACCTCAGGGCAGATTCCGGTCGAGACGGCACCAAATGTGTATAACATATCAGGCCGGGCTGGCCGTTTGTCTAATGTGACGCTCGTTCCCGCCGACGCTCGTGATGATCACAGTTGTGACACTGCTATTCAGCTGGCCCGTTGGTTCGGTCACTGTCGCTGGTTGTGACGACCTCGTCCGATGATGTCGCCATAAAAGCTGGTTTACAAGAAGTTTTTTGTAACAACGCGCCACTGTCTCATGCTGTGATTTGATCCCAGAGGTCGCGTTGTGCAAGTATAGTAATCGCCTTTTTTAGCCAGTCCGGACACTGGTGTACACTTATGGTTTGAAAAAATCCAACATGGCACGAAAAAAAAAATGAATGAAATAAATGAACGAAGTCGAACACGCCTGGAGAGCTACGAAGAATGTCTTTATAAAACAAAAAACAATGTTTGTTTTTTCTTCAAAGGAGCAGACAATACAGTTGTCGAAAATGCCGGTTACAACAGAGAGAGAAAGTTCGCTAAAAATATCAGAGCTTCCAACCCTTAATTAAAAATGTCTTGTCTAAGTTTCGTTAAAGTAAACAGAGCTCTTCAAATTTTCACTAAAGTCTTTTCACATATTCATTAAATTTTCAGAAAAGTCTTTTCACCTATTCTCTATAATCAGGGCTGACAATTTTCTATGTAGCTTCTAAAATAGCAAAGTCCTTTCGGGTCCTTATCGGAGTTTAACGGAGTTTACCGAAGTAGAGCGAACGAACAATCAGAATTTTCGATTTTCCCGTGATTAAAAAAAAACAATAACGTTCTTTCGGGATTCATGTCGAAGGCGCATTATTCCAAATTAACTCCTCAAGTTAATCTGCGGCAGGCTTCATTCAAAATGAACTCTTTAGCCCTAAGTTCTATGGTAGGCGACCAGCCGTGAGTCATGGCTCCCCGGTTGGGAACCTTTTTCCACAGTCGTTACATTTCGACTAAAAAAACCGAAAAACTGAGAGAACTGATTTTTCTAGCCGAGTCCGGATTTTTATAACCATTTTCAATCCTCTCTGGGAATCCAGCCGGCTCAAAGCCCTCGGCCAATGAAATCATTTTCCGCCTACTCGATTTGAGAAAGGGGTTTAGCTCGACGAATGAAATCCCGCCAGCTCACATTTTATCTCAATTTTTCCAATTTCCCACAGATTCTCTTGTTTACCAGAAAATCTGTTGAGGTATTTAGCCCCGCCTGACCTCATCAAATAATTCCGACACCTGTTTTGGTTAAAACATTTTAGCTAACCAAAATATCTACTTCAAACACGAAAGAAGAAAAAATTATATTTTTCTTTCTTTTCCTTGCCAGAAATAGTTAGATTTTATATTCTCCGAATTTTAGAAGTACATGATAGTAAAAATAGTTGATTTTTCTATTCCTTATATTTTACAAGGATTTGATAGTATTAAATTATTCTTTTTTACATAAGCTCACATCGCGTATTACAATAAAGGATAATTAATAATATTGTTTATATCAATTTTTCTCTCTGTTGTATGAAACCACACAAGGGAAAGTATCCCCGCGGGAGAAGGGAAAGTATCCCCGCAGGAGAGAGTGTCACAGCAGGTGCTACCACTCCGGGTCAGAGTAGAGCTGAGAACAACAAAACAACGCATTGAAAGAATCCCTGGAAACCCCAGCTTCAGAGATATACAAAAAATCGTCTTGTTAAGTACAGCCCACACACTAACGAGAACTTTGTCTATGTAACACTCGAGATGTTAGAGGAGATAGAAAAAAAAATGAAATGGGGCCATAAAATCACACCACGGCCTACCTTAGGTCTTCCCGCAGACTTCTTAGGTAGGGCGACCATATCAGAAATCGAATTATAATGACAAATAACAATAAGAAGTATGACGACAATGATAAAAGAACAACAACAATACTAATAATGACAATATTAAGAACAACAACAATAATAACAACAATACTAATAATG
Source organism: Ascarosepion bandense (assembly GCA_037127315.1). Classification (NCBI taxonomy): domain Eukaryota; kingdom Metazoa; phylum Mollusca; class Cephalopoda; order Sepiida; family Sepiidae; genus Ascarosepion; species Ascarosepion bandense. The sequence continues at coordinate 977,486 of JBBBDQ010002221.1, forward strand.
ACAATATTAAGAACAACAATAGTAATAACAACAATACCAATAATGACAATATTAAGAACAACAACAGTAATAACAACAATGCTAATAATGACAATATTAAGAACAACAGTAAAAACAACAATACAAATAATGACAATATTAAGAGCAGCAACAGTGATAACAACAATACGTATAATGACAATATTAAGAAAAACAACAGTAATAACAACAATACGAATAATGACAATATTAAGAACAACAATAGTAATAACAACAATACAAATCATGACAATATTAAGAAAAACACCGGTAATAACAATAATATGAATAATGACAATATTAAGAACAACAACAGTAATAACAAAAATACTAATAATGACAATATTAAGAACAACAACAGTAATAACAAAAATACAAATCATGACAATATTAAGAAAAACACCGGTAATAACAATAATATGAATAATGACAATATTAAGAACAACAACAGTAATAACAAAAATTCTAATAATGACAATATTAAGAACAACAACAGTAATAACAAAAATACTAATAATGACAATATTAAGAACTAAAGCAGTAATAACAACAATACTAATAATGACAATATTAAGAAAAACAACAGTAATAACAACAAAACGAATAATGACAATATTAAGAACAACAACAGTGATAACAACAATACGTATAATGACAATATTAAGAAAAACAACAGTAATAACAACAATACGAATAATGACAATATTAAGAACGAGAACAGTAATAACAACAATACGTATAATGACAATATTTAGAACAACAACAGTAATAACAACAATACTAATAATGACAATATTAAGAACAACAACAGTTATAACAACAATACTAATAATGACAATATTAAGAACAACAACAGAAATAACAACAATATGAAGTACAATAACAGTAATAACAACAATACGAATAATGACAATATTAAAACAACAACAATACTAATACTGACAAAATTAAGAACAACAACAGTAATAACAACAATGCGAATAATGACAATATTAGGAACAACGACAGAAATAACGTCAATACAGATAATGGCAATATTAAGAAAAACAACAGCAATAGGAACAATACAAACAATTACAATATTGAAAACAATAACAGTAATAACGACAATACTAATAATGACAATATTAAGAACAACAGTAATAACTACAATACGAATAATGACAATATTAAGAACAACAGTAATAACAACAATAAGAATAATGACAATATTAAGAACAACAACACTAATAACAACAATATTAATAATGACAATGTCAAGAACAACAACAGTAATAACAACAATACTAATAATGACAATATTAAGAACAACAACAGTAATAACAACATGAAGAACAACAACAGTAATAACAACAATACTAATAATGACAATATTAAGAACAACAACAATAATAACAACAATACTAATAATGACAATATTAAGAACAACAATAGTAATAACAACAATACCAATAATGACAATATTAAGAACAACAACAGTAATAACAACAATGCTAATAATGACAATATTAAGAACAACAGTAAAAACAACAATACAAATAATGACAATATTAAGAGCAGCAACAGTAATAACAACAATACCAATAATGACAATATTAAGAACAACAGTAATAACAACAATACCAATAATGACAATATTAAGAACAACAACAGTAATAACAACAATGCTAATAATGACAATATTAAGAGCAGCAACAGTAATAACAACAATACTAATAATGGCAATGTTAAGAACAACAGTAGTAATAAGAACAATACAAATAATGACAATATTAAGAACAACAACAGTGATAACAACAATACGTATAATGACAATATTAAGAAAAACAACAGTAATAACAACAATACGAATAATGACAATATTAAGAACAACAATAGTAATAACAACAATACAAATCATGACAATATTAAGAACAACAACAGTAATTACAACAATACTAATACTGACAAAATTAAGAACAACAACAGTAATAACAACAATACGAATAATGGCAATAATAAGAACAACAACAGTAATAACAATACTAATAATGACAATATTAAGAACAACAACATTACTAAGAACAATACGAATAATGACATTAAGAACAGCAACAGTAATAACAACAATACGAATAATGACAATATTAAGAACAACAACAGTAATAACAACATTACTAATATTGACTATATTAAGAACCACAACAGTCATAAGAACAATACGAATAATGACAATAAGAACAGCAACAGTAATAACAACAATACGAATAATGACAATATTAAGAACAACAGCAGTAATAAGAACAATACGAACAATGACAATATTAAGCACAGCAACAGTAATAACAGCAATACGAATAATGACAATATTAAGAAGAACAACAGTAATAATAATAATGATAATGTTAACAATAATAATAATCATTATTCTGGGTGAATATTTCGAGCATCTCAAAGGAAGATAAATTCCAGTTAAGAATAAAATTCATTTTGACCAAAAGGTAGAGAAATGTGGAAAATATTAGTTTAAAAATAACGATAAAAATAATAATAAAATAATTGCGTTAGTAACAATAATAGCAACAACAATAGCAACCATAATAATAAAGTGTTCAGCGAAGCTGTTGTAATACTTCTTCTTCTATGTGCCTTGTCTTTTCAGGATGTAGGCGATCATGGCCTTCCACGTCTCCCTATCCCAGGTGTCTCTTAGCACGCTTTCTCCTGTTACACCACGCAACCCCCGTTCTGCAATCCACCTGCTCAGGCCAGTCAAGTACATTACACGCTGTTTTCCCCTGTCTCTCCTTCACTCTATATGGCCTGTTAGTATCAGCTGTCTTTTTCTGATGCTCAGTATTAATTACCATTTCGTTTCCATCCCTTCCAAAACCTCATCATTGCTCACATGCTCGATCCCTGATATCCGCAGCATCCTTCTGTAGAACAACATTTCTTTTATCTTCGATGATATTGTCCAGCATTCACTGCCATATTGAAGAACTGACAACACATAGCAATCCAATACTCTCTTCCTTGTGTCTAGCGGAATTATCCTGTTTTTAATACTTTACTCAACTTCTAGAATGCTTCCTTCGCCATGCCAATTCGCCTTCGGATCTCTGTGTCGCGCTTTCCGTCTTTTGTTAGAACACTTCCCAGGTATTTAAATTTTTGTACCTGCTTGATTTTAGTCTCCCCCGCCTGTATTTGGCATTTTGGGCTCCTCTTTTTACTGATGACCATGCATTCGGTTTTCTTGCTGTTTATTTGTAGTCCTTTCTTGTCATTCACTTCAGCAACCTTCTGTAGGAGGTCTTGTAGTTTCCTTTCTGTGTCTGCCATCAGGACTGTTTCATCTTTGTATCTTATGTTATTCAAATTGTGGCCTCCAATGAGAAATCTTGGCATAACATTTAGGGTCCTCGGAATAATCTCGCTGCACAAGTTGAATAGATCCGGTGAAAAGACACATCCTTGTCTTACGCCCCTTTCTATCTTTGTATATCTGCTGAATTCGTTACCTGTCCGTATGCAGGCGGTTTGCTGCCAGTCAAGATTCTTAATTATTCTTATGTCTTTTCCAAATACGTCGAGTCTGCTGACCATCTCCATCAATTCTTTGTGGCATATTTTGTCAAACGCCTTTGCATAATCAATAAAACATAGATACAAGTCCATCTTCATTTGCATTGCCCTTTCGGAGAGCATCCTAATCATAAATATGGCATTCCTTGTTCCAGTGTCTTTGATGAACCAGAACTGTTCTCGGCCAATTTCTGGTCTGATTCTGCTTCTCGTTCTGTTCACCAGGATTCGGACAGTTAGTTTTGTTATATGGCTCTCGTTTGCTCCTGGCTTCTTAGGCAGTTCTATGAAGATCGACTTGCTGAGGTCATCTGGTATTACACCACTTACTCTTCTCTATTTTCAGACTATTTGCTATACAAACTCTTCGTTTTTAAGTTGCTTGCTTGGATGTTGAATAAACAAAAACAAAACGAAGCACATACATACACACAAAGCATTACGCATACATTTTATCAACATTTGTCTATATTTCTGAGATGAAGTAGTATTTACAGTATTTATATTATTCGGACTACTGTCCTCATCTTTGTTGCTATTTATAAGACGTTTCGGCCGTTGTACGCTCCGACCATCTTCAGGTGCTAGGAATTTCGAACCGAATCCTTTATTAGAATCATTCCTTGTCTAGAGCCTCTTCTGGTAGTCATGAGTTATCTCCCTCTAACCTTATAAGTTACTTGTTCACCACTGCTGTAGACTGGTATTGAACTCACAACTCTTTGGGTCAAGTCAGAGGAACTAACCATCTTTGTATCCACTGGGTCATGTGTCCTAAGCCGACCATGCATCGAGATGAACACAATATGGGAACCGGTAATACAGAGTTCTAGAGAAAATCATTGGTGTCAAAATTGCAATATGAGCTCTGGTAAAAAATACTAGATAAAATTATTAACAAAAAATACTAGAGAAAACTATTTACATCAAAACATTGCAATATGAACTCTGGTAAAAAAAAGGGTTACTGGACATTAGGTTTACAAGTCCCAAAAATTCAGTTGTTCTTGTCCTTAAGGACACACGGTCAACTGGATATAAATATTGGGGGTCACTGCGTCGGGCCAGGAAGTTTTTTTGTTTTTTTTGTTTTTTCGCCTGAGTCCATCTTGCACATATACAAATCAACCGTCCGAACGTGCAAAAAATACTTTTGTCATATCTGGTTGGGAGCCCCCTGCTGTTCATCTCGACAGACTTCAAAGGAGAATCTTCTATTCCACCAGCTTCTTTTCTCGTACATCCCGCCTGTGGAACTCCCTTCCATATACTTGCTTTCCTGACGGCTACAACCTCCAGGAATTTAAATGCAATGCCAATTTCCATCTCTTATGCACTTGATTCTAGTCCTTCTCACGTCTTTTCTACATCACCCCGTGTATCTTGTTCTTTTCCTTTCTCTCTACCTTCGCAACTGTCTTCATTCCTGTGATCCCATCCTTCCCTTGCTCTTTCTCTTTCACCCCCTGTAACAGGTTCGCCTTTCTCTTCACTTTCCTCCTGTGTAAACTTTTACTCTTACGTAGCCCCCTGCGCATCAGTGACAGTGCCGCCTTGCTTGGTAGGAAACGATTAAAAAAAGAATGAAACAAACAAACAAACAAACAAAAAAGTAAGAAAGAAAGAAAGCATGGAATAATATTGAAGAATGAAAGAAAGAAAGAAGTATATTGAAGAAAGAAAGAAAGAAAGAAAGAATGGAATAATATTGAAGAATGAAAGAAAGAAAGAAGTATATTAAAGAAAGAAAGAAAGAAAGAAAGAATATTGAATAATATTGAAGAAAGAAAGAAAGAATATTGAAGAAAGAAAGAAAGAATATTGAAGAGTGACAGAGTGAATAATGACAATATTAAGAACAACAACGACAATACTAATAATGACAATATTGAGAACAACAACAGTAATAACAACAATACTAATAATGACAAACAAACAAACAAAAAAGCAAGAGGAAAAGAATATCAGGGAATAAAAGGAAAAAAGAAAGAAGAAAAATCATTCACTTCAAACGATAAACTGCGTCGGTCAAGTTCGCGCCAAAATCGATAAATCGGCTGCGATGATTCGTCGCCACGGAAAATGACGAGAGTAAGAAGGAGGGATGACAATTTTCTTGTTGTGTCTTGTTTCGACGCTACCCCGCGGCTTTTCTTAAGAGAGGAAGTGGGCAGCGACTTCCTCTGAATGAAGTCAATTACAACCCTTACATGTCTCTCAGCTTTTCTTTCTACCGCCCACTCAGTAATTTCTTCAGTGTCCTTCCCACCTATATCACCCTCCTTCTCATGTCTCAATCCTTTTCTCTTTCAATTATATAAGGAACATGATAGTGCAAAATAATGGGACCCACCGGACTATAGCCGGTTACGTTTACTTGACAGCTTATAAAGTTAATTAATATAAAACTTGCCTTACCGTTTTTCCTGTGACTTTGTTAATTCACTTACTACCAGGAACTTTCTCCGCGTATTTATTTACTAACAGTATAGCCGGGCGTTGCTCGGGTGTAATGAAAGCTTTAAAACTAATCCATGTTCCTGGAGCTCAGACTCAGCCTAAAGAATATTTAAAATAAAAAATAATTGCGACAATTTACCAATCGCACCTCATATATATATATATATATATATATATATATATATAGACTAGCAGTATAGCCCGGCGTTGCTCGGGTGTAATGAAAGCTTTAAAACTAATCCATGGTCCTAGAGCTCAGACTCTTTGGACGTTGGCACGAAAGACTAAAAAGCAATAGTTGTTTCCAGTTAAAGCGAAAACGTAGACTGAAAGAAAAATGAATGGATGTAAGTCAATTTTTGATTTCCTGGTATCGAGATCAAATAAGTTTTTTTCGTCGTAAATTGAATTTTGAAGGCTAAATAAGTCCTCTGAGTAAATGGTATCATGGCTGAGACTAAGAACTACGATTATACCTACTTAGAGCCAAACCCGAAGCAAAAACTAAAATAAAAGAGCAGAAAAAATACAGACATACAGGCAGATAAACAGACACAAACATCTTGCCTTTTATGTATATATATATTATCGATTTTCTGCACCATTATAAGAACTGCAACCTTGAAACTTCTGAATATCGTTTCTTATGTCTCTGTCTATGAGTGTATCAAATTTGATTAAAATCGGACCACTTCTATACCCTTTTTTTTCCATTATCGATTATCGATATTTATCGGGGGTACCTCGACACAAAACCTAGCTAAGAACACTCGCAGACGCTTTACAACTGTGTAAATTTTCAAGAAAATCGGTTTGATCCGTTTCGGAGTCTATAGGTAATGGAAACACAGACACAGGTACACACACACACAGACAAAGTTCCGTTTATAAATAAGTTTAGATGTGTATGATCTTAGATTTTACAAACAAAATGATAAATGGAAGATGTCATGAAGCCATTTCTGACCTTAGGTTCCTGTTTGAGAGCTGGAAAGAAATGTGTATAAAATATAAATCAAAAGAAAAGTTAATAATAATAATAATAATAATAATAATAATAATTGAAACAGAGCTGGCAAGATTTGAACAGATGAAACAGCGCTGGCAAGACAAACCTCTGCATGGCCAATATCCAGTACGTGCCAATAAATCCAATGTTGACAAAGTTAATACTCATCGATGGTTACGTGCATCTGGATTAATGTCCGAAACTGAAGGCTTTATTCTTGCAGCACAAGACCAAAGTCTTTTCACGAGAAACTTTCAGGCAAATATTATGCATAATAATATGGATCCAAAATGCAGGTTTTGTGATAAACACCAAGAAACAATAGACCACCTAATCTCAGGCTGTTCTGTGCTTGCCCCAAATGAATATAAAAATCGCCACGATAGAGTTGGGCAATATTTACATTGGGCAATATGCAAACATTATGGAAAAGCTGTAAATAAACACTGGTATGAACATCATCCAGCACCGGTTACAGAAATAAAAGATGTAACCATTCTATGGGATTACACCATCTACACAGACAGAAAAATTGAAGCAAACAGGCCAGACATTATTGTTAAAAACCAGAAGGAGAAAACTTGTCTATTAATTGATATGGCTTGTCCAGCGGATTGTAACATAGCAATCAAGGAATTTGAAAAACTGTCAAAATATAAAGACCTGGAAATTGAAATAGAAAAAATGTGGAAACTGAAAACAAGAATTGTGCCAGTGATAAATAGGTGCACTTGGAATATATAAAAAAAAAAGGAACAAAACAACACATTGAAAGAATCCATGAAAATCCCAGCGTAAGAGATATACAAAAAGATTTGTCTTGTTACACTAAGGAGAACATCTATGTAACGCTAGGGATGTTAAGGGAGATAGAAAAAACATGAAATAGAGCCATAACAACACATTACGACCTGCCTTTGGTCTTCCTGCAGATTTGGTAGGTAGTGCGACCATAGCAGAAATAGAAATATGATGAAAAATGACAACATAATAATAATAATCTGTCAGGTTGAACAATGCTAACATCAACTTAATATTAAAACTCAGAATGATACGTCCTGGGTATGATGGTAAACTGCATCCGGCAGCAAGGCCTCTGATTAGGAGGTTGTGAGTAGCATGAAACCACCCCATAATTGCTGTTATTCCCAGGTCCACCCTGATCCATGGTGGTAACACCTGTTAGGGTCCCAGCTATGGGCAAATAGTTAACCCCCAAACTTGTGTCAAAATACTATGAAAGTATTTTTTTTTAATCATCTCACCCCAAGCAAGGCATTCCACTGCCACTATTGCGCATGGGGCTACATAGGGGAAGGTAAAGAGAAGGAGTGGTTAGACATAGGGAATGTCACGAGGAAGATGACAGATGAGTAAGGATAGCGAGGATGAGGGTTGGGCAGATGGGAAGAGTGTTTGATAGAATAGGAGCAGGTTAGTGTGTTAGGAGGTATCTATTGACCTTACATTTAAACTCCTGGAGATTGTAGCCGTCGGGGAAGCAATCGTGTGGATGGGAATTCCACAGTCGGGAAGTGCGAGGAAAGAAACTGTTGGAGTAGAAGCTGCGGTTGCATTTTATCGGTTTCACTGTAAAAGGGTGGGATCTAGTTGCTAATCTAGTATCTCGTTCAAATTCGTATTTAGGGGGCACCAGTGATCTAAGTTCATCGGAGCAGAAGCCATGAAAGTATTTATAGAAGAGACACAGGGAAGCCACGTCGCGCCGGTGGGAGAGAGACTGCAGGCGGTCTGCCAAGTCGGTAGCTATCACATTACAGACCCTCCTCTGAACCTTATCGAGAAGTATAGAAGTACACTTTTATAGAAATATGTATGTGAAAATAGACTTTATAGAAAAATATATATTTTTGAAGGAAAAACAAATTTATTGTCATAATACATTTTTGAGAGAAAAAATATTACCAGCATGACATTTTTAATACAAAACTAGAAGATATCTTCAGTTTTCTAAAATACCAAAAAAATAAAATTGTTTTCATCAAAATCTGATTAAATCAACCTTCTTATTATAACTGAACATTAAAAAAAATACCTTAAAACCCCAATTTTTTTAGCATTAAATAACCCACAGAGGTTAATATGCTATAAAACAAAACTCGAATCGAACTCGGAATGATAGAGTGGACTAATATCAACACTGGAAAATCTGCAGCTTGTGACGGTAAGAAATTGAAAGAAGCTGGCATGAACAACACCCGAACCCGGTTACAGAATTTTTTTTTAAATCATATCACCCCAAGCAAGGCATTCCACTGCCACTATAGCGCAGGGTGTTACATAGAGCGATTGGATACAGGAAATGTCAGAAGGAAGGTGATAGACGAGTAAGGAGGTACATAGGAAGAGTGTTTCAGAGAATGGGTGCGAGTTAGTGTGTTAGGAGGTGTCTATTGACCTTACATTTAAACTTCTGGAGGTTGTAGCCGTCGGGGAAGCAAGTATGCAGAAGGGAATTCCACAGGCAGGAAGTGCGAGAAAAGAAGCTGTTGGAGTAGAAATTGCGGTTACATTTCATCGGTTTCACTGTAAAAGGATGGGACCTAGTTGCTAATCTAGTATCTCGTGCAAATTCATACCTAGGGGGCACCAGTGATCTAAGTTCATCAGAGCAGAAGCCGTGAAAGTATTTACAGAAGAGGCACAGGGAAGCCACGTCACGCCGGTGAGAGAGTGACTGCAGGCGGTCAGCCAAGTCGGTATCGATCACATTACAGATTCTCCGTTGTATTTTGTCAAGAACCCCGAGGAGAATAGCAGGGGCACCCGACCAGATGTGGCAGCAGTACTCAATACACGGGCGAATGGTAGATTTATATATATGCAGGATAGATTCAGACAGAAAAGAATTCCCCGGCCCTGCACAGAGAACCGACTTTCATAGCAGCGGATTTAGCAATGGATTCAACGTAGTCATTCCACTTGAGGTCCGCTGAGAGTGTCAGGCCAAGCAGGCGTAGCGTTTTACTCTCTAGGACCTTTAACAATTTCATGGGACTTTACAATACACACAGAAAGAACAATCAAAGCAAATCTCCCAGACATCGTTATAAAAGACAAAAACAAAAACAGAATGTGCTTTCTTATCGAAATGGCAGTCCCAGCAGATTGTAAAATATATATTAGGACCACCATAAAAATGGGCCCAAAGTTATCTCTCCTTGACCATTCAAGGGAGTCCGATCCCCAGCTAATAGGTGCATGCTGGGAGACAAGAAGGTACATCCGGCAGGAGCCAGCAACGGTATTTACCAACCTTACCACGCAAGGTGAGATGTGACACAATGTCTATTTATTGTGTGTCTTCCCGGCCATATAGCCAGGCCAAAAAATGTCTGTCTATTTTTACCGAGTCGTGATTCTACCCTTCGGCGGAACCACGACTGGGTTAGTGCTCTCTGCTTCCGAGCAGAGAGCGCTCTCTACCCGAAGACAGAGAGCCGACAGTGTCTTAGTCGTAGTAGCAGAGGCAAATGCCAACTGCTTACAACTCAGGAGCCAGCAACATGGCGTGCAGGACTTTACTAAGCTCTTCATAACCACACCCTTATTCAACATTCACAACTGTTCGCTGTACTCATGTTTCTAAATAATAAATTCCCTAGTTATTTCCAATACTCGGCGAGTGTGTCATTTTTTCATAACCGTTTTATTTTGTCGTTAAAAACATAACAGAATATTTGCTGATCTTCAAAAAAATCTATCAAAATACAACAAAATTTGGAGTGGAAGTCTCAAAAATGTGACAAATGAGGACATCAATAATTTTAGTTGTAGTTAGAAGCCACTGATTGTTTGGTAAAGATTTCGATAGACTCATTGAAGAATTTCCTGGTAGCCCATGCCTTAAAGAAATACAAAAAATTGTACTCACAATCATGGCTTACACATTGCGAAGGACTTCATCTATGTAAAATGTGTGTGAACTTAGGTTGTTTTCTTTTTCAAGAAAAATTCTCCGTTTAAAATTTCATGCTGTTATTTCTAAACACAGGATCCGAAAAGAAATGAGGGCGGACCTGAAGGAGACTACCACCACCTTTAAATTTGTTGTTTTTAATTTTTTTTACTTTTTTCAAGGCACTCTTATTGATTACACCCTAAACTTTCCGATTGACAAAAAAAATTTAGAAAAATTTCAATATATAAACAATTTTAAGTGGGGGGCTCAGTTTTTATGCAACGTTATAGTAAATCGATCCTCCATTTTGGAACCACTCGCCGATACGACATTACCACCTCTTGTAAATTTGTTGATTATCAATTTTTTTTTTTACTTTTTTCAGTGCAATCTTATCGATTAAACCCTAAACATTCCGACTGATAAAATATTTTGTAAAAATTTCAATATTTGAACTATTTTTTGGGGGGTAGGGGGGCTCAGTTTTTCATACAACCTTAGTAAATTGATCCTGTGCGATTAACTTTTTTTTGCTTGCGCATATTCAACAACTGAATCCTTTGCGAAATTTTTGAATAATGCCATTCTTGGAGTTTCCGAGGAAGATGCCATCGTAAGAACAGAAGAAAAGTTGGAAAAGAAAAACAAGAACAGCAACTCGTCCCCCACCCCCCCCAAAAAAAACAAAAAACAAAGCGACCCCAATGCGAGTGGTTCTAAAATGGAGGATCGATTTACTATAACGTTGTATGAGAAACTGAGCCCCCCTAAGGTTGTTTAAATACTGAAATTTTTCAAATTTTTTTTTTTTGATAATTTTTTTTTTTTTTATGTAATAATCGATAAGACTGCACTGAAAAAAGTTAAAAAAAAGAATGAAAAACATCAAATTTAAAGGTGGTGGTAATGTTCTTCAGGTCCGCCGAAATTAGTAAGTATTAAGAAAATCCCGAAAAAATATGGTTATCAGATTATATGACAGTATCTGATCATTGCAGCTATTGGTTACTGTTGTAGATCTTCGTCGCCAATTTGTTGTGGAGATACTTCACCGGAAAGTTGTAGTGGCCGGTTTTTGCCGGAAGTAAGACACGGAACAAGAATGTAGTTTCAAACCAGTGTATTAGTATCAGAAGAAACAAAATATTCAAAGAAGTGTTAATAATAATTAATAGAGAAATAAATAAGTCCGAAGGTATTATTACGCTGCCTGACTAGTAGCTGTCGTTAACTGCTTCCGTTAACTGCTGTACTTGACTGCTCGTAATTGCTCTGCTTGTCTGCTCTCTAGAAGTCACGCAGGTAATTTATATATAGCAAGAGGAAAAGTTCATTCCTCGTAGGAGGGCACTATAACAGTTACAGTAGCAGCTGTCGTGGTAATAAGATTTCGAGTTTCACCGGACGTTTGCTCTTTATTTCAGATCCGTTAAACGACGATCTGAATCGTTGTGATAGAAAGCAATTTTAATTAACATAAAAGAAATAGTTAAAATTTAATACGAACTGAAACGACAAAAAATCACGAATTTGGGGAGGTCGACAGATATTATACGAGTTCATTTCTTTTTTTGGCTCAATGCTCTTGTTTAGAAGATTTTCTTTGTTCGGGACAAGGAACAGGATCCAGCTGATGCGACGCGAACACATGACGCCAGCGACTCCGTTTGTGGAACAGGCTCGTTAACTATCACACCTGTTTAATTTGTCAAAATTTACTTGACCAGCAGATGGTATAACAAAACTTGATTCACGACCGTCATTCCTCTGAAGGCAGAATTAACAGGCTTTTTACTCACCAAAGTTAACTAATCTAAGGGAAACCATCAATACCCGGCCCGGCTAAATTTTCTGAGTTAATCTTAATTCTACCTAATAACACTAAATTAAAATGGCACCTCAGTTACAACTACAACAAACAACATACTAGAAACGACACTGCATGTACGCTGGCCAATTGCCCTATTACCGATACCGGTATATGCCACCAAATCTATGTCATATATCGCATACAATGCGCCAAATGCGAGAAATTTTATGTCGGCAGCACCACCAGACCGTTACACATCAGAATCGAGGTACACATGCATACGCAGGCATCATCATTCCACTAACACTTAAAAAATGCAAAAACACATATAAAAACATAGCAGTCAATATTGAAGCAAGAGAGCGGAACCTAGGAAACTTACGCATAAAAGAGTCCTTAATAATAGCTAAACTCCACCCACAAATCAACAATAAACAGGAACTCAATCTTACATAACAGAATAATTAACACAATCACCCACCTGATACACACCGGCCACAACTGTAAGGTGCAATCACAGATTAACGCGCACAAATACATGCCTATAAACATGTGGCCAATAGCAACAAGTATACCACGCTATAAGCCAAAACACACACAAATATATATATATGTGTATGTGTGTGTGTGTGTGTGTGTGTGTGTGTGTGTGTGTGTGTGTGTGTCCGAGTGAATAAGGAAAGAAGAAAAATCCCATACTTCAACAATAATATACACCGGAACACATACACAAGCTTATATACACGCGCATATATATTTACACACACACTCCAACACACTATACACCGGAACACATACATACACACACATATATATGCACACACACACACACACACACGCACGTGACACAAGGATAAGGTATGAAAATATATGTATATATAAAATGATCACAGAAGAAAAAAATACAAGAAGTATACTCACATAAACACACACACATAACATACTCACGCACACGCACACACACACACACACACACATACGAGATCACACGAGAACGAATACCGGAGGAGGAAAAATAATGTAGCAATAAACACGCCTCCAATTAAAGCAAATAGACATAACATCACGTCATAAAACGGCACCTACCACCATTCTGAGGGAGATACGAAAATGCCAAACCCTGCGCACATGTCAAAGCATAAATTAAAGCAAACAGATATATCATCACATCGTAAAACGGCGCCCGCTATCACTTTAAAAAAGAGACGAAAAGGCCATATCCTACTACCGCGCACACTTATATAAACCATAAACACATACATATATACATGAACTAACCTCTTACACACACACACACACAAATACTCACTACAATAAACGACAGCAGTAGCAGCGAAAGAAGACCATTTGTTTTATAGCACGGTCCAGCGTCGGACAACTTGAAACCAAGCTCTCCTATCATTCTGAAGATGAGATTCTGATCTCGAAATATTAATGAATAATAAATAGGTATTACCAACACCTTCTTTAACTTCCTTTATTATACTAAACGCATTGTGATAGCCTTTAAATACCTACCCATACACCTTATATACACAATGCTTCAAGCAAATGACAAAACTCTCTTAAAATTTAATGGTCTTGAGCAAGTTGATGGCGGAACGGGATTTGGGAAAGATATCAAGAGGAGGAATTTTAAGAGCAGTAAAGGCATAGGGGCAAGTGGAAGTCCATGGTCGTCTACGTCCTAAAGGGACACGGCACATAAAGAAGAAGTCAAAATATTTTTTGGTTTTACAGACCTTAACTTGAAATTTTATATCTTTAATAAGAAATGATAATGTGTATATATATTAGGGGATCAATTCTCTATTATAAGCAATATACAAACTGACCCCTCACTTTGTGGCCACGCTAGTTTCTATCCATTTATATTCTAGATTTATGGGCTTAAGCAATTGGATTGCCAAGCAGGGTTTGGGAGGGGTAACAAGAGAAAATATATTGAGAGCGACAAGAGACAGAGCCAAGTGGAAGCCCATGATTGCCTACGTCCTCAAGGGACACGTCACATGAAGAAAAAGAAATGAATCTAAAAGACATTTCTGCATGTCTAATAAGTATTAAGAGGTGGATTCATACCTAATCAGAATTTAATGAACAAATAAATTATAATGTGGATATAAAGTGGGGGATCGGTTCTCTGTCATAATCAATATATAAATGGCTCCCTCACTTTGTGGCCACGCTAGTTTCTATCCCTTTCTATTCTAGATTTATGGGCTTGAGCAAATGGATTGCAGAGCAGGATTTGGGAGAGATACCAAGAGGAAGAATATTGAGAGCGACAAGAGACAGAACCAAGTGAAAGCCCATGATCGCCTACGTCCTGAAGGGACACGGCACATGAAGAAGAAGTCAAAATATTTTTGGTTTTACAGATCTTAACTTGAAATCTTATATCTTTAATAAGAAATTATAATGTGGACATAAAGTGGGAGATCAATTCTTTATTCTAATTAATATACAAACTGATCCCTAACTTTGTGGATATGCTAGTTTCTAGCCATTTGTATTCTAGATTTATGAGCTTGAGCAAATAGATGGCAGAGTGGGGTTTGGGAGGGGCAACAAGTGAAAGGGTGTTAAGAGCGACAAGGGATAGGAAGATGTGGCAGGCCATGATCGCCTACGTCCTGAAGGGGCACGGCACATAAAAAAGAAGTCAAAATATTTTTGGTTTTACAGATCTTAACTTGAAATCTTATATCTTTAATAAGGAATTATAATGTGGACATAAAGTGAGGGATCAAAGTGGACGATAGATAGACCTATCTTCTATCGGCAGATTTAAAAAATAGTAATAATTACTGAATAAAATTTAAGGTTCCAGGTGGAGTCATTAGAAATACAGAGGTGAATGAACCAGAAATCCGATCCCAAACCGGAAACAAGAAATAAATCTCTATTCCTGTTCTAAAAGTCGGAGAGAAATATGAATCAGACGATAGGCGAAATTCTCTACTCCTATGGGGGAGGAGGAGAGAAAAAATAACCAATAAAACAATTCAGAATTCAAGCGGAGATATTAGAAGTATAGAGTTAGAGTAGACTTCAGAAGGAACCGAAGACCCAATTGTAAAGAAGGAACAATAGATAAATCTGTACTACTTTTTGTGATACAGGGGAGGAGTGTAAACTGGGCGGTAGATGACTCTCTTCACTTCTGTTCAAAAGAGGGTGGAGGAGTATAATGTTTAAAAAATCTCTTGGTGTCCACGCTAAGCTTCACACTTATTTGTGGTGATACGGAGAAAAATAGATGGACTGGATGTTTTGCACCCTCACAACCAAAAAGCAAATGACCAAAAGTTGTCGGTGCGCATCCGGGTTCGCGCAGATGTTCCGGTTGAAAAATAAAAATTAATTAAATATTAAATTTCCAGTTTGCGAGCCTACGCGAATTTTATTTATCGGTTAATGGGAAGCCCAGAATCAAATACTAGTGTGAATCCCAAATGAACTGCTGCAATCCAAAAAGTCGAAATAAAAAGCCGATACAGAAAGCACCAAGACAGACAGACCCAAACTCGAGAGAGGAGTGTAATCAGTATCCACTTGAGCTAAGTCAAGTGGCTTACTATCCTAGCCTTCCTCCCCTCTCATCTTATCTTTCGCTGTCTCAAAACTACTTACTGACCTAAGGAGCGAATACATCAAAGACATTCCTTACTTACAACGCTCCCACATTCCTAAGCATTAATTCTCTTTTCAGCATTTTATTGCCATGAACATTTTAATGTCCGTTGGTCCTATACTTCAAGTATTACTTTAATTGTTAAAACCTTAATTGATATGTGTACATATATAAAGTTATTTTTCAACTCAAATTGCTTTTCTTGACTTATAATCATTTTATGACTTATAGTGGGCTATCTACCACAAGGCCAAATTCCGTTAATCTGCAACAATATACAACTACCCTTCACTAGAACGGATTCCCCACTATCAACTGGAAAAGAATGGATAACCCGCTATATCTATCTATCTATCTATCTATCTATCTATCTATCTATCTATCTATCTATCTATCTATCTATCTATCTAAACTTATTTATAAATGGAACTTTGTCTCTGTGTGTATGTCTGTGTGTGTGTATCCGTTACCTATAGACTCCGAAACGGCTGAACCGATTTTCTTGAAAATTTACACAGTTGTACTATTAGCGTCTGCGAGTGTTCTTAGCTAGGTTTTGTGTCGAGGTACCCCCGATAAATATCGAAAATCGATTATCGAAAAAATCGGGTTATAGAAGGAGTGATCCGATTTTAATAAAATTTGATACACTCATAGACAAAGACATAAGAAACGATATTCAGAAGTTTCAAGGTTGCAGTTCTTACGATAATGCAGAAAATTTGATATCGATACCAGGGAATCAAAATTAGACTTACATCCATTCATTTTTCTTTCAGTCTACGGTTTCGCTTTAACTGGAAACAACTATTGCTTTTTAGTCTTTCGTGCCAACGTCCAAAGAGTCTGAGCTCCAGGACCATGAATTAGTTTTAAAGCTTTCATTACACCCGAGCAACGCCGGGCTATACTGCTAGTATTAACTACTATGGAGCTCACAGCGGGGATTTCAATCACTACTTAGTGGAATGGAACAACGAGTCCAGTTTGTTAACCATCACCCTATAAGTTACGGGGGTTCGCCTATGAGTGTATGAAAGTGAATAGGAAGCAATGAAAAGCAGAAAAACACTTTAAAAGAAAGAAAATTGAAAGAAAATAAAGACGAAATACGAAAAAATTGCAAATGTATTAAGTAGAGATGCAAGAACAAAACCGGAAAGAAAAAAGACAACGATAAAGAAAAAAAGATGAAAAAGAAAAATGGAAAAAAAAAAGAAAGACTAAAGAAAACGAAGAAGAGAAAAAAAAAGAGAAACATAGGGAGTGAAGGACAAAAAAAAATTGCGGCAGAAAAAGAAAAAAAGGAAAGAAAAACCGAGACAATATAAACTTATTTACAAATGGAACTCTGTGTGTGTGTGTGTGTGTGTGTGTGTGTGTGTGTGTGTGTGTGTGTGTGTGTGTGTGTTACCTATAGACTCCGAAAGGGCTGAACCGATTTTATTGAAAATTTACACAGTTGTACTATAAGCGTCTGCGAGTGTTCTTAGCTAGGTTTTGTGTCGAGGTACCCCCGATAAATATCGATAATCGAAAAAATCGGGTTATAGAAGAAATGGTCCGATTTTAATCAAATTTGATACACTCATAGACAAAGACATAAGAAACGATATTCAGAAGTTTCAAGGTTGCAATTCTTACAATAGTCCAGAAAATCGATAATATTTATATATAAAAGGCAAGATGTTTGTTTGTGTGTCTGTTTATCTGCCTGTATGTCTGTATTTTTTCAGCTCTTTTATTTTAGTTTTTGCTTCGGGTTTGGCTCTAAGTAGGTATAATTGTAGTTTTTAGTCTCTGCCATGATACCATTTACTCAGATGACTTATTTAGCCTTCAAAATTCAGTTTACGACAAAAAAAAACTTATTTGATATCGATACCAGGAAATCAAAATTTGACTTACATCCATTCATTTTTCTTTCAGTCTACGGTTTCGCTTTAACTGGAAACAACTATTGATTTTTAGTCTTTCGTGCCAACGTCGAAAGAGTCTGAGCTCCAGGACCATGGATTAGTTTTAAAGCTTTCATTACACCTGAGCAACGCTGGGCTATACTGCTAATTGGAAATAAAAGAAAAACTGAACGAGGAAAGGAAACAAAGGAAAGAAAGAAAAAAAGTTAAGCTAGTAAAAGTAAAGATGAAGAAGAAAAAGAAAACCCGAAGAAGAAAATAAAAAAAAAGAGATAAACGGAAAAATAAATTGAGCAAGAAAATGAAAGAAAAAAAAAGGAAAATGGAAGAAAAGAAAATAATGAAAAATGTAAAAGAAAAAATATGGCAGAAGAAAAAATCAAGAGAATGATATAAAGTTCGCTGTTGTCTGATCAATTTGTCCAGCATGACATTTTGGACAGGTGAAATCTTGAATTTACTCTGCTGTATCCAGAGGAAATCCATTGATTCACTGTCAATAATATCACTTTCCGGAGAGTTGCAAGAAACACGCCATTCGCTTTCTTTTTGCCTTCCAAGGCTCGAATTTCGAGTTTGCTCTTCGTTGTTGTTGTTGTTGTTGTTGTTGTTGTTGTTGAAAGTGCATAAACTTGTTAAGAAGGACAGGGGCTTCATTTTGTCGTTTGCTCGATTGTTTGGGGAGAAAATAGTCTTGCAAATAAACAGATTCAAGAAGTGAATCCAAAACAAAAGGGTGAGTAGAAAACGAGAAAATAAATGAAGAATCGTGAAATCATCCAAAGAAAATTGAATGAAAAATAAGGAAGATGAAAATGCCTTAATAAAAAAATGAGAGAAGGAAATTTTCATGAGAAAGAAAGAAAGAAAGAAAGAAAGAAAGAAGGAAGGAAGGAAAAACAAGATCTCTTAAAAAAGAAAGAAAGAAAGAAAAAGAAAGAAACTAAGTCCCTCATAAGAAATAAAAAAAGAAAGAGAAAAAAAGAAAGAAAAACAAGGTCGCTCAAAAGAAAGAAAGAAAGAAAGAGAAAGAAAGAAAATATGTCTCTCATAAGAACGAAAGAAAGAAAGAAAAGTAAAGAAACTTGGTCCCTCATAACAAAGAAAGAAAGAAAGAAAGAAAGAAAAACAAGGTCTCTCAAAAGAAAAAAAAAAGAAAGTAGGTGTCTCAAAAGAAAGAAAGAAAGAAAGTAGGTCTCTCATAAGAAAGAAAGAAAGAAAGAAAGAAAGAAAGAAAAACAAGGTCTCTCATAAGAAAGAAAGAAAGAAAGAAAGAAAGAAAGAAAGAGAGTTAAAGAAACTAGGTCTCTCATAAAGAAAGAAAGAAAGAAAGAAAGAAAGAAAGAAAGAAAGAAAGAAAGAAAGAAAGTTAAAGAAACTAGGTCTCTCATAAAGAAAGAAAGAAAGAAAGAAAGAAAGAAAGAAAGAAAGAAAGAAAGAAAGAGAGAATAGGAAGGAAGGAAGGAAGGAAGGAAGGAAGGAAGGAAGGAAGGAAGGAAGGAATATAAAAGTAAAGGGAGGGACAGACCTGTAAAAGAAATGTCTTTTAGAAAGAAAGAAAGAAAGAAAGAAAGAAAGAAAGAAAGAAAGAAAAGGAAGGAGGTAAAAATGTATAAGATAGAAAGAGATTGAAAACAAAATATTCACTTTTTATAAAGGTGTCGAAAATCGAAAGAATTTTTTTTAAATTTAGAAAAATGAAAAGAATTTTAGCTAATCGACTTTCAATATCGTTTCAATTTCTTCCACCCGCGCAAAAAAAAATCTTCCGTCAACGGCGTTCGAACAGCCGAGTGGTTTTCGCGTCAAATGAATGAATGAAAAACCTGAATGCCGATCCAGAGTCAATGGAAAAATTAATTAGTTAAGAGATCAATTATTTAAAAGTGCCATTTTACAGTTCAAAGAATTATGGCCGACGAAATTCTTGGCTGTTTGGCACGCATGGGAATGAACAACGAAGCTTTTCGTTCTTTTTATTCCGACGGAAGTTTGATTTTATAGGGGGAAGCAAATAGTTCTATAGGGGCAAGCAAAGACATTCCTCCTCCTCCACTATTTGATTTTATAATCTTAATATTCTAATTAAAAAAGCTGGTTGAAAAATATTCTTGATTCTGATTGGGACATTATAATAGACACTAACTGATTTAGTCGTTTGTTTGTGTTGGCGGAATGAGAAATCGGAGAGCCGAGTTCGAATTCCAGTCGAATTCGTTGCATTCACTTACGCGCAATATTTGCATAAATATCATTTGGAAATAAAAAAAACCTCATAAAATACAAAAATAAATCTGCAAGACTAAGTTGTCTCTATCGTTTAATATATATATATATATATATATATATATATATATAAGATAATATTTTTAAAGTTTATAATGAAAACGTAGTTTATTGCAACACAAGAACTGTTGTGTTTCGCTACGATCTTATTAGCACCTCGTCAGGCAGTGAAATAATTTTTGTTAGCAATCATTATACTTAGAGACTTAAAACAACACCATTTTTACCATATCCAGATAATTAAAGGAGGTTGGGATTTTCGGAGGGTTTTTCTCAATGAACTAATAGAAAGCCCGGTCATGATGGATAGAAGGAATTTGATTGTCAGGTTAAGGAGGGGGGGGGGAATAGGCAATTGAAATGTCTTGAAACCCAGATGTTTTCTATGTCAGTGATGAAACAATTAAATGTATCCATATGTATAATTGGAATGTCTGAAATGTTATCGCGTGTCCTCGTGAAACGGTAACAGAATTTTCTTTGAATTTGAGTTTGAGTTTTGTTTAACGGCATATCAACACCTCTGTGGGTTATTTAATGCCAAAAAGGTTGGGTTTTAAGGTATTTTTTTTAATGTTCGGTGATAGTGGGAAGGTTGATTTAGTCAGATTTTAATGAAAAAATTTTTTATTCTTTTTTATTTTAGAAATTTGAAAATGTTTTGCTGAGAATCATTTTTTTCTTCAAAAATGTGTTATGGTAGTAATTTTTTCTTCACAAACCTATTGTTGGTTAATATTCTTTTTTCAAAAATGTATATTTTTCTACAAAAGTCTCTTTTTATGTATATATTTCTATAAAAGACAATGAATGTTTATTATGTTTAATCATGAGCCGTTCTAAACGTTGTATTTTGGCTTTAATTTCAGTTGAAAATAAAAACAAAAATTCTCCAACATTTGGATAATTTTTTATTAATTTGGTTCTAAGCTTTCGGCTCACATGAGCCATCTTCAGAGAGGTTATTAAGACGGTAATACAATAACGTCCACCATCACCGACGATTTTATTTTGTGTTGACATAAAACTCCGCGAGGCAACGGCAATAGTTACCAAAAATAACAAACGCAGTTCGCAAATTTGCAATGCGGTTCTATGACGTTACACCGCGTGATAGCGCGAAATGACAACAAAACCATGTAGTCAAATGCACTGTAATATGTTATGACCGTATGTAAACATGATTAATAAAAATTGAATTAATAAAAAATTATCCAAAGGTTGGAGAATTTTTGTCTTTATTTTCAACTGAAATTAAAGCCAAAATACGACGTTTAGAACGGCTCATGATTAAACATAATAGACGTTCATTGTCTCTTATATTTAACAGTATAGGTTTAGAACGGTTCATGATTAAACATAATAGACATTCATTGTCTCTTATATTTAACAGTATAGGTTTAGAACGGCTCATGATTAAACATAATAGACATTCATTGTCTCTTATATTTAACAGTATAGGTTTTGAACGGCTCATGATTAAACATAATAGACGTTCATTGTCTCTTATATTTAACAGTAAATGTTTAGAAAATTATTTGCTACCTCGATACACTAAATTTCTATAAAAGTGTATTTTTATACTTTCATGGTGTTTTGACCCCAGTTTGAGGGTTAACTATTTGCCCATAGCTGGGACCCTAACAGGTGCTACCACTCCGTATTAGGGTGAACCTGAGAACAACAGCAATTAAAAGGTGGTTCCATGCTCCTCACAACCTCCCAATCAGAGGCCTTGCTGCTGAATGCAGTTTACCGTCATGCCCAGGAACGAGGATTTTTGTTTTTAAGTAATAAAAAAGTGACAAAGATGGGAATTTTTTTAATACAATGCACGTCAAATATACGTAGTTGACTTAGTGAGTGATACATCTGTTAATCAAAACAAATTAATTCTAAGAAGATGGAAATATCAATAAATTTATGCTAGGTGTAGTTTATAGATTATCAAGTTATATGAGAAAAAAATTAACTATACTTTCAAGAATATCTTAGATGATAATGATAGATGGAAGTTGCTTCACTACGTTTGTTTAGCAGGTTTGATTTTGGGAATTTAATAATTTGCAATTTTTTCCTGTAAACATAGAAAACATGGTTAATGTAAAGATTCACAAGCTCTGTATTCTTTTTTAATATTTTCCATTTAACAGTAGAGGATTTATTGGCTTCTTTCAATTGCCAATAATTTAGTAGAAAGTGATGTGCTATAGCAGTAAGTCTTATTATTAAAAAATGAAATGTGCAAATGATGGTGGGTTTTAAAATTACCACCAGTTATGAAAGCTCTTGCTGCGTGTTTGGCCTTTAACAGTGCCTTATTATTTTGGGGCGGGGCAATAATTATGTCGTCGAGCAGTGAAGAATATAGATATATACCCCCTATATTATAATAAAGTCGGTTTCTTATATATATATATATATATATATATATATATATATATATATATATATATATATATATATATCCTTCCTGTCACGCTCATGTAGAGAGATACAATAGAAAGCCAGTGTCTGCTCAGTTCATTCTCTTTACTATCAGTTATGAAAGCTCTTTCTGGGTGTTTGCTCTTTAACAGTGCATCATCTTTTTAAATTTTTTGCAATAATTATGCCGTCGAGTTGTGAAACATATATATATTTACACTCTAACACCCTGATTGAGCACTCTGGAAGAATGGGAGACTTTGATAAACAGTAGCTACTCTGGCATGTACGCATCGATCATTCAGTAATGAATTAGAGCACTCTGGCTATTGGGCGTGTATAATGATAATATACACGCTAAAAAGTCTGCCTTCTTCTACCGGGGGCCCATAGCCCAGAGGTAGAATCGCCGACTGACGCCATATATATATATATATATATATATATATATATATATATATATATACTTCTTGTCTCGCTCAGGGATTTGGATTATTTTTGGGTCTTTTTTATCTTTTAATGTAAGGTACTCGATAGTAGTTACATCAATATATATGTTGTCGTCATTATTAATAGCACGAGCCCACTCGTTGACAGTCAGTCAGTTAAATGCTATACGTAATACACGCTTGGCGATCATGTCTCAAAAGAGAGATGACTGCAGTAGGTTGCCATTACTTTCTGTAGTAGATTGGTTGCCAACCAAGGCTATAGAACCCAATCTGTCCTGCCATTTAACCCATAGCTGGATGAACAGACTGAGAAAGAAAGAAAGAAAGAAAGAAAGAAAGAAAGAACAGAATAACTTGAAATAGATAGATAGATAGGAACAGACTCTTTTTAAACATATATATATATTGTCTCTATTAGAAGAAGAAGAAGAAGAAGAAGAAGAAGAAGAAGAAGAAGAAGAAGAAGAAGGAAGAAAGAAAGAAAGAAAGAACAGACTAATCTGAAACAGATAGATAGATAGATAGATAGATAGATAGATAGATAGATAGATAGATAGATAGGGACAGAGAAAGAAAGAAAGAAAGAAAGAAAGAAAGAAAGAAAGAACAGAATAACCTGAAACAGACAGATCGATAGATAGAAAGATAGAGAGATCGTATCAAATGTCATCAATTAATTAGGAAAGCACCCTCACCCCAACAACAGTGAACCGCACCCACAAACAGACCTAAAGAAGCAAAATAAAGAGATTATCATTTTATCCAAGTGATATCTTGATATGAGCATATGGATTGTGGGGCGAGGTTTGGGAAATATACCAAGAGGAAAGATATCAAGAGTGACAAAAGACAAGTACAAATGGGAGTCTAGAATCACCTGCGTCCTGAAGGGACAAGGAAGAAGAAGAAGAAGAAGAAGAAGAAGAAGAAGAAGAAGAAGAAGAAGAAGAAGAAGAAGAAGAAGAAGATCTGATCAGTTTTGTGGACTGAACAATTTCAAAGCTGTCCACTAAGGAAAGATAACTCTTATCTACTTTATTAAGAGTTATTTCTCTTGTGTAAAAGTAATGTTTGACAAAATCTTTATTGCCTGCTAACAATCTGAAATACTTTTCTTTCCGATATAAAATGCGGTGCGGCAGGGCTTTCCAGCTTGGCTTTTATTCGCTCAACCCTTTTTTAAGGAAATCACTTATATTTTCTATCTTTTTTGTTAAAAATTTATTATTTTTACTGGTGCTTTCAACAGTTTCTGTTTTATGAACAACAAAATCATCGCCTTGCTCCGATAGTTGCTGAACCTCAGTCACAAATTATTGGGTTGTCCAGAAAGTTCATGCCGATTTTAAAGGGGAATTAAAACATACAAAAAAGGAAATTATGCCTTTTATTATTCATTTTGTTGCATAACTTTTCTCCATTTTTCTTTCTACTTAAAGATTCTGTCTTGCCAGAATTTCCGTGGTTTCTCGGCAAAGAACATGTAGAGTATAATAAATTAATCATAAATCAATTCCTTTCACTTTTACAAAAATTCACAACGACGTGTTAAATCCTGGTTTTCCCAAATAAAAAAAAGGAGTGACCATCTGCTTAACGAAAAAGTCGAAACCAGATTTCGCAAGTAGGTGTTAAAGTAGATGTTCTTCTACTCCTACTGCTTCTTCTTCTTCTACTCTTACAACTACTCTTCTTTTTCTTCTACTCCTACTACTACTCTTCTTCTTCTGCTCCCACTCCTATTACTCTTCTTCTTCTTCTTCTTCTACTACTACTACTACTACTACTATTACTACTACTACTTCTTCTTCTTCTACTCTCACAACTACTCTCCTTCTTCTTCTACTCCTACTACAATTCTACTCTCTCTACTAATACTTCTTCTTCTTCTTCTTCTTCTTCTTCTTCTTCTTCTTCTTCTCTACCTTTTTTCCTATCCTCCGATATATATATATATATATTTATATATATATGTACCTCTGATTTCCCCTTATAGCGGAAAAGATTAAATCGGAAAAAAGTGACGAAAGGAAAAACAATGTAGATCAGGAGACTGAAACAACAATCAATTTTTCACTGACGTACACATCATTTTCACACAACATTTCTTCCATAAATTGAAGCATTTTAGGAGAAATATCAAAATGGCAAATTTGACTAAGAGCTAAAAATGACATCGTGGAGAGCCATGATCGGCAGTCATGGACCTACATAACTTCCCCCTCTTTGTAACGCTTTTTAACACTAAGTGTTTATCTTTTTTACTGATAAAGATTCTTTTTCTCATTATGTTGGCGGTTTGCTCCCAGTGTAAATTCGGAATTATTTTATCCTTCCCAAATACATCAATCATAAATGTATGACATTCAATACTTAGTTACCTCCCTTAGCAATGTTTTACCTTAGTTACTTCCCTTAGATTTATATTTAAATTTGCTATCTTCCTTTCCAAATTTATATATTGATAACGATGGTGATACCACTAGAAATAACACGTGAAAATGACCAGAATTTAACGTATCTTTCAGGCCAGCAGAACATTTCCCAGAAAGCGCTCAATAGATAGCGTTTTTCTCTTTTTTGTTAATCTGTATCACCCCAAGGAAGGCAGTAAAGCCACTAAGGTGCACGGTATTACAGGGTGTGCAGGTGTAGCGGATTAGAAATTAATTAAAATACCTCCTAACACACTAACTCGCACCTATTCTCTCAAACACTCTTCCTATGTACCTCCTTATTCGTCTATCACCCTCCTTCTGACATTTCCTATAAGCAATCGCTCTATGTAACCCCCTGCGTTATAGTGGCAGCGGAATACCTTGCTTGGGGTGAAATGATTACAAAAAAAAAACCTTCTTCTTCACTTTCACAAAAATTCACAATGACGTGTGAAATCCTGGGTTTTCACAAATAGAAAAGGGATTGACCATCTGCTTAAAGAAAAAAACCGAACCCAGATTTCGCGGGTAGGAGTTAAAATGATTTTTGACCAATGGAAGCGACTTGCATGACTTGAGGACTTAGCGATCCAGTGCTAAATTCAAAAAGACTATATAAATGACCTTGGCGTCAGTCAAGAGTCAGAGATGGGAGTAGTGAAAGAGACACATATAAAATGTAACTTCAAACTTCAAGCGACCCGGACATTGTCCTCTTTCTCTTTCTCCTTATCTATTTCTACACTAACCCACACCTTCCAACTGACAGCCGACCTTCTGGTAATAATTCTGCATAAAACTTGTAAGCTGTAGGAAGTTCGGTTAAGTCTGAAAATAGGCCAATCAAAGAAACATTAACCAGCTCCCTACGCTTCACTGGAGTTGAAAGTTACATTTTAGTGTTGTCTTTCTCGCTGCTTCCATCTAACTTGACTCACGTTGATGAAGTCCTTTTATTGTCATCTAGATATTTTCGCACTTACACGCGAAGTCCTTTTGGTCTTGCAATCACTCCCATTCATCAAAAATCATTTTAACACTTACTTGCGAAATCTGGTTTCGACTTTTTCGTTAAGCAGATGGTCAATCCTTTTTCTATTTGGGAAAACCAGGATTTCACACGTCGTTGTAAATTTTTGTTAATGTGAAGAAGAAGGTTGATTTTAATTAATTTCTTATCCGCTACAGAAGAATTAGAAACAGAGACATTAGGAATGAGCAGGAAGAGAAGAGTGATCAGAAGGGTAGCGATTGACATTCTATTTAAATTTTTGTGAATTAAAGTTCGCTGGAAAACATGGAACCGAAGGGAGTTCCGTAAAAAAAAGTGCGAGAAAAGAAACTATTAGCATAGAACTTGCGGCTACATCTAGCCAGCTCAGCTATAAATTAATGAGATCTTGATGTCAGTCTAGTATTGTGCTTAAGTTTAATAAATCGAGGTGAAATAGCGAAGGGCGATATTTGTCATGCAATAGATGCAAAAATGTGGCACAAGGCCAAAAAGAGGGATGATAAAAGGGTGAATTTCTTCTGTCTTATAATTAAACTTAGGTAGTCACTATCACTGACTGTCATGGTAAAACACACCTATTCTATAGTGAATAGACTCTCCCGCTTAATTTAAGTAGGAGTAGTAAGAGGAACGATGGTCAGTCGATGTTGGACGATAGTAGTCGACAGTTAGTCGAATGCGAAAGTAGTCAGTGACCTGACAAGATTACACTGCGTAATATATATTATATCAAGTTCCTAACGTTTTGTACGCCGAATCTATTAAGACCAACTTTAGCACAAATACTAGCCTCCACTGCGAAAATAACTCCACAACACTGACCTAGACATACCACAAATTGGCCCCGGGCACCGTTTTGTACCCTCTGATTTCTTTGCCGATTTTGACAATCCCGGCTCTGCTCGACACAAGAACCGATAGCATAGGTGGAGCGACCTGTCCAAGGTGGTAACAACAGATAAGGAATTCCTGCGTAGGACTGGATTCATCTTTAACTTGCGATGGAAAGTCTCCGACATAACGTATAGCAAAAGCGGAAAACTTTGACGTATACAGAGAGATAATAAAAAGGCTCCGATCAAACCCCATTCACCTCCACCAGTGCACCGGGAGACAGACGCATACAGAAGTCGGATTCAAGTGCGAAAGTACGGCCCGAAACCATCAGCCAAGCAGACAGCCCCTAGAAATCAATGTTCAACCATATGGAATGCCTTGGACTGATCTAAATTGATCTGCGCAGTTGACTTGCTCGATAATCAAGCGTACCATATGCAACTTATCCTAAATAGTCTTACAATTCACAGCACAAGTTTTTTGGAGCCAATTAGACTAGGAAGGAGAGCCTGTAAACGGCTGGCTAAGATCTAGGCTAAAAGCTTTAACTCTGTGTTTATCGTCATTAAAGAGTAAACGTTACTTGCCCTTGCGTGGCAACTTAATCCCACCCCTGAAGAAGCATTGATGTATAGACCCCTGCATCGTGCCAGCAAAAGGGGCAAGGACGAGTGACTACCTGAAGTACACATCATAAGGGAGAGCATCTCATCTCGGAGATTTGTGCTGGCCAAGCAGTTTCAGCGCTTCCGACGTGGTGAGACCTTAGCATCCAACCGGTTAAGTCTCCTTGAGTCAAGGAAATTCGACCAAATAGGCGTCGGGAGCTTTCCAGCACAATATTGCTGCAGTCTTTCCACATTTTTATTATTAAAACTAGCAGTATAGCCTGGCGTTGCTCGGGTGTAATGAAAGCTTTAAAACTAATCCATGGTCCTGGAGCTCAGACTCAGCCTAAAGAATATTTGTGTGAAGTTTGGTAAGAAACGGATAAAAATTGTGGATTTGTATAAAGGACATACAGACAGATAAACACACACACACACACACACACACACACACACACACACACACACACACACACACACACACACACATCTTGCCTTTTATATATATATATATATATATATATGCACTCTTGAAAGAAGTGCAACCTTGAAACTTCTGAATATCATTTCTTATGTCTTTGTCTATGAGTGTATCAAATTTGATTAAAATCGGACCACTCCTTCTATAACCCAATTTTTTCGTTTATCGATTTTCGATATTTATCGGGGGTACCTCGACACAAAATCTAGCTAAGAACACTCGCAGACGCTTATAATACAACTGTGTAAATTTTTAAGAAAATCGGGTCAGCCGTTTCGGAGTTTATAGGTAACGGACACACACACACACAGACACACACACACAGACACACACACACAGACACACACACACACAGACAAAGTTCCATTTATAAATAAGTTTAGTTACGCCAGTGGGGTTACGTTTAGATGGCATCTTTGGCCTCCTTGATCATGTCCCACAAATGCCGCGTAGCCGAGCCTGGTCCTAATACTGTAAAATTCTTTTCGCTTTGGGGAAATTTCTTGGAAAAGTTATTTATTTATTTTCAATTTGACGTACAGAATAAAATGTTTATTAAGATTTAAAATTACATAATGACTCTTTTATCCCGACATTTAATTTTTTTTATGGATGTAGCGTTGGTACCTAGTCAGTACCTAGATAGATGACTGCTTGGGAATATCAGATGCTGTAAGCTTGGGTGCGTGGATAGTGTAATGGATAAAGGCTCGGAATTTGAAATCAGAGAGTCGAGTTCCAATTCCAGTCAGGTACATTATGTTTACTTACCCCTACGAAAGATATGAATTCATCTCTTCTTCCCCAGCTATATATTAATCAGTAAATCAGTATATCGAAAAAATTCTTACAATCTGAAAATATTTTCTGGCTTTAAATAACCAGCAAAAGGTTGATAAACAGTAAAAAAAACTCAATCAAAACTTGCGAGTATGTCGTAAGCATTTTTCAGTTTGTTTAAAAATGGATTGGCTTTTCTCATAAATTTTGTCTATTTTTATTGTGAGGTGGTGACATTTTGGGAAGTCAGATTTCGGGGGTTCACATTTTAGAGAGTCATATTTGGGGGGGGGGGGGGGGTCACATTTTTAAGGATTGTCATTTTGTTTATTGTTTTTATCTATAAAACTGTTATTCTACACATTCCAGGTCAAATCTCTGAATGTCTTGGCGACCTAGAGGATTTCAGGTAAAGTCTATTTTGGTATCTCTTAGGGTAACTACTAGGGACACCACAGATCAACTCCTCTTTAGATAAAAGCACTATATTGACATTAAATTCGATTCTAGTTTTTCTTGGCATGAATCTCATAATTACAATGATTTCGTATACATCTTGAAACAAAAAACACTTTCATCTGGTGTCGGTAATGCAACGAAAATATTTTTACAACAAAATACTACATGCGTCAATACTATTCTTTCTTTTTGCCTTCATTAATGATCTTCTTCTATGTACCTTGTCCCTTCAGGACATAGGCGATCATGGCCTTCCACGTCTCTCTATCCCTGGTGGCCCTTCAAATATGTTATCCGCTGCTTTCCTCAGTTTCTTTTTCCTTCTATCTGGCCTGTTAGTATCAGGTTCTCCAAGCCCTCCTTCCTCGTTTCTTGTCCCAGGAACTTCAGTTGTCTCTTCCTTATGCTCAATATTAAATTTTCTTTTCGTCTCCATTCTTACCAACACCTCGGTCCACGATATCCACAGCATCCTTCTGTAGAACCACATTTCAGCTGCTTCAAATTTTCCTTTCAACTTTGTTGATAATGTCAAACATTCTCTGCCATATTGAAGAACTGAGATCACATAGCAATCCAGTACTCTCTTCTTTGTTTCTAATGGAAGTTTCCTGTCCCTTAATACTTTACTCAGCTTCTGGAACGCGTCTTTCGCCATGCCAATTTGCCTTTGGATCTTGGTGTCGCACTTTCCGTCTTCAGACATTTAAACAGGTTGGAGAGCCACGTTTACTTACGTGCTGAAGAATCGCGTCACGTAGGAGAATGGATGTTGTGGAGTAGTTTTCGCACTGAAGGTTATAATCGTGTTGTCTGTTGCTAATCGACTTAACGCACCCAAAATGTTAGGAACTTGGTAATCTTCCACTGTAAACTGACTCCTTAGTATTCGGTTAACTACCGACTAATATCAACTGCCTTAGTACCAAACTGGAACTAACTAATAGTTCTACTGATCTCCAATAGAACTCTAAAGAACTCTCTAGAACTTCTAAGAACTCATAAGAACTTCCCCAAAACTTCTCGAGTTAACTTCCTGTTAACTCTTATAGAAGGGAGAGTCCATTATCTGAGGAATAGGTGTGTTTCACCATAAAAAATGAAGAAGGTTACTATTCCAGTTTCTAACGAAATAAACAGTTTACTTAATTTCTAGAAGGCATCTTCCGCTATCCCAATGATTATTTGCTACACTTGCCGTCGTATGATATTTATGATAGCCAGATAGTCATTCTATTTGATTCTTATACCTTTAATTCGAATAATATTTAATAATTATAATTATAATTATAATAATATTATAATATTATATTATAATATTATTATATATTATAATATATAATATAATATATAATAATATTATATTATAATATTATTATAATAATAATTCTATGTTATAACTGGACATTTGTTTGAACTAATCCAGTCATTTCTCTCTAACCTCACAATGAAGGTGGTATTAAACGGACATGCCTCCCAGAACTACCATACAAACGCAGGTGTCCCCCAAGGCTCCATCTTAGGTCCTAGACTCTTCCTGATATACATTAATGATCTCCCTGATTCCATAAGAGCCCAAATAGGTTTGTACGCCGATGACACCACAGTTTACTCTCGCCTCCTACAAAAATCTGGTGTAGGCGTCAAAGCTAACCTCGCAGCCGAGATTGAAAAAAACCTCCAATCCATATTGGACTGGGGTAAGAAATGGCTAGTTTTATTTATTCATTTTTACATGAATTATGGCTCAAGGCCAGAAGAAGGGAGGGGGAACAAAACTCGGGTTGGTCTTCAGTACTCTATCTTATACCTAGCTAATCTGATTCACGACCCATGCATACGTTACAATAGTTCTCATTCACCATAAAAATTTGTCCATCAACACTCGTACTTATCTAGCACCAAAATGCCACAAAACCATACCAGGGATCTAAAAAACGCCACAAATGTACATAAAAATTTGTGACTATTTACAAATATAATACAAAAATAACTTTAAAAATTTGTACATGAAATGACATGATGGGAAGGGGAACATGAAGAAACAAAAAATCCCCAAATCAAAATAATTTCAAATGAATATATATACATTGTGTTAGTAAGACCCAAACGCACCCTCATAATTAAAGAGGCCGCTGTATTCTGCCTTGAACGACAAAATCAAGCAGCTCTCTTTCTAAGGGGAGTGGGGAAGCAGGGTACAAAATAAATGGGACTGGAGACAGTATAAGGCTGACCCAGCCGAGAATGAAACGGGACAAAATAACACTGGACAAAGGGGATCTCGAACTGGATCATAACAAAAGCAATAGAGCCGGGAACAGGCCGGGACAAACACAATCACTCACATTAAATAGGTACACAAAAGACTTCTAACCTTAACCACGGGAAGGGTTCCAGAGGAATCCACCCCGATGTGATTAGCAGATCTAAAAAAGAAAATCAAGGCTAGCCCCGGTTACACGAACCAGGCTCGCTGCATGTATCCACCTTTCGCCAAAGTCTGTCGGGTGCAGCCGTTTCCGTTCAGTTCTAATCTTCATTTTGAGCTGGTGCTCAAAATATCGGATTAGATCCTGATCCGAAAGACGGCCGCCCCGCAAGACTTCCTCCAGTCGCGTCGTCCATATCACCATTCTAGCCGAGGCCAGCAGCGACAGAAACACCATCCGCTTCACTCCAGAGTACGGGGGCAACACATTGTCCACAGCGTATGCGCGATCAATGAGCACGAGCTCCCGCGGCGCGATACGAGCAGTCAACTCGCCGACACGCTCCCACAACGGGCGAACGCGCGAACAATGGAAGAAGGCGTGCGCAGACGTCTCCTTAATTCCAAGGTTGCAACGCTCACAATCTGGCAAATCCGCCAGGCCCATTGCGAAACGCTTGTCATTGAGAGACAAACCATTCCGAGCCAATTGCCAGGTCAGAGAAAACTCAGAGTTGCTGAGCCAGTCCGCACCTGGCGCCCAAGACCAATGAGAGCGGTACTCCACTCTCGACATGCCGAGCTTACTCCACAGCTTATCCTTCACGGCGCCCTCCACTAATCCCCGATAGAAGATTTTCCTAGGCTGTGAAAGGTCACTGGACCATGGAATGGCCTGCAAGGCCGCCAGACATTCGAGCAGGAATTTCGGTCGCACCCAAGGCCTGACGGTCAGCCATAGGGTCGGGGGAGTGATGGTAAGGCAAGGGAACATGTCCCTCACTACCCCCGCAAGCAACCGATCTTCCTCCAACGCTCGCCTGAGGAATGCCAACCTCGAAGCGAGCACATGGCTCCTCAAGTGTGGCATCCCCAGACCCCCTTGACACGAACGGAGGCAACAGACTCCTTTGTCGACCATGTGTTTGCGTCCTCTCCACAGACAGGAGAATAGCAAACGCTCGAGCGCCTTCTCATGATCGTCACAAAGGGGAAGTACTGACAGCCGGTAAAGGATCATGGGAAAGAGGTATGTGTTACACACCTCCGCCAAGCCCTTCACGGAGAGACTCCGTCGACGCCAAGTCTTGACCGACGCGCCGACCTTTGCCAGTACTTCTGACCAGTTTTTCTCCAGCTGTAAGTCCGGACCGAACCAAATTCCGAGGATTTTGACCGGCCCGTCCGTCCAGCTGAAGGGCCCCGGGAGGGAAACACCCTTCCAGGCACCTAACCGCAAGCCGGATGACTTGTCGCGGTTAATTCTGGCCCCTGTCACCTTCTCGTACCGTTCAAGCGCCTGTTGTACCGCCTCTATGTCCCTGCGGGAGGACACAAAGGTCGTTACGTCATCGGCGTACGCGGAAACCCTGGCTCGAGCTCCACCAGGGACAGCAATTCCACGCAGGACCGGACTGCCAGTCTCGTCCCTTAGCCGGCGAAGGAGGGGCTCCAACGCCAGGACATAAAGGAGAGACGACAGTGGACAACCCTGTCGGACCGACCTAGACAGCGCGAAAGCGCCCGACAGCTTCCCGTTCACCTGTACCACAGCCTTGGGGGAGCGATACAGAAGGCTAATCCAGCGGCTGAAGTCGGGTTTGAATCCGGCGGCCTGCAGGACAGCAGCCAGGTAGCCATGGTCAATCCTATCAAATGCCTTGGACTGATCTAAATTGATCAGCGCGGCCTCATCGTCGTCTTCTACACCCTCTAGGATCGTGCGAATCAAGTGCAGGTTGCTCTGAATTGTTCGTCCCTTCACAGAACAAGTCTGATCCGGTTCCAACAGAGACTCGGCAACTAGCTGCAAGCGATTCGTCAGGATCTTGGCCAAAATCTTTAACTCTGTGTTTAGCAGAGTTATGGGCCTGTAATCATCTAGTTCCCTCCCAACCTTCTTGCCTTTTCTCAACAGCGTGATCACGCCCCTGGTGATCCGACCGGGGATGGACCCCTGCCGAAACCAGTGGTTGAAACGACAGCCAAGAGCGGGACAAAAAGGTGCGACATCCTCAAGTACAATTCATAGGGCAAACCATCCAAACCTGGCGACTTGCCACTGCCGACCTTCTTCAAAGCCACGTAGATTTCGTCCTCCGTAATCTCCCCTTCGCAGCTAGCCGCTTCAGCCGGCAAAAGCCGGGGAAAGTCAGCCAAATAGCTGCGAAACTCCTCGTCACGGAGACCAGGCTCCTTGGTAAATCGGTGTACGAAATGCTGCCGGAACGCCTCGCACATGTCGTCGGTGGACCTAAGGAGATGTCCCTCCGGGTCGCGCACCTCTCGAATGTACCGGTCGCCGGCTCGGCGAATTTCTTCCTTGCGCAGTTCCGCGCCCATTTTCACAGCTTCGGAAGACATCTTGCTTAACTTAGCCCTAATTACTTGGCCCATGTAGCGCCCGCTAGTCGAACGCTCCAGGGCCTCCTTGGCTAAGGCTATCTCTAGGGGATCCCCACCAGCCTCCGCCCGGGCGAAATTAGCTCTAAGTGTCTTTGCCTCCGCAGCCTTATCTAGTTTGAGCCGCTGGCTATACTTGGTGGCGAAAGACCTAATGGTGTCCTTAAGATTAACCCACCACTTATTCCCAATGACTCGCCCAATTAACGCCCGCTGAACTAGTCTTGTCAGCTGGTCACGAAAGTCCCGCCTGTCCAGTAAGGACTGATTGAACTTCCAATAACCAGCCAACCTAGGCCTAAAATCTAACACCACACGGGCACAAACGAGTTTGTGGTGCGTGTAGCCTAACCAGTGGAACGTTGGACATTCTAAGAAGTCTATGTCGGCCACTCTCACTAACATCCTATCCAGGTACGCAGATACCCGGGTAGAAGGCCAATTAAGCGCCCACGTCCACATGCTCCCATCCGGATGATCGACCCGGTATCTATCGACGAGACCAAATTCGTCGACCAGATTGACCAGGCTACGATCACCACTCCTCCCGCTAGCGCCCCTTCCTCTATCCCATTTGGGGGTTAGGACGGCATTCCAGTCCCCAACTAAGATTAGCCGTGTTGAATCCACCATGAAGGGCTCAACAACAGCCGAAAGAAAGAGACTCGCTCACCTTGATCATTGGGCGCATAAACCGCAATCAGCCGGAACGACTTGCTTTTCACTGCAATATCGGCCACGATCAGCCGGCCCTCGGCACCGACATGGACAAGGTCAACCCTCGCGTCCAGGGTACGCTTAACCAGCAAAGAAACACCTCTGGCCCGCCGGCTCCCATATGCTGAATAAACGACAAAGTCGCTAGACAGCACACACGAGTCGACTTCGCAAACAAAGTGAGTCTCTTGGATCGCGGCCACATCCACGCCGTACGACAAGAGGTCACGAAGCAGGCGAGCCGCCTTACCCCGATCCCTCAGGCCATACGCATTCAAACTGGCTATCTTAATAGACATTTCTTAGACCTGAAAAAGAGAAAAAGAAAAACATGCAACAACGGCTCTAATCACATACGGGGAAAAAATCTCTGGCAGATGGGACCCCGACGGACTGTCCTAGGGACCCTGTACCTATATCGGACGTAATCCGTCCGTCTAGGACAATACCGCCGACGTCCGTTGGATATATAAGTTTTATCACCCTATATAAACAGGGGTGGAGCAAAACGAGGAACCTCCCCGAACAATTCTTAGCCATTTTCCTCAACTCAGGTGTATCTTCTTTTACCATATTTAATTTGGTGTAATGTTTCTGCACCTCTGCGATGTGGTCCCAGACCCGCAGGTTCCCCCCGGTATTCCTTACCAGGGTGATGACACCTGGGGCCTGGGCAAAGTTCCTCGGGTCTTCCGTAGAAAGACCCTTTACAGAGGTCAATTTCAGAAGTGGTTTAAGCAGTCTTCTTCTCTGAGAAGACCACTCCTCCGAAATATTGTCCTTGATTTCCATAAGGGCATCCCCACGAGGGAGGGCATTTTTTTTCCTAGCCCGAGTGGGAGTGGGAGTAGGAGAAGGGGAGGGAGTGGGAGTTAATGAACTAGATTTTGCCAGGGGGGTTAGTTTAAAGGCTGGGGACTGGGAAGCTTTACGCGGGGAAGCGGGAAGGCTTCTTGCCTTGTCCGCATAGGACAGTCTTACGGGGGACACCGGTAGAGACGAGCATTTCTCCTTCCGCACTCTTCTCTCTCTGCTCCTGCTTCTCCGCCGAGACTTTGGGTTGTCGTGCTCTTCTTCCACTTCCTCGTCTCTCCCACGCTTCAGTGATGCTGCCCTTTCCACCTCCATCTTTTGCTCCATACTGGGCGAGGGGCTCTTTTCCTTTTGGGAACCCCTTTCCGGTTGGGCTGGCGACCTCTTCAGCGGGGTCTCCTTCACCGGGGTCACCTTCAGCTTTGCCGGCGTCTTGGCAGGTGGCGGCACCTTCGCCGGGGATGGTGTTTTTGTCTTCTTCTTGCCCACCACCTGCCACTCGCCGTCCTTGTTAACTGTTGGAGCCGGTGCTGGTGTTGCTGGCTTTGCTTTTCCTTGCTCCTCCGGCTGCTGCTTGGCTGGTTGGGCCTTTGGGGCAGGATTTTTGGTGGGGCAGGTCTTTGCAACATGTTCCGCTGCCCCGCAGACCCAACAGCACGGTTTTCTTCCCTCAACAATGATAAATATTACGCGACCCCTGCAGGTGAGGATGTTAGGAATTTTGGGAATGTTTTCCTTAGATATAGTCACCTGCAGGGTCATGTCACCCGTCAATATGCCAGCCTTCGACCGCAGCGAGGAGACACCGGCTACCCTTCCATAATTAGCGAAAAAGGCGCCGATGTGATATTCTGCAATGTCCATGGGGACGCCATGCAGAGTGACCTTGATTTTTTTGGTCCCCATGTATTCAGTATGTAGTTTGAGCGTTTTTGTCTCCAGAACTACACCTATCAGTCTTTTGGCTTCGTCCGCTGAGGCCAGCAGGACGTCCCACATGGCATTGCTCCTCCTCGCCACGGCCCTAGCATTTAGCTTCAGAGTAGAAATCGCTTCTTCAAAAGCCTCTCTAGTCACTCCTATCAATCTGTGAGTCTTGATATCTTTTGTTATAAGCGTAATAATACGCACTTCTATTTGCGCTAGTTGTTCCGGAACTGAGACTAGCACAGTTCCCTTTATGTACTGCGCATATTTTACTTTCATTTCCTCGTAAAATTCCTCATTCTTCATGGTGATCTTTCCCCCTGTCCACCCCGAGGTCGATGGTTTGGGGGATCCTGCTGCTGCTACGGAGGGTGACTCCCGTGGCGGTAGTTGCCAGTCACCCTCC
Source organism: Ascarosepion bandense (assembly GCA_037127315.1). Classification (NCBI taxonomy): domain Eukaryota; kingdom Metazoa; phylum Mollusca; class Cephalopoda; order Sepiida; family Sepiidae; genus Ascarosepion; species Ascarosepion bandense. Next base: position 1,015,308 of record JBBBDQ010002221.1, read on the forward strand.
TTTCCTCCCACCGAGGCCGTGGTGGGAGGAACGACTTCCTCAGGCCTTTCCGAGGCCATGCCTCCCAAGAGGCCGAACAGCGGACGCTTGTCCTCCGGCGTTTCGCGTTTAACACGCTACTTTGTGCGGGCCTGAGCTATGAACTTAGGCTGGAACACAATTGTCCAGGAAACAAAGAGCTAGTAACTATCACTGCGGAACAGATACTACACTTTGATCCTTAACCATTGACCACGCAAACAAAGGTATGGTGGGGAATGGCTAGTCCTGGGGGGAATGGCTAGTTTTATTTATTCTTTAATTACAAAGAATTATGGCACAAGGCCGAAAAATGGGAGGGGGAACAAAACTTGGGATGGTCTTCAGTAACTCTATCCTATACCTAGCTAATCAGATTCACGACCCATACATACGTTACAATGATTCTCATCCACCATAAGAATTTGTCCATCAACACTCATACTTATCAAGCACCAAAATACCACAAAAACCATACCAGGGACCTACAAAACGTACCAAATGTACATAAAAATTTGTGACTATTTACAAATATAATACAAAAATAGCTTTAAAAATTTGTGCATGAAATTACATGATGGGAAGGGGGTATGAAGAAACAAAAATCCCCAAAACAAAAACAATTTCAAATGAATATTTATACATAATGTTAGTAAGACCCAAACCCACCCTCGTAATTAAAGAGGCCACTGTATTCTGCCTGAAGAGACAAAATCAAGCCGCTCTCTTTCTAAGGGGAATGGAGGCACCGGGTAGAAAATAAATTGGACTGGAGAATATATAAGGCTGACCCAGCCGAGAGTAAAACGGGACAAATTAAAAATGGACACTGGGGATCTCGAACTGGATCATAACAAAAGCAATGGAGCCGGGAACAGGCTAGGACAAACACATTCACTCACATTAACTAGGTACACAAAAGAATTTCTACCTTAACCACGGGAAGGGTTCCAAAGGAATCCCCCCCGATGTGATTAGCAGATCTAAAAAAGAAAATCAAGGCTAGCCCCGGTCACACGAACCAGGCTCGCTGCATGTATCCACCTTTCGCCAAAGTCTGTCGGGTGCAGCCGTTTCCGTTCAGTTCTAATCTTCATTTGAGCTGGTGCTCAAAATATCGGATTAGATCCTGATCCGAAAGACGGCCGCCCCGCAAGACTTCCTCCAGTCGCGTCGTCCATATCACCATTCTAGCCGAGGCCAGCAGCGACAGAAACACCATCCGCTTCACTCCAGAGTACGGGGGCAACACATTGTCCACAGCGTATGCGCGATCAATGAGCACGAGCTCCCGCGGCGCGATACGAGCAGTCAACTCGCCGACACGCGCCCACAACGGGCGAACGCGCGAACAATGGAAGAAGGCGTGCGCAGACGTCTCCTTAATTCCAAGGTTGCAACGCTCACAATCTGGCAAATCCGCCAGGCCCATTGCGAAACGCTTGTCATTGAGAGACAAACCATTCCGAGCCAATCGCCAGGTCAGAGAAAACTCAGAGTTGCTGAGCCAGTCCGCACCTGGCGCCCAAGACCAATGAGAGCGGTACTCCACTCTCGACATGCCGAGCTTACTCCACAGCTTATCCTTCACGGCGCCCTCCACTAATCCCCGATAGAAGATTTTCCTAGGCTGTGAAAGGTCACTGGACCGTGGAATGGCCTGCAAGGCCGCCAGACATTCGAGCAGGAATTTCGTCGCACCCAAGGCCTGACGGTCAGCCATAGGGTCGGGGGAGTGATGGTAAGGCAAGGGAACATGTCCCTCACTACCCCCGCAAGCAACCGATCTTCCTCCAACGCGCGCCTGAGGAATGCCAACCTCGAAGCGAGCACATGGCTCCTCAAGTGTGGCATCCCCAGACCCCCTTGACACGGACGGAGGCAACAGACTCCTTTGTCGACCATGTGCTTGCGTCCTCTCCACAGACAGGAGAATAGCAAACGCTCGAGCGCCTTCTCATGATCGTCACAAAGGGGAAGTACTGACAGCCGGTAAAGGATCATGGGAAAGAGGTATGTGTTACACACCTCCGCCAAGCCCTTCACGGAGAGACTCCGTCGACGCCAAGTCTTGACCGACGCGCCGACCTTTGCCAGTATTTCTGACCAGTTTTTCTCCAGCTGTAAGTCCGGACCGAACCAAATTCCGAGGATTTTGACCGGCCCGTCCGTCCAGCTGAAGGGCCCCGGGAGGGAAACACCCTTCCAGGCACCTAACCGCAAGCCGGATGACTTGTCGCGGTTAATTCTGGCCCCTGTCACCTTCTCGTACCGTTCAAGCGCCTGTTGTACCGCCTCTATGTCCCTGCGGGAGGACACAAAGGTCGTTACGTCATCGGCGTACGCGGAAACCCTGGCTCGAGCTCCACCAGGGACAGCAATTCCACGCAGGACCGGACTGCCAGTCTCGTCCCTTAGCCGGCGAAGGAGGGGCTCCAACGCCAGGACGTAAAGGAGAGACGACAGTGGACAACCCTGTCGGACCGACCTAGACAGCGCGAAAGCGCCCGACAGCTTCCCGTTCACCTGTACCACAGCCTTGGGGGAGCGATACAGAAGGCTAATCCAGCGGCTGAAGTCGGGTTTGAATCCGGCGGCCTGCAGGACAGCAGCCAGGTAGCCATGGTCAATCCTATCAAATGCCTTGGACTGATCTAAATTGATCAGCGCGGCCTCATCGTCGTCTTCTACACCCTCTATGATCGTGCGAATCAAGTGCAGGTTGCTCTGAATTGTTCGTCCCTTCACAGAACAAGTCTGATCCGGTTCCAACAGAGACTCGGCAACTAGCTGCAAGCGATTCGTCAGGATCTTGGCCAAAATCTTTAACTCTGTGTTTAGCAGAGTTATGGGCCTGTAATCATCTAGTTCCCTCCCAACCTTCTTGCCTTTTCTCAACAGCGTGATCACGCCCCTGGTGATCCGACCGGGGATGGACCCCTGCCGAAACCAGTGGTTGAACACGACAGCCAAGATCGGGACAAAAAGGTGCGACATCCTCAAGTACAATTCATAGGGCAAACCATCCAAACCTGGCGACTTGCCACTGCCGACCTTCTTCAAAGCCACGTAGATTTCGTCCTCCGTAATCTCCCCTTCGCAGCTAGCCGCTTCAGCCGGCAAAAGCCGGGGAAAGTCAGCCAAATAGCTGCGAAACTCCTCGTCACGGAGACCAGGCTCCTTGGTAAATCGGTGTTCGAAATGCTGCCGGAACGCCTCGCACATGTCGTCGGTGGACCTAAGGAGATGTCCCTCCGGGTCGCGTACCTCTCGAATGTACCGGTCGCCGGCTCGGCGAATTTCTTCCTTGCGCAGTTCCGCGCCCATTTTCACAGCTTCGGAAGACATCTTGCTTAACTTAGCCCTAATTACCTGGCCCATGTAGCGCCCGCTAGTCGAACGCTCCAGGGCCTCCCTGGCTAAGGCTATCTCTAGGGGATCCCCACCAGCCTCCGCCCGGGCGAAATTAGCTCTAAGTGTCTTTGCCTCCGCAGCCTTGTCTAGGTTGAGCCGTTGGCTATGTTTGGTGGCGAAAGACCTAATGGAGTCCTTAAGACTAACCCACCACTTACTCCCAATGACTCGCCCAATTAACGCCCGCTGAACTAGTCTTGTCAGCTGGTCACGAAAGTCCCGCCTGTCCAGTAAGGACTGATTGAACTTCCAATAACCAGCCAACCTAGGCCTAAAATCTAACACCACACGGGCACAAACGAGTTTGTGGTCCGTGTAGCCTAACCAGTGGAACGTAGGACATTCTAAGAAGTCTATGTCGGCTTCTCTCACTAACATCCTATCCAGGTACGCTGATACACGGGTAGAAGGCCAACTACGCGTCCACGTCCACATGCTCCCATCCGGATGATCGACCCGGTATCTATCGACGAGGCCAAAATCGCCGACCAGATTGACCAGGCTACGATCACCACTCCACCCGCTAGCGCCCCTCCCTCTATCCCATTTGGGGGTTAGGATGGCATTCCAGTCCCCAACTAAGATTAGCCGTGTTGAATGCACCATGAAGGGCTCCAACAGCCGAAAGAAAGAGACACGCTCACCTTGAACATTGGGCGCATAAACCGCAATCAGCCGGAACGACTTGCTTTTCACTGCAATATCGGCCACGATCAGCCGGCCCTCGGCACCGACATGGACGAGGTCAACCCTCGCGTCCAGGGTACGCTTAACCAGCAAAGAAACACCTCTGGCCCGCCGGCTCCCATATGCTGAATAGACGACAAAGTCGCTAGACAGCACACACGAGTCGACTTTGCAAACAAAGTGAGTCTCTTGGATCGCGGCCACATCCACGCCGTACGACAAGAGGTCACGAAGCAGGCGAGCCGCCTTGCCCCGATCCCTCAGGCCATACGCATTCAAACTGGCTATCTTAATAGACATTTCTTAGATCTGAAAAAGAGAACAAGAAAAACATGCAACAACGGCTCTAATCACATACGGGGAAAAAATCTCTGGTGGATGGGACCCCGACGGACTGTCCTAGGGACCCTGTACCTATATCGGACGTAATCCGTCCGTCTAGGACAATGCCGCCGACGTCCGTGGGGTACATAAGTTTTACCACCCTATATAGACAGGGGTGGAGCAAAACTGGGAACCTCCCCGAACAATTTCTTGCCATTTTCCTTAGCTCCGGTGTGTTTTCCTTTACCATGATCAGATTCGTGAAGTGTTTTTGCGCCTCTGCGATATGGTCCCAGACCAGCAGGTTCCCCCCGGTATTTCTTACCAGGGTGATGACGCCTGGGGCCTGGGCAAAGTTCCTCGGGTCTTCCGTGGAGAGACCCTTTACCGAGGTCAATTTCAACAGAGGCTTGAGCAGCCTTCGTCTGTGGGAAGACCACTCTTCTGAGATGTTATCCTTGATCTCCATCAGGGCATCCCCACGAGGGAGGGCATTTTTTTTCTTAGCCCGAGTGGGAGTGGGAGTAGGAGAAGGGGAGGGGGTAGGAGTTGTGGCACTAGCTTTTGTCAAGGGGGACAGTTTAAAGACAGGGGACTGGGAAGCTTTACGCGGGGACGAGGGGAGACTCCTAGCCTTTTGGGCGTACGAACACCTTACGGGGGAGACCGGCAGTGAGGAACATTTGCTTACTGCCTTCCTCTTCTCGACACTCCTGCTCTTGCGCCGATTTTTTGGGTTGTCGCAGTCTACTTCCTCTTCGTCTCTCCCTCGCTTCAGGGAAGCTGATCTCTCCACCTCCATTTGCTGTTCTTCTTGGGGGGAAGGACTTCTCTCCTTCCTCTGTTTCGGCGGAGACTTCTTTAAGGGCGCCTCTTTTGTTATTACGAGCGACTTGCCAGGTGGCGTCACTTTTGCCGGGGAAGGTGTTTTCGCCTTTTTCCGGCTCACCACCTGCCATTCGCCCTCTTTGTTTACTACCGGAGCTTGTGTGGGTGCTACCGGCTTTGCGCCCTCCTTCTCCTGTCCCACAGTCTGCTGCTTAGCTGTTTGCGCTGGTTGGGCCCTTGGGGCCGGGTTCTTAGTCGGACACGTTTTAGCGATGTGGTCCGCCTCCCCGCAGACCCAACAGCACGGCTTCCTTCCTTCCACTATGATAAATATCCTACGTCCCCTGCAGGTGAGGATGTTGGGGATTTTCCCGATATTCTCCTTGGACAAAGTCACCTGCAGTGTCATATCACCTGTAATGATGCCAGCTTTTGACCGCAGCGAGGAGACTGAGGCCACCTTTCCGTATCCTGCGAAAAAGGCGCCAACGTGGTCTTCATCAATGTCCATGGGGACGCCATGCAATGTAATTTTTACTTTTCTGGCACCCATGTACTCGGTGCTGAACTGGAGTGTTTTTGTTTCCAGTACGGCTCCGACCAGACGCTTCGCCTCCTCGGCCGTGCCCAGCAGGACGTCCCACATGGCATTGCCCCTCCTCGCCACGGCCCTGGCTTTAATGTTTAAGGCTTTAATCGCTTCCTCAAACATGTCCCTCGACACTCCAACCAGCTTATGCGATTTTAAATCCTTTGCGTACACAGTGATAATTCTTGCCTCAATTTCGGCTAACTTGTCCGGCACAGAGACCAGCTCTGTGCCCTTGATGTATTCCGCGTATTTGGCTTTCATATCCTCATAATACTTCTCGTCTTTGCTTATCATTATGCTGTTGGTTTTACTCCCTGTCCAACCCCGAAGTGGAAGGTATGGGGGATCCTGGTGCTGCTGTCGAAGGGGGGTTACTCCGCGGCGGTAATGCCCAATCCCCCTCCTTTCCTCCCACCGAGGCCGTGGTGGGAGGAACTACTTCCCCAGGCCCTTCCGAGTCCATGCCTCCCAAGAGGCCGAACCGCGGACGCTTGTCTTCCGGCGTTTCGCGTTTACACGCTACTTTTGCGCGGGCCTGAGCTATAAACTTAGGCTGGAACACAATTGTCCAGGAAAACAAAGTGCTAGTAGGTATCACTATGGAACAGATACTACACTTTGATCCTCTGCCATTGACCACACAACACAAGATTGGGAGGGAATGGCTAGTTTTATTTATTCATTTTTTACATGAATTATGGCTCAAGGCCAGAAGAAGGGAGGGGGAACAAAACTCGGGTTGGTCTTCAGTACTCTATCTTATACCTAGCTAATCTGATTCACGACCCATGCATACGTTACAATAGTTCTCATTCACCATAAGAATTTGTCCATCAACACTCGTACTTATCTAGCACCAAAATGCCACAAAAACATACCAGGGATCTAAAAACGCCCCAAATGTACATAAAAATTTGTGATTATTTACAAATATAATACAAAAATAGCTTTAAAAATTTGTACATGAAATGATATGATGGGAAGGGGAACATGAAGAAACAAAAAAACCCAAAACAAAAATAATTTCAAATGAATATATATACATTGTGTTAGTAAGACCCAAACACACCCTCATAATTAAAGAGGCCACTGTATTCTGCCTTGAACGACAAAATCAAGCAGCTCTCTTTCTAAGGGGAAAGGGGAAGCAGGGTACAAAATAAAAGGAACTGGAGACAGTATAAGGCTGACCCAGCCGAGAATGAAACGGGACAAAATAACACTGGACAAAGGGGATCTCGAACTGGATCATAACAAAAGCAATAGAGCCGGGAACAGGCCGGGACAAACACAATCACTCACATTAACTAGGTACACAAAAGACTTCTAACCTTAACCGCGGGAGGGGTTCCAAAGGAATCCACCCCGATGTGACTAGCAGGTCTAAAAAAGAAAATCAAGGCTAGCCCCGGTCACGCGAACCAGGCTCGCTGCATACACCCACCTTTCGCTGAACTCTGTCGGGTGCAGTCGTTTCCGTTCAGTTCTAATCTTCATTTTGAGCTGATGCTCAAAATATCGGATTAGATCCTGATCCGAAAGACGGCCGCCCCGCAAGACTTCCTCCAGTCGCGTCGTCCATATCACCATTCTAGCCGAGGCCAGCAGCGACAGAAACACCATCCGTTTCACTCTAGAGTACGGGGGCAACACATTGTCCACAGCGTATGCGCGATCAATGAGCACGAGCTCCCGCGGCGCGATACGAGCAGTCAACTCGCCGACACGCTCCCACAACGGGCGAACGCGCGAACAATGGAAGAAGGCGTGCGCAGACGTCTCCTTAATTCCAAGGTTGCAACGCTCACAATCTGGCAAATCCGCCAGGCCCATTGCGAAACGCTTGTCATTGAGAGACAAACCATTCCGAGCCAATCGCCAGGTCAGAGAAAACTCAGAGTTGCTGAGCCAGTCCGCACCTGGCGCCCAAGACCAATGAGAGCGGTACTCCACTCTCGACATGCCGAGCTTACTCCACAGCTTATCCTTCACGGCACCCTCCACTAATCCCCGATAGAAGATTTTCCTAGGCTGTGAAAGGTCACTGGACCGTGGAATGGCCTGCAAGGCCTCCAGACATTCGAGCAGGAATTTCGGTCGCACCCAAGGCCTGACGGTCAGCCATAGGGTCGGGGGAGTGATGGTAAGGCAAGGGAACATATCCCTCACTACCCCCGCAAGCAACCGATCTTCCTCCAACGCGCGCCTGAGGAATGCCAACCTTGAAGCGAGCACGTGGCTCCTCAAGTGTGGCATCCCCAGACCCCCTTGACACGGACGGAGGCAACAGACTCCTTTGTCGACCATGTGTTTGCGTCCTCTCCACAGACAGGAGAATAGCAAACGCTCGAGCGCCTTCTCATGATCGTCACAAAGGGGAAGTACTGACAGCCGGTAAAGGATCATGGGAAAGAGGTATGTGTTACACACCTCCGCCAAGCCCTTCACGGAGAGACTCCGTCGACGCCAAATCTTGACCGACGCGCCGACCTTTGCCAGTAATTCAGACCAGTTTTTCTCCAGCTGTAAGTCCGGACCGAACCAAACTCCGAGGATTTTGACCGGCCCGTCCGTCCAGCTGAAGGGCCCCGGGAGGGAAACACCCTTCCAGGCACCTAACCGCAAGCCGGATGACTTGTCGCAGTTAATTCTGGCCCCTGTCACCTTCTCGTACCGTACAAGCGCCTGTTGTACCGCCTCTATGTCCCTGCGGGAGGACACAAAGGTCGTTACGTCATCGGCGTACGCGGAAACCTGGCTCGAGCTCCACCAGGGACTTCAATTCCACGCAGGACCGGACTGCCCGTCTCGTCCCTTAGCCGGCGAAGGAGGGGCTCCAACGCCAAGACGTAAAGGAGAGAAGACAGTGGACAACCCTGTCGGACCGACCTAGACAGCGCGAAAGCGCCCGACAGCTTCCCGTTCACCTGTACCACAGCCTTGGGGGAGCGATACAGAAGGCTAATCCAGCGGCTGAAGTCGGGTTTGAATCCGGCGGCCTGCAGGACAGCAGCCAGGTAGCCATGGTCAATCCTATCAAATGCCTTGGACTGATCCAAATTGATCAGCGCGGCCTCATCGTCGTCTTCTACACCCTCTATGATCGTGCGAATCAAGTGCAGGTTGCTCTGAATTGTTCGTCCCTTCACAGAACAAGTCTGATCCGGTTCCAACAGAGACTCGGCAACTAGCTGCAAGCGGTTCGTCAGGATCTTGGCCAAAATCTTTAACTCTGTGTTTAGCAGAGTTATGGGCCTGTAATCATCTAATTCCCTCCCAACCTTCTTGACTTTTCTCAACAGCGTGATCACGCCCCTGGTGATCCGACCGGGGATGGACCCCTGCCGAAACCAGTGGTTGAACACGACAGCCAAGAGCGGGACAAAAAGGTGCGACATCCTCAAGTACAATTCATAGGGCAAACCATCCAAACCTGGCGACTTGCCACTGCCGACCTTCGTCAAAGCCACGTAGATTTCGTCCTCCGTAATCTCCCCTTCACAGCTAGCCGCTTCAGCCGGCAAAAGCCGGGGAAAGTCAGACAAATAGCTGCGAAACTCCTCGTCACGGAGACCAGGCTCCTTGGTAAAACGGTGTTCGAAATGCCGCCGGAACGCCTCGCACATGTCGTCAGTGGACCTAAGGAGATGTCCCTCCGGGTCGCGCACCTCTCGAATGTACCGGTCGCCGGCATGGCGAATTTCTTCCTTGCGCAGTTCTGCGCCCATGTTCACAGCTTCGGAAGACATCTTGCTTAACTTAGCCCTAATTACCTGGCCCATGTAGCGCTCGCTAGTCGAACGCTCCAGGGCCTCCCTGGCTAAGGCTATCTCTAGGGGATCCCCACCAGCCTCCGCCCGGGCGAAATTAGCTCTAAGTGTCCTTGCCTCCGCAGCCTTATCTAGTTTGAGCCGCTGGCTATATTTGGTGGCGAAAGACCTAATGGAGTCCTTAAGGTTAACCCACCACTTACTCCCAATGACTCGCCCAATTAACGCCCTCTGAACTATTCTTGTCAGCTGGTCACGAAAGTCCCGCCTGTCCAGTAAGGACTGATTGAACTTCCAATAACCAGCCAACCTAGGCCTAAAGTCTAACACCACCCGGGCACAAACGAGTTTGTGGTCCGAGTAGCCTAACCAGTGGAACGTAGGACATTCTAAGAAGTCTATGTCGGCTTCTCTCACTAACATCCTATCCAGGTACGCTGATACCCGGGTAGAAGGCCAACTATGCGTCCACGTCCACATGCTCCCATCCGGATGATCGACCCGGTATCTATCGACGAGACCAAAATCGCCGATCAGATCAACCAGGCTACGATCACCACTCCTCCCGCTAGCGCCCCTTCCTCTATCCCATTTGGGGGTTAGGACGGCATTCCAGTCCCCAACTAAGATTAGCCGTGTTGAATGCACCATGAAGGGCTCCAACAGCCGAAAGAAAGAGACACGCTCACCTTGAACATTGGGCGCATAAACCACAATCAGCCGGAACGACTTGCTTTTCACCGCAATATCGGCCACGATCAGCCGGCCCTCGGCACCGACATGGACAAGGTCAATCCTCGCGTCCAGGGTACGCTTGACCAGCAAAGAAACACCTCTGGCATGCCGGCTCCCATATGCTGAATAAACGGCAAAGTCGTCATCCAGCACACACGAGTCGACTTCGCAAACAAAGTGAGTCTCTTGGATCGCGGCCACATCCACGCCGAAGGACAAGAGGTCACGAAGCAGGCGAGCCGCCTTACCCCGATCCCTCAGGCCCTTCGCATTCAAGCTGGCTATCTTAATAGACATTCCTTAGACCTGAAAAAGAGAACAAGAAAAACATGCAACAACGGCTCTAATCACATACGGGGAAAAAATCTCTGGTAGACGGGACCCCGACGGACTGTCCTAGGGACCCTGTACCTATATCGGACGTAATCCGTCCGTCTAGGACAATACCGCCGACGTCCGTTGGATATATGAGTTTTACCACCCTATATAAACAGGGGTGGAGCAATACGGGGAACCTCCCCGAACAATTTTTCGCCATTTTCCTCTACTCCGGTGTATCTTCTTTGACCATGTTCAGTTTACAGTAATGTTTCTGGACCTCTGCGATGTGGTCCCAGACCCGCAGGTTCCCCCCGGTATTCCTTACCAGAGTGATGACCCCTGGGGCCTGGGCAAAGTTCCTCGGGTCTTCCGTAGAAAGACCCTTTACAGAGGTCAATTTCAGAAGAGGTTTAAGCAGTCTTCTTCTCTGAGAAGACCACTCCTCCGAAATATTGTCCTTGATTTCCATAAGGGCATCCCCACGCGGGAGGGCATTTTTTTTCTTAGCCCGAGTGGGAGTGGGAGTAGGTGAAGGGGAGGGAGTGGGAGTTAATGTACTAGATTTTGCCAGGGGGGTCAGTTTAAAGGCAGGGGACTGGGAAGCTTTACGCGGGGAAGCGGGAAGGCTTCTTGCCTTGTCCGCATATGTCTTTCTCACGGGGGACACCGGTAGAGACGAGCATTTCTCCTTCCGCACTTTTCTTTCTCTGCTCCTGCTTTTGCGCCGAGACTTTGGGCTGTCGTACTCTTCCTCCACTTCCTCGTCTCTCGCACGCTTCAGAGACGCTGCCCTTTCCACCTCCATCTTCTGCTCCATGCTGGGTGAGGGGCTCTTTTCCTTTTGGGAACCCCTTTCCGGTTGGGCTGGAGACCTCTTTACCGGGGTCTCCTTCACCGGAGTCTCCTTCAGCTTTGCCGGCGTCTTGGCAGGTGGCAGCACCTTCGCCGGGGACGGTGTTTTTGATTTCTTCTTGCCCACCACCTGCCACTCGCCGTCCTTGTTAACTGTTGGAGCCGGTGCTGGCGTTACTGGCTTTGCTTTTCCTTGCTCCTCAGGCTGCTGCTTGGCTGGTTGGGCCTTTGGGGCAGGATTTTTGGTTGGGCAGGTCTTTGCAACATGTTCCGCTGCCCCGCAGACCCAACAGCACGGCTTTCTTCCTTCTACAATAATATAAATAATTCGACCCCTGCAGGTGAGGATGTTCGGAATCTTGGGAATGTTCTCCTTAGATATCGTAATCTGCAGGGTCATGTCACCTGTTAATATGCCAGTCTTCGACCGCAGCGAGGAGACACCGGCTACCCTTCCATAATTAGCGAAAAAGGCGCCGATGTGGTCTTCTGCAATGTCCATGGGGACGCCATGCAGAGTGACCTTGATTTTTTTGGTCCCCATGTATTCAGTATGGAGTTGGAGCGTTTTTGTCTCCAGGACCACACCGATCAGACCTTTGGCTTCCTCCGCTGAGCCAAGCAGGACGTCCCACATGGCATTGCTCCTCCTCGCCACGGCCTTAGCATTTAGTTTCAGAGCTGCGATTGCCTCCTCAAATGCTTCTCTGGTTACTCCTATTAACTTGTGCGTCTTAATATCCTTTGTTATAAGCGTAATAATCCGCACTTCTATTTTCGCAAGTTGTTCCGGAACTGAGACTAGCTCAGTTCCCTTAATGTACTGCGCATATTTTTCTTTCATTTCCTCGTAGTATTCTTCGTTCTTCTTCGTGATCTTTCCCCCTGTCCACCCCGAGGTTGATGGTTTGGGGGATGCTGCTGCTGCTACGGAGGGTGACTCCCGTGGCGGTAGCTGCCAGTCACCCTCCTTCCCTCCCACCGACGCCGTGGTGGGGGGAACGATCTCACCTGGCCCATCCGAGGCCATCGCCTCCCAAGAGGCCGAACCGCGGACAACTGTCCTCCGGTGTTTTCGCGTTTAACCACTACTTCCACACGGGCTTGAGCAATGAACTCAAGCTGGAACACAGCTGACCAGGAAACAAAGCAATAGTAAGTATCACTATGGAACAGATACTACACTTTGATCCTCTGCCATTGACCACACAACACAAGATTGGGAGGGAATGGCTAGTTTTATTTATCTTTTATTACAAAGATTATGGCTCAAGGCCAGAAGAAGGGAGGGGGAACAAAACTCGGGTTGGTCTTCAGTACTCTATCTTATACCTAGCTAATCTGATTCACGACCCATGCATACGTTACAATAGTTCTCATTCACCATAAAAATTTGTCCATCAACACTCATACTTATCTAGCACCAAAATGCCACAAAAACATACCAGGGATCTAAAAAACGCCCCAAATGTACATAAAAATTTGTGATTATTTACAAATATAATACAAAAATAGATTTAAAAATTTGTACATGAAATGATATGATGGGAAGGGGAACATGAAGAAACAAAAAATCCCCAAAACAAAAATAATTTCAACTGAATATATATACATTGTGTTAGTAAGACCCAAACACACCCTCATAATTAAAGAGGCCGCTGTATTCTGCCTTGAAAGACAAAATCAAGCAGCTCTCTTTCTAAGGGGAGAGGGGAAGCAGGTTACAAAATAAATGGGACTGGAGACAGTATAAGGCTGACCCAGCCGAGAATGAAACGGGACAAAATAACAATGGACATTGGGGATCTCGAACTGGATCATAACAAAAGCAATGGAGCCGGGAACAGGCCGGGACAAACACAATCACTCACATTAACTAGGTATACAAAAGACTTCTAACCTTAACCAAGGGAAGGGTTCCAAAGGAATCCACCCCGATGCGATTAGCAGATCTAAAAAAGAAAATCAAGGCTAAAAAAGAAAATCAAGAGGTCTCGAAGCAGGCGAGCCGCCTTACCCCGATCCCTCAGGCCATACGCATTCAAACTGGCTATCTTAATAGACATTCCTTAGACCTGAAAAATAAAAACAAAGAACATGCAACAAAGGCACTAATCGCATACGGGACGGAAATCTCTGGCAGATAGGACCCCGACGGTCTGTCCTAGGGACCCAGTTCCTACATCGGACGTAATCCGTCCGTCTAGGACAATCCCGCCGACGTCCGTGGGGTAAGTTAGTTTTACCACCCTATAAAGACTGGGGTGAAGTAAAACAGGGAACCTCCCCGCACAATTTCTAGCCATTTTCTTTAATTCCGGTGTATTAGATTTGTACATGGATATTTTCGGGTACAACTTCTCTACCTCATTTATATGGTCCCAGACCCTCAGGTTACCCCCAGTGCTGCGCACAAGGGTGATTACTCCTGGGGCCTGGGGAAAGTTCCTAGGGTCCTCTATTGACATGTTGTCCACAGAGGTCAACTTCAAGAGTGGCTTCAAAAGTTTACGTCTTTGAGAAGACCACTCTGCTGCAATGTCTTCGTCTATTTTCATCAGAGCCTCCCCCCGGGGCAGGGCTTTTTTCTTTTTTGCCCGAGTGGGAGTGGGCATCGGAGAAGGGGAGGGAGTGGGGGTTACAGAAAATGATTTTAGGGGGGTCAATTTAAAGGTTGGGGACTGGGAAGCTTTCCGCGGGGACGAGGGAAGGCTCCTTGCCTTTTCGGCGTACGTTTTTCTCTCTGGAGATGCTGGGAGTGAAGAACACTTTGGTGTCCTTGAAGTCCTGTCTCTGCTTCTGCTCCTCCGCCGACTCTTAAGTGTCTCATGCCGCTCCTCCTCCTCCTCTCTACCGCGTTTTAGTGAGGCCGATCTCTCCGTCTCCATCATTTCCGGATCCGGCTTTTGGGGGGGTTTCTTCTCCTTCCCCTGCTTGCAGGGCGATTTAGCCAAAGCGGCCTCCTTTGGCTTTGCAAGTGCTTTAGTTGGCGAAGGCATCTTCGATGGCGACGGCGTTTTTGACTTCTTCCTCGCCACCACCTGCCAATCGCCCTCTTTGCTTGCTGGAGTTGGTACTGATGTTGGAGGTGTTGGTGGTGTTGTCTCCTTCCTCCCTGCAGGTTTGTCTAGCTGCTTAGTTGGCTGCGTCTTTGGGGCCGGATTCTTTGTTGGGCACGCCTTAGCGACGTGGTCCGCCGCCCCACAGATCCAACAGCAAGGCTTCCTGCCTTCGACCACCACGAAAATGGCCCGCTTCCTGCAGGTGAGGATGTTTGGGATCTCAGAAATCTGTTTCCCTGTAAGGGTCGCTTGCAGGGTCATGTCTCCTGTCAAGAATCCCGCCTTTGAACGCACCGAAGAGACCTCAGCAACCCTTCCATAATTTGAAAAAAGGCGCCGATGTGATCCTCGGTAATGTCCATGGGGACGCCGTGCAAGGTTATCTTAAGTTTACGCATGCCCATGTATTCTGTCTGGAACCGGAGCGTCTTGGTTTCCAGGACCACTCCGGCCAGCTGCTTGGCTTCTTCGGCCGTGCCAAGCAGGACGTCCCACATGGCATTACTACGTCTCACCACGGCCCTGGCTCTAATCTTCAGGGTCTTAATTGCCTCCTCAAAAGTCTCTCTACTAATCCCCACAAACTTGTGCGTTTTGGGGTCTTTCGTAATTAACGATATGGTCTTTGTCTCGACCATTGCCAACTCCTCCGGCACCGACAACAGCTCCGTGCCTTTAATGTAGTCGGCGTATTTTGCCCTCAGCTGTTGGTAATACTCTTCCCCCTTCATTGGGAGGTTTCCTCCTTTCCAACCGGAGGTCGAAGGTTTGGGGGAAGCTGGTGCTGCTATCGGTGCCGGTACTGGTCCGGAACCTGATGCTGATCTTGGTTTTGCTACTGGAACTGAGGGGGATTCCCGCGGCGGAAACTGCCAATCCCCTTCCTTCCCTCCCACCGACGCCGTGGTGGGGGGAACGATCTCTTCCGGCCCATCTGTGGCCATTGCCTCTAAGAGGCCGAACACCGGACAACTTCTTTCCGGTGTTTCGCGTCCAAAAACGCTACTTTACTCTGGCCCGAGCTATAAACTCGGGCTGGAAATCAGTGTGTCCAAGAAACAAAATGTCAGCAAATATCACTAGGGAACAGATGCTGCACCTTGCTCTTATGCCAAACACCACACAAAACAAGTTTGGGGGGAATGGCTAGTTTTATTTATCTTTATTTTACAAAAGATTATGGCTCAAGGCCAGAAGAAGGGAGGGGGAACAAAACTTGGGGTGGTCTTCAGCTACTCTATCCTATACCTAGCTAATCAGATTCACGACCCATACATACGTTACAATGATTCACATTCACCATAAGAATTTGTCCATCAACACTCATACTTATCAAGCACCAAAATACCGCGAAACATACCGGGGACCTACAAAACGCCCCAAATGTACATAAAAATTTATGACTATTTACAAATATAATACAAAAATATCTTTATGAATTTGTACATGAAATGATATGATGGGGCGAGGGTATGAAGAAACAAAAAATCCCCAAAACAAAAACAATTTCAAATGAATATTTATACAAAATGTTAGTAAGACCCAAACACACCCTCATAATTAAAGAGGCCACTGTATTCTGCCTGTAGAGACAAAATCAAGCCGCTCTCTTTCTAAGGGGAATGGAGGCACCGGGTAAAAATAAATTGGACTGGAGAATATATAAGGCTGACCCAGCCGAGAATAAAACGGGACAAAATAACACTGGACAATGGGAATCTCGAACTGGATCATAACAAAAGCAATGGAGCCGGGAACAGGCTAGGACAAACACATTCACTCACATTAACTAGGTATACAAAAGAATACAAACCTTAACCGCGGGGAGGGGTTCCAGAGGAATCCACCCCGATGCGAGCAGCAGATCTAAAAAAGAAAATCAAGGCTAGCCCCGGTCACACGAACCAGGCTCGCTGCATATATCCACCTTTTGCTAAAGTCTGTCGGGTGCAGCCGTTTCCGTTCAGTTCTAATCTTCATTTTGAGCTGGTGCTCAAAATATCGGATTAGATCCTGATCCGAAAGACGGCCCCCCCGCAAGACTTCCTCCAGACGCGTCATCCAAATCACCATTCTAGCCGTGGCCAGTAGCGACAGAAACACCATCCGCTTCACTCCAGAGTACGGGGGCGACACATTGTCCACAGCGTATGCGCGATCAATGGGCACAAGCTCCCGCGGCGCGATACGAGCAGTCAACTCGCCGACACGCTCCCACAACGGGCGAACGCGCGAACAATGGAAGAAGGCGTGCGCAGACGTCTCCTTAATTCCAAGGTTGCAACGCTCACAATCTGGCAAATCCGCCAGGCCCATTGCGAAACGCTTGTCATTGAGAGACAAACCATTCCGAGCCAATCGCCAGGTCAGAGAAAACTCAGAGTTGCTGAGCCAATCCGCACCTGGCGCCCAAGACCAATGAGAGCGGTACTCCACTCTCGACATGCCGAGCTTACTCCACAGCTTATCCTTCACGGCACCCTCCACTAATCCCCGATAGAAGATTTTCCTAGGCTGTGAAAGGTCACTGGACCGTGGAATGGCCTGCAAGGCCGCCAGACATTCGAGCAGGAATTTCGGTCGCACCCAAGGCCTGACGGTCAGCCATAGGGTCGGGGGAGTGATGGTAAGGCAAGGGAACATGTCCCTCACTACCCCCGCGTGCAACCGATCTTCCTCCAACGCGCGCCTGAGGAATGCCAACCTTGAAGCGAGCACGTGGCTCCTCAAGTGTGGCATCCCCAGACCCCCTTGACACGGACGGAGGCAACAGACTCCTTTGTCGACCATGTGTTTGCGTCCTCTCCACAGACAGGAGAATAGCAAACGCTCGAGCGCCTTCTCATGATCGTCACAAAGGGGAAGTACTGACAGCCGGTAAAGGATCATGGGAAAGAGGTATGTGTTACACACCTCCGCCAAGCCCTTCACGGAGAGACCCCGTCGACGCCAAATCTTGACCGACGCGCCGACCTTTGCCAGTACTTCAGACCAGTTTTTCTCCAGCTGTAAGTCCGGACCGAACCAAATTCCGAGGATTTTGACCGGCCCGTCCGTCCAGCTGAAGGGCCCCGGGAGGGAAACACCCTTCCAGGCACCTAACCGCAAGCCGGATGACTTGTCGCAGTTAATTCTGGCCCCTGTCACCTTCTCGTACCGTACAAGCGCCTGTTGTACCGCCTCTATGTCCCTGCGGGAGGACACAAAGGTCGTTACGTCATCGGCGTACGCGGAAACCCTGGCTCGAGCTCCACCAGGGACTTCAATTCCACGCAGGACCGGACTGCCCGTCTCGTCCCTTAGCCGGCGAAGGAAGGGCTCCAACGCCAAGACGTAAAGGAGAGAAGACAGTGGACAACCCTGTCGGACCGACCTAGACAGCGCGAAAGCGCCCGACAGCTTCCCGTTCACCTGTACCACAGCCTTGGGGGAGCGATACAGAAGGCTAATCCAGCGGCTGAAGTCGGGTTTGAATCCGGCGGCCTGCAGGACAGCAGCCAGGTAGCCATGGTCAATCCTATCAAATGCCTTGGACTGATCTAAATTGATCAGCGCGGCCTCATCGTCGTCTTCTACACCCTCTATGATCGTGCGAATCAAGTGCAGGTTGCTCTGAATTGTTCGTCCCTTCACAGAACAAGTCTGATCCGGTTCCAACAGAGACTCGGCAACTAGCTGCAAGCGGTTCGTCAGGATCTTGGCCAAAATCTTTAACTCTGTGTTTAGCAGAGTTATGGGCCTGTAATCATCTAGTTCCCTCCCAACCTTCTTGCCTTTTCTCAACAGCGTGATCACGCCCCTGGTGATCCGACCGGGGATGGACCCCTGCCGAAACCAGTGGTTGAAACGACAGCCAAGAGCGGGACAAAAAGGTGCGACATCCTCAAGTACAATTCATAGGGCAAACCATCCAAACCTGGCGACTTGCCACTGCCGACCTTCTTCAAAGCCACGTAGATTTCGTCCTCCGTAATCTCCCCTTCGCAGCTAGCCGCTTCAGCCGGCAAAAGCCGGGGAAAGTCAGCCAAATAGCTGCGAAACTCCTCGTCACGGAGACCAGGCTCCTTGGTAAACCGGTGTTCGAAATGCTACCGGAACGCCTCGCACATGTCGTCAGTGGACCTAAGGAGATGTCCCTCCGGGTCGCGTACCTCTCGAATGTACCGGTCGCCGGCATGGCGAATTTCTTCCTTGCGCAGTTCTGCGCCCATGTTCACAGCTTCGGAAGACATCTTGCTTAACTTAGCCCTAATTACTTGGCCCATGTAGCGCCCGCTAGTCGAGCGCTCCAGGGCCTCCCTGGCTAAGGCTATCTCTAGGGGATCCCCACCAGCCTCCGCCCGGGCGAAATTAGCACTAAGTGTCTTTGCCTCCGCAGCCTTATCTAGTTTGAGCCGCTGGCTATATTTGGTGGCGAAAGACCTAATGGATTCCTTAAGACTAACCCACCACTTACTCCCAATGACTCGCCCAATTAACGCCCTCTGAACTAGTCTTGTCAGCTGGTCACGAAAGTCCCGCCTATCCAGTAAGGACTGATTGAACTTCCAATAACCAGCCAACCTAGGCCTAAATTCTAACGCCACACGGGCACAAACGAGTTTGTGGTCCGAGTAGCCTAACCAGTGGAACGTTGGACATTCTAAGAAGTCTATGTCGGCTTCTCTCACTAACATCCTATCCAGGTACGCAGATACCCGGGTAGAAGGCCAACTACGCGTCCACGTCCACATGCTCCCATCCGGATGATCGACCCGGTATCTATCGACGAGACCAAATTCGTCGATCAGATCAACCAGGCTACGATCACCACTCCACCTGCTAGCGCCCCTTCCTCTATCCCATTTGGGGGTTAGGACGGCATTCCAGTCCCCAACTAAGATTAGCCGTGTTGAATGCACCATGAAGGGCTCCAACAGCCGAAAGAAAGAGACACGCTCACCTTGAACATTGGGCGCATAAACCACAATCAGCCGGAACGACTTGCTTTTCACTGCAATATCGGCCACGATCAGCCGGCCCTCGGCACCGACATGGACAAGGTCAACCCTCGCGTCCAGGGTACGCTTAACCAGCAAAGAAACACCTCTGGCCCGCCGGCTCCCATATGCTGAATAAACGACAAAGTCGTCATCCAGCACACACGAGTCGACTTCGCAAACAAAGTGAGTCTCTTGGATCGCGGCCACATCCACGCCGTACGACAAGAGGTCACGAAGCAGGCGAGCCGCCTTACCCCGATCCCTCAGGCCATACGCATTCAAACTGGCTATCTTAATAGACATTCCTTAGACCTGAAAAAGAGAACAAGAAAAACATGCAACAACGGCTCTAATCACATACGGGGAAAAAATCTCTGGTAGACGGGACCCCGACGGACTGTCCTAGGGACCCTGTACCTATATCGGACGTAATCCGTCCGTCTAGGACAATACCGCCGACGTCCGTTGGATATGTGAGTTATACCACCCTATATAAACAGGGGTGGAGCAATACGGGGAACCTCCCCGAACAATTTTTCGCCATTTTCCTCAACTCCGGAGTATCTTCTTTGACCATGTTCAGTTTACAGTAATGTTTCTGGACCTCTGCGATGTGGTCCCAGACCCGCAGGTTCCCCCCGGTATTCCTAACCAGGGTGATGACACCTGGGGCCTGGGCAAAGTTCCTCGGGTCTTCTGTAGAAAGACCCTTTACAGAGGTCAATTTCAAAAGAGGTTTCAGCAGTCTTCTTCTCTGAGAAGACCACTCCTCCGAAATACTGTCCTTGATTTCCATAAGGGCATCCCCACGCGGGAGGGCATTTTTTTTCTTAGCCCGAGTGGGAGTGGGAGTAGGTGAAGGGGAGGGAGTGGGAGTTAATGTACTAGATTTTGCCAGGGGGGTCAGTTTAAAGGCAGGGGACTGGGAAGCTTTACGCGGGGAAGCGGGAAGGCTTCTTGCCTTGTCCGCATATGTCTTTCTCACGGGGGACACCGGTAGAGACGAGCATTTCTCCTTCCGCACTTTTCTTTCTCTGCTCCTGCTTTTGCGCCGAGACTTTGGGCTGTCGTACTCTTCCTTCACTTCCTCGTCTCTCGCACGCTTCAGAGACGCTGCCCTTTCCACCTCCATCTTCTGCTCCATGCTGGGTGAGGGGCTCTTTTCCTTTTGTGAACCCCTTTCCGGTTGGGCTGGAGACCTCTTTACCGGGGTCTCCTTCACCGGAGTCTCCTTCAGCTTTGCCGGCGTCTTGGCAGGTGGCAGCACCTTCGCCGGGGACGGTGTTTTTGATTTCTTCTTGCCCACCACCTGCCACTCGCCGTCCTTGTTAACTGTTGGAGCCGGTGCTGGTGTTACTGGCTTTGCTTTTCCTTGCTCCTCAGGCTGCTGCTTGGCTGGTTGGGCCTTTGGGGCAGGATTTTTGGTTGGGCAGGTCTTTGCAACATGTTCTGCCGCCCCGCAGACCCAACAGCACGGCTTTCTTCCTTCTACAATAATGTAAATAATTCGACCCCTGCAGGTGAGGATGTTCGGAATCTTGGAAATGTTCTCCTTAGATATCGTAATCTGCAGGGTCATGTCACCTGTTAATATGCCAGTCTTCGACCGCAGCGAGGAGACACCGGCTACCCTTCCATAATTAGCGAAAAAGGCGCCGATGTGATCTTCTGCAATGTCCATGGGGACGCCATGCAGAGTGACCTTGATTTTTTTGGTCCCCATGTATTCAGGATGTAGTTTGAGCGTTTTTGTCTCCAGAACTACACCTATCAGTCTTTTGGCTTCGTCCGCTGAGGCCAGCAGGACGTCCCACATGGCATTGCTCCTCCTCGCCACGGCCCTAGCATTTAGCTTCAGAGTAGAAATCGCTTCTTCAAAAGCCTCTCTAGTCACTCCTATCAATCTGTGAGTCTTGATGTCTTTTGTTATAAGCGTAATAATACGCACTTCTATTTGCGCTACTTGTTCCGGAACTGAGACTAGCTCAGTTCCCTTAATGTACTGCGCATATTTCGCTTTCATCTCGTCATAAAAATCTTCATTCTTCATAACGATCTTTCCCCCTGTCCACCCCGAGGTTGATGGTTTGGGGGATGCTGCTGCTGCTACGGAGGGTGACTCCCGTGGCGGTAGTTGCCAGTCACCCTCCTTCCCCCCCACCGACGCCGTGGTGGGAGGAACTACTTCCCCAGGCCCTTCCGAGGCCATGCCTCCCAAGAGGCCGAACCACGGACGCTTGTCTTCCGGCGTTTCGCGTTTACACGCTACTTTTGCGCGGGCCTGAGCTATAAACTTAGGCTGGAACACAATTGTCCAGGAAACAAAGCAATAGTAGGTATCACTATGGAACAGATACTACACTTTGATCCTCTGCCATTGACCACACAACACAAGATTGGGAGGGAATGGCTAGTTTTATTTATTCTTTAATTACAAAGAATTATGGCACAAGGCCGAAAAATGGGAGGGGGAACAAAACTCGGGATGGTCTTCAGTAACTCTATCCTATACCTAGCTAATCAGATTCACAACCCATACATACGTTACAATGATTCTCATCCACCATAAGAATTTGTCCATCAACACTCATACTTATCAAGCACCAAAATACCACAAAAACCATACCAGGGACCTACAAAACGCCCCAAATGTACATAAAAATTTGTGACTATTTACAAATATAATACAAAAATAGCTTTAAAAATTTGTGCATGAAATGACATGATGGGAAGGGGGTGTGAAGAAACAAAAATCCCCAAAACAAAAACAATTTCAAATGAATATTTATACATAATGTTAGTAAGACCCAAACACACCCTCGTAATTAAAGAGGCCACTGTATTCTGCCTGAAGAGACAAAATCAAGCCGCTCTCTTTCTAAGGGGAATGGAGGCACCGGGTAGAAAATACATTGGACTGGAGAATATATAAGGCTGACCCAGCCGAGAGTAAAACGGGACAAATTAAAAATGGACACTGGGGATCTCGAACTGGATCATAACAAAAGCAATGGAGCCGGGAACAGGCTAGGACAAACACATTCACTCACATTAACTAGGTACACAAAAGAATTTCTACCTTAACCACGGGAAGGGTTCCAAAGGAATCCCCCCCGATGTGATTAGCAGATCTAAAAAAGAAAATCAAGGCTAGCCCCGGTCACACGAACCAGGCTCGCTGCATGTATCCACCTTTCGCCAAAGTCTGTCGGGTGCAGCCGTTTCCGTTCAGTTCTAATCTTCATTTTGAGCTGGTGCTCAAAATATCGGATTAGATCCTGATCCGAAAGACGGCCGCCCCGCAAGACTTCCTCCAGTCGCGTCGTCCATATCACCATTCTAGCCGAGGCCAGCAGCGACAGAAACACCATCCGCTTCACTCCAGAGTACGGGGGCAACACATTGTCCACAGCGTATGCGCGATCAATGAGCACGAGCTCCCGCGGCGCGATACGAGCAGTCAACTCGCCGACACGCGCCCACAACGGGCGAACGCGCGAACAATGGAAGAAGGCGTGCGCAGACGTCTCCTTAATTCCAAGGTTGCAACGCTCACAATCTGGCAAATCCGCCAGGCCCATTGCGAAACGCTTGTCATTGAGAGACAAACCATTCCGAGCCAATCGCCAGGTCAGAGAAAACTCAGAGTTGCTGAGCCAGTCCGCACCTGGCGCCCAAGACCAATGAGAGCGGTACTCCACCCTCGACATGCCGAGCTTACCCCACAGCTTATCCTTCACGGCGCCCTCCACTAATCCCCGATAGAAGATTTTCCTAGGCTGTGAAAGGTCACTGGACCGTGGAATGGCCTGCAAGGCCGCCAGACATTCGAGCAGGAATTTCGGTCGCACCCAAGGCCTGACGGTCAGCCATAGGGTCGGGGGAGTGATGGTAAGGCAAGGGAACATGTCCCTCACTACCCCCGCAAGCAACCGATCTTCCTCCAACGCGCGCCTGAGGAATGCCAACCTCGAAGCGAGCACATGGCTCCTCAAGTGTGGCATCCCCAGACCCCTTGACACGGACGGAGGCAACAGACTCCTTTGTCGACCATGTGTTTGCGTCCTCTCCACAGACAGGAGAATAGCAAACGCTCGAGCGCCTTCTCATGATCGTCACAAAGGGGAAGTACTGACAGCCGGTAAAGGATCATGGGAAAGAGGTATGTGTTACACACCTCCGCCAAGCCCTTCACGGAGAGACTCCGTCGACGCCAAGTCTTGACCGACGCGCCGACCTTTGTCAGTATTTCTGACCAGTTTTTCTCCAGCTGTAAGTCCGGACCGAACCAAATCCCGAGGATTTTGACCGGCCCGTCCGTCCAGCTGAAGGGCCCCGGGAGGGAAACACCCTTCCAGGCACCTAACCGCAAGCCGGATGACTTGTCGCGGTTAATTCTGGCCCCTGTCACCTTCACGTACCGTTCAAGCGCCTGTTGTACCGCCTCTATGTCCCTGCGGGAGGACACAAAGGTCGTTACGTCATCGGCGTACGCGGTAACCCTGGCCCGAGCTCCACCAGGGACAGCAATTCCACGCAGGACCGGACTGCCAGTCTCGTCCCTTAGCCGGCGAAGGAGGGGCTCCAACGCCAGGACGTAAAGGAGAGACGACAGTGGACAACCCTGTCGGACCGACCTAGACAGCGCGAAAGCGCCCGACAGCTTCCCGTTCACCTGTACCACAGCCTTGGGGGAGCGATACAGAAGGCTAATCCAGCGGCTGAAGTCGGGTTTGAATCCGGCGGCCTGCAGGACAGCAGCCAGGTAGCCATGGTCAATCCTATCAAATGCCTTGGACTGATCTAAATTGATCAGCGCGGCCTCATCGTCGTCTTCTACACCCTCTATGATCGTGCGAATCAAGTGCAGGTTGCTCTGAATTGTTCGTCCCTTCACAGAACAAGTCTGATCCGGTTCCAACAGAGACTCGGCAACTAGCTGCAAGCGATTCGTCAGGATCTTGGCCAAAATCTTTAACTCTGTGTTTAGCAGAGTTATGGGCCTGTAATCATCTAGTTCCCTCCCAACCTTCTTGCCTTTTCTCAACAGCGTGATCACGCCCCTGGTGATCCGACCGGGGATGGACCCCTGCCGAAACCAGTGGTTGAACACGACAGCCAAGATCGGGACAAAAAGGTGCGACATCCTCAAGTACAATTCATAGGGCAAACCATCCAAACCTGGCGACTTGCCACTGCCGACCTTCTTCAAAGCCACGTAGATTTCGTCCTCCGTAATCTCCCCTTCGCAGCTAGCCGCTTCAGCCGGCAAAAGCCGGGGAAAGTCAGCCAAATAGCTGCGAAACTCCTCGTCACGGAGACCAGGCTCCTTGGTAAATCGGTGTTCGAAATGCTGCCGGAACGCCTCGCACATGTCGTCGGTGGACCTAAGGAGATGTCCCTCCGGGTCGCGTACCTCTCGAATGTACCGGTCGCCGTCTCGGCGAATTTCTTCCTTGCGCAGTTCCGCGCCCATTTTCACAGCTTCGGAAGACATCTTGCTTAACTTAGCCCTAATTACCTGGCCCATGTAGCGCCCGCTAGTCGAACGCTCCAGGGCCTCCCTGGCTAAGGCTATCTCTAGGGGATCCCCACCAGCCTCCGCCCGGGCGAAATTAGCTCTAAGTGTCTTTGCCTCCGCAGCCTTGTCTAGGTTGAGCCGTTGGCTATATTTGGTGGCGAAAGACCTAATGGAGTCCTTAAGACTAACCCACCACTTACTCCCAATGACTCGCCCAATTAACGCCCGCTGAACTAGTCTTGTCAGCTGGTTACGAAAGTCCCGCCTGTCCAGTAAGGACTGATTGAACTTCCAATAACCAGCCAACCTAGGCCTAAAATCTAACACCACACGGGCACAAACGAGTTTGTGGTCCGTGTAGCCTAACCAGTGGAACGTTGGACATTCTAAGAAGTCTATGTCGGCTTCTCTCACTAACATCCTATCCAGGTACGCTGATACCCGGGTAGAAGGCCAACTACGCGTCCACGTCCACATGCTCCCATCCGGATGATCGACCCGGTATCTATCGACGAGGCCAAAATCGCCGACCAGATTAACCAGGCTACGATCACCACTCCACCCGCTAGCGCCCCTTCCTCTATCCCATTTGGGGGTTAGGATGGCATTCCAGTCCCCAACTAAGATTAGCCGTGTTGAATCCACCATGAAGGGCTCCAACAGCCGAAAGAAAGAGACTCGCTCACCTTGATCATTAGGCGCATAAACCACAATCAGCCGGAATGACTTGCTTTTCACTGCAATATCGGCCACGATCAGCCGGCCCTCGGCACCGACATGGACAAGGTCAATCCTCGCGTCCAGGGTACACTTGACCAGCAAAGAAACACCTCTGGCATGCCAGCTCCCATATGCTGAATAGACGACAAAGTCGTTAGACAGCACACACGAGTCGACTTCGCAAACAAAGTGAGTTTCTTGGATCGCGGCCACATCCACGCCGAAGGACAAGAGGTCACGAAGCAGGCGAGCCGCCTTACCCCGATCCCTCAGGCCCCTCGCATTTAAACTGGCTATCTTAATAGACATCTTTTAGACCTGAAAGATAAAAAACAAAGAACATGCAACAAAGGCACTAATCGCATACAGGATAAAAATCTCTGGTGGATGGGACCCCGACGGACTGTCCTAGGGACCCTGTACCTATATCGGACGTAATCCGTCCGTCTAGGACAATCCCGCCGACGTCCGTTGGATATGTAAGTTTTACCACCCTATATAAGCAGGGGTGGAGCAAAACGGGGAACCTCCCCGAACAATTTTTTGCCATTTTCTTGAGCTCTGGCGAGTTCTCAGTTACCATCCTTACTTTCGGGTAGTAACTCTGGACCTCTGCAATGTGGTCCCAGACCCTCAGGTTTCCTCCGGTATTCCGCACCAGAGTAATGACCCCTGGGGCCTGGGCAAAGTTCATGGGATCCTCCGTGGACAGACCATTCACGGAGGTAAGTTTTAGAAGAGGCCTGAGTAGTTTCCTTCTTTGTGAGGACCACTCAGCCGAAATGTTCTCCGGGATTTTCATCAATGCATCCCCACGAGGGAGGCCTCTCTTCTTTTTAGGCTGCGTGGGAGTGGGAATAGGAGAAGGGGAGGGAGTGGGAGTTAAGGTGCTGGTTTTCTTTAGAGGGGTCAATTCAAAGGTAGGGGACTGGGAGGCTTTACGCGGGGAGGCGGGAAGGCTTCTTGCCTTTTCCGCATAGGTCCTTCTTACAGGGGAAACCGGCAGTGACGAGCATTTCTCCCGTGATCTCCTTTCCCTACTCCTGCTCCTCCGACGGGTCTTTGGGTTGTCATGCTGGTCTTCCACCTCCTCCTCTCTCCCGCGCTTCAGCGATGACGACCTTTCCACATCCATCTCCTGGATCTTTCTGGGGGAGGAAGTCCTTTCCTTCCCTTGTTTGGAGGGAGCTATCTTTACAGGGGACTCCTTCGGTTTTGTAGGAGTTTTTGCAGGAGGCGGCGTCTTCTCCAACGCCTTCACCGGAGAAGGCGTTTTAGCCTTTTTCCTCGCCACCACCTGCCATTCTCCCTCCTTATTGGCTACCGGTACTGATGCTGAAGAGGCTGACTTTGCCGTCGATTTCTCCTCTGCTTGTTGTTGTTTGGCTGGTTGGGCCTT
Organism: Ascarosepion bandense; assembly: GCA_037127315.1. Lineage (NCBI taxonomy): Eukaryota > Metazoa > Mollusca > Cephalopoda > Sepiida > Sepiidae > Ascarosepion > Ascarosepion bandense. The sequence goes on from JBBBDQ010002221.1 coordinate 1,042,533, forward strand.
AGGAGGCGGATTTTTGGTAGGACAGGCTTTCGCAACATGGTCCGCCGCCCCACAGACCCAACAGCACGGCTTTCTTCCTTCTACAATGATGAAAATAATACGTCCCCTGCAGGTGAGGATGTTGGGGATTTTTTCGATATTTTCCTTGGACAAAGTCACCTGCAGGGTCATATCTCCAGTTATAAAGCCAGCCTTAGACCGCAGCGAGGAGACTGAGGCCACCTTTCCGTATCCAGCGAAAAAGGCGCCAACATGGTCTTCATCAATGTCCATGGGGACGCCATGCAACGTGATTTTAACTTTTCGGGCACCCATGTACTCGGTGCTGAACTGGAGAGTTTTTGTCTCCAGCACCGCGCCGACCAAAAGCTTCGCCTCCTCGGCCGTGCCCAGCAGGACGTCCCACATGGCATTGCTCCTCCTCGCCACGGCCCTAGCTTTAATGTTCAGTGCCTTAATCGCCTCCTCGAAAGTGTCTCTTGGTACTCCGATCATTTTGTGAGTTTTCACGTCCTTTGAGATTAGGGTGACGATCCTGGTCTCAATATCAGCCAACTTGTCTGGCACCGAGACCAGCTCTGTGCCCTTGATGTATTGCGCATATTTAGACTTCATCTTCTCATAGTAAGCTTCGTCTTTGCAGGTCATTTTACTTGTGATTTTTCCCCCTGTCCAGCTAGAGGTTGAAGGTATGGGGGATCCTGGTGCTGTTGGAGGGGGATTAATCCTTGGCGGTAGTTGCCAATCCCCCTCCTTTCCTCCCACCGACGCCATGGTGGGAGGAACGACCTCCTCCGGCCCATCCGTGGCCATAGCCACAAAGTGGCCGAACACCGGACTACTAATTTCCGGTGTTTCGCGTCAAAGACGCTACTTTACGCAGGCCCGAGCTATGAACTCGGGCTGGAAATCAGATTGTCCAAGACACAAAGTGAAAGCAAATATCACGGTGGAACAGATGCTACTCTTTGTTCTTTTAACCATTCACTACACAAAACAAGTTTGGGAGGAAATGGCTAGTTTTATTTATTCTTTAATTACAAAGAATTATGGCACAAGGCCGAAAAATGGGTGGGGGTACAAAACTTGGGGTGGTCTTCAGTACTCTATCTTATACCTAGCTAATCGGATTCACGACCCATACATACGTTACAATTTTCTCAATCACCATAAGAATTTGTCCATCAACACTCATACATATCGTACACCAAAATACCGCAAAAACCATACCAGGGACCTACAAAACGCCCCAAATGTACATAAAAATTTGTGACTATTTACAAATATAATACAAAAATAGATTTAAAAATTTGTGCATGAAATGACATGATGGGAAGGGGGAATGAAGAAACAAAAAACCCCAAACTAAAAACAATTTCAAATGAACATCATATACATGGTGTTAGTAAGACCCAAACACACCCTCATAATTAAAGAGGCCACTGTATTCTGCCTTAAAAGGCAAAATCAAGTAGCTCTCTTTCTACAGGGGAAAGGAGAAGCAGGTTAAAATAAATTGGACTGGGGAATATATAAGGCTGACCCAGCCGAGAGTAAAACGGGACAAAATAACGATGGACAAAGGGGATCTCGAACTGGATCATAACAAAAGTATTGGAGCCGGGAACAGGCTAGGACAACCCATACACTCACATTAACTAGGTACACAAAAGAATATCTACCTTAACCACGGGAAGGGTTCCAAAGGAATCCCCCCCGATGTGATTAGCAGATCTAAAAAAGAAAATCAAGGCTAGCCCCGGTCACACGAACCAGGCTCGCTGCATGTATCCACCTTTCGCAAAAGTCTGTCGGGTGCAGCCGTTTCCGTTCAGTTCTAATCTTCATTTTGAGCTGGTGCTCAAAATATCGGATTAGATCCTGATCCGAAAGACGACCGCCCCGCAAGACTTCCTCCAGTCGCGTCGTCCATATCACCATTCTAGCCGAAGCCAGCAGCGTCAGAAACACCATCCGCTTCACTCCAGAGTACGGGGGCAACACATTGTCCACAGCGTATGCGCGATCAATGAGCACGAGCTCCCGCGGCGCGATACGAGCAGTCAACTCGCCGACACGCGCCCACAACGGGCGAACTCGCGAACAATGGAAGAAGGCGTGCGCAGACGTCTCCTTGATTCCAAGGTTGCAACGTTCACAATCTGGCAAATCCGCCAGGCCCATTGCGAAACGCTTGTCATTGAGAGACAAACCATTCCGAGCCAATCGCCAGGTCAGAGAAAACTCAGAGTTGCTGAGCCAATCTGCACCTGGCGCCCAAGACCAATGAGAGCGGTACTCCACTCTCGACATGCCGAGCTTACTCCACAGCTTATCCTTCACGGCACCCTCCACTAATCCCCGATAGAAGATTTTCCTAGGCTGTGAAAGGTCACTGGACCGTGGAATGGCCTGTAAAGCCGCCAGACATTCGAGGAGGAATTTCGGTCGCACCCAAGGCCTGACGGTCAGCCATAGGGTCGGGGGCGTGATGGTAAGGCAAGGGAACATGTCCCTCACTACCCCCGCAAGCAACCGATCTTCCTCTAACGCGCGCCTGAGGAATGCCAACCTTGAAGCGAGCACGTGGCTCCTCAAGTGTGGCATCCCCAGACCCCCTTGACACGGACGGAGGCAACAGACTCCTTTGTCGACCATGTGTTTGCGTCCTCTCCAAAGACAGGAGAATAGCAAACGCTCGAGCGCCTTCTCATGATCGTCACAAAGGGGAAGTACTGACAGCCGGTAAAGGATCATGGGAAAGAGGTATGTGTTACACACCTCCGCCAAGCCCTTCACGGAGAGACCCCGTCGACGCCAAATCTTGACCGACGCGCCGACCTTTGCCAGTACTTCTGACCAGTTTTTCTCCAGCTGTAAGTCCGGACCGAACCAAACTCCGAGGAGCTTGACCGGCCCGTCCGTCCAGCTGAAGGGCCCCGGGAGGGAAACTCCCTTCCAGGCACCTAACCGCAAGCCGGATGACTTGTCGCAGTTAATTCTGGCCCCTGTCACCTTCTCGTACCGTACAAGCGCCTGGTGTACCGCCTCTATGTCCCTGCGGGAGGACACAAAGGTCGTTACGTCATCGGCGTACGCAGAAACCCTGGCTCGAGCTCCGCCAGGGACTTCAATTCCACGCAGGACCGGACTGCCCGTCTCGTCCCTTAGCCGGCGAAGGAGGGGCTCCAACGCCAAGACATAAAGGAGAGAAGACAGTGGACAACCCTGTCGGACCGACCTAGACAGCGCGAAAGCGCCCGACAGCTTCCCGTTCACCTGTACCACAGCCCGGGGGGAGCGATACAGAAGGCTAATCCAGCGGCTGAAGTCGGGTTTGAATCCGGCGGCCTGCAGGACAGCAGCCAGGTAGCCATGGTCAATCCTATCAAATGCCTTGGACTGATCTAAATTGATCAGCGCGGCCTCATCGTCGTCTTCTACACCCTCTATGATCGTGCGAATCAAGTGCAGGTTGCTCTGAATTGTTCTCCCCTTCACAGAACAAGTCTGATCCGGTTCCAACAGAGACTCGGCAACTAGCTGCAAGCGATTCGTCAGGATCTTGGCCAAAATCTTTAACTCTGTGTTTAGCAGAGTTATGGGCCTGTAATCGTCTAGTTCCCTCCCAACCTTCTTGCCTTTTCTCAACAGCGTGATCACGCCCCTGGTGATCCGACCGGGGATGGACCCCTGCCGAAACCAGTGGTTGAACACGACTGCCAAGAGCGGGACAAAAAGGTGCGACATCCTCAAGTACAATTCATAGGGCAAACCATCCAAACCTGGCGACTTGCCACTGCCGACCTTCTTCAAAGCCACGTAGATTTCGTCCTCCGTAATCTCCCCTTCGCAGCTAGCCGCTTCAGCCGGCAAAAGCCGGGGAAAGTCAGCCAAATAGCTGCGAAAGTCCTCGTCACGGAGACCAGGCTCCTTGGTAAATCGGTGTTCGAAATGCTGCCGGAACGCCTCGCACATGTCGTCGGTCGACCTAAGGAGATGTCCCTCCGGGTCGCGTACCTCTCGAATGTACCGGTCGCCGGCTCGGCGAATTTCTTCCTTGCGCAGTTCCGCGCCCATTTTCACAGCTTCGGAAGACATCTTGCTTAACTTAGCCCTAATTACCTGGCCCATGTAGCGCCCGCTAGTCGAACGCTCCAGGGCCTCCCTGGCTAAGGCTATTTCTAGGGAATCCCCACCAGCCTCCGCCCGGGCGAAATTAGCTCTAAGTGTCTTTGCCTCCGCAGCCTTATCTAGGTTGAGCCGCTGGCTATATTTGGTGGCGAAAGACCTAATGGAGTCCTTAAGACTAACCCACCACTTACTCCCAATGACTCGCCCAATTAACGCCCGCTGAACTAGTTTTGTCAGCTGGTCACGAAAGTCCCGCCTGTCCAGTAAGGACTGATTGAACTTCCAATAACCAGCCAACCTAGGCCTAAAATCTAACACCACACGGGCACAAACGAGTTTGTGGTCCGTGTAGCCTAACCAGTGGAACGTTGGACATTCTAAGAAGTCTATGTCGGCTTCTCTCACTAACACCCTATCCAGGTACGCTGATACCCGGGTAGAGGGCCAACTACGCGTCCACGTCCACATGCTCCCTTCCGGATGATCGACCCGGTATCTATCGACGAGACCAAAATCGCCGACAAGATTGACCAGGCTACGATCACCACTCCACCCGCTAGCGCCCCTCCCTCTATCCCATTTGGGGGTTAGGATGGCATTCCAGTCCCCAACTAAGATTAGCCGTGTTGAATGCACCATGAAGGGCTCCAACAGCCGAAAGAAAGAGACACGCTCACCTTGAACATTGGGCGCATAAACCGCAATCAGCCGGAACGACTTGCTTTTCACTGCAATATCGGCCACGATCAGCCGGCCCTCGGCACCGACATGGACAAGGTCAACCCTCGCGTCCAGGGTACGCTTAACCAGCAAAGAAACACCTCTGGCCCGCCGGCTCCCATATGCTGAATAAACGACAAAGTCGTCATCCAGCACACACGAGTCGACTTCGCAAACAAAGTGAGTCTCTTGGATCGCGGCCACATCCACGCCGTACGACAAGAGGTCACGAAGCAGGCGAGCCGCCTTGCCCCGATCCCTCAGGCCATACGCATTCAAACTGGCTATCTTGATAGACATTTCTTAGGCCTGAAAAGAGAACAAGAAAAACATGCAACAACGGCTCTAATCACATACGGGGAAAAAATCTCTGGTGGATGGGACCCCGACGGACTGTCCTAGGGACCCTGTACCTATATCGGACGTAATCCGTCCGTCTAGGACAATCCCGCCGACGTCCGTTGGATAAATAAGTTTTACCACCCTATATAAGCAGGGGTGGAGTAATACGGGGAACCTCCCCGAACAATTTCTAGCCATCTTTCTTAATTCTGGCGTATTTTCTTTTGCCATGGTCAGCTTGGGGTAGTGCTTCTGCACCTCAGCGATGTGGTCCCAGACCCGCAGGTTCCCCCCGGTATTTCTTACCAGGGTGATGACGCCTGGGGCCTGGGAAAAGTTTCTCGGGTCCTCAGTGGAAAGACCCTTTACCTTGGTTAGGTTTAACAGAGGCTTGAGTAGCCTTCTTCTCTGAGAGGACCACTCCTCTGCAATGTTCTCTTTCACTTCCATCAGGGCATCCCCACGAGGGAGGGCATGTTTTTTCTTAGCCCGAGTGGGAGTGGGAGTAGGAGAAGGGGAGGGAGAAGGTGTTGTGGCTCTAGCTTTCGCCAAGGGGGTCAGTTTAAAAACTGGGGACTGGGTAGCTTTAAGCGGGGACGAGGGGAGACTTCTAGCCTTTTGGGCATAGGAACTCCTTACGGGGGAGACCGGCAGTGAGGAACATTTGTCTACTGCCTTCCTCCTCTCAACACTCCTGCTTTTGCGTCGACTTTTTGGGTTGTCGCATTCTTCCTCTTCGTCCCTCCCTCTCTTCAGGGAGGCCGCTCTCTCCACCTCCATTTGTTGTTCTTCTGTGGGGGAAGGACTTCTCGCCTTCCTCTCTTTGGGAGGAGACTTCTTTTTGGGCGCCTCCTTTGCTGTTACGGGCGCCTCCTTAGCTGTTACGGGCGACATGCCAGGTGGCAGCACTTTTGCCGGAGACGGCGTTTTCGCCTTTTTGCGGCTCACCACCTGCCACTCGCCCTCCTTGCTCACAACCGGCGTCTGTGTAGGTGTTACTGCCTTTGCTCCCTCCTTCTCCACAAGCTGCTGTTTCACTGGTTGAGCTGGTTGGGCCATTGGGGCCGGGTTCTTGGTCGGACACGCCTTAGCGACGTGTTCCGCGGCCCCGCAGACCCAACAACATGGCTTCCTCCCTTCAACAATAATGAAAATCCTCCGTCCCCTGCAGGTGAGGATATTGGGGATTTTCCCGATATTTTCCTTTGACGCCGTCACCTGCAGGGTCATATCGCCAGTTAAAATGCCAGCTTTAGACCGCAGCGAGGAGACAGAGGCCACCTTTCCGAAAGCAGCGAAAAAGGCGCCAACGTGGTCTTCGTCAATTTCCATGGGGACGCCATGCAGTGTGACCTTCACCTTTCGGGCACCCATGTACTCAGTACTAAACTGGAGCGTTTTAGTTTCCAGTACCGCATTGACTAAGCGCTTCGCCTCGTCGACCGTGCCCAGCAGGACGTCCCACATGGAATTGCCCCTCCTCGCCACGGCCCTGGCTTTAATATTTAAAGCTTTCAAAGCATCTTCAAACACGTCCCTCGAGACTCCCACCAACTTGTGCGTTTTGCTATCCTTAGCAAACAAGGTGATGATTCTCGTCTCGATTTCCGCTAGTTTGTCCGGCACAGAGACTAGCTCTGTGCCCTTGATGTATTCCGCATATTTAGCTCGCATTTCTTCGTAATATTTCTCATCCTTGCTTGCCATTATGCTGGTCGTCTTAATCCCTGTCCACCCCGAAGTGGAAGGTATGGGGGATCCTGGAGCTGAAGGGGGATTGATCCGAGGCGGTAATGCCCAATCCCCCTCCTTTCCTCCCACCGAGGCCGTGGTGGGAGGACCGACTTCTTCCGGCCTATTACAGGCCATTGCCACCAAAGTGGCCGAACACCGGGTAGTTGCAATCCGGTGTTTCGCGTTGTTTAGACGCTACTTTGCGCTGGCCCGAGCAATAAACTCGGGCTGGAATGCAACAAACCCAAAAACCAAATTGATAGCTAATATCACGGTGGAACAAAAGCTTCGCTCTGGTTTTTTTGCCATAAACCACACAAACAAAAAGTCTGGGAGGGGATGGCTAGTTTTATTTATTCTTTAAATACAAAGAATTATGGCACAAGGCCGAAAAATGGGAGGGGGAACAAAACTTGGGGTGGTCTTCAGTACACTATCTTATACCTAGCTAATCGGATTCACGACCCATACATACGTTACAATTTTCTCAATCACCATAAGAATTTGTCCATCAACACTCATACATATCGTACACCAAAATACCGCAAACTCCATACCAGGGACCTACAAAACGCCCCAAATGTACATAAAAATTGTAACTATTTACAAATATAATACAAAAATAGATTTAAAAATTTATACATGAAATGACATGATGGGAAGGGGGAATGAAGAAACAAAAATCCCCAAAACAAAAACAATGTCAAATGAAAACATATACATAGTGTTAGTAAGACCCAAACACACCCTCATAATTAAAGAGGCCACTGTATTCTGCCTTAAAAGGCAAAATCAAGTAGCTCTCTTTCTACAGGGGATGGGAGAAGCAGGTTAAAAATAAATTGGACTGGGGAATATATAAGGCTGACCCAGCCGAGAGTAAAACGGGACAAAATAACGATGGACAAAGGGGATCTCGAACTGGATCATAACAAAAGCATTGGAGCCGGGAACAGGCTAGGACAACCCATACACTCACATTAACTAGGTACACAAAAGAATTTCTACCTTAACCACGGGAAGGGTTCCAAAGGAATCCCCCCCGATGTGATTAGCAGATCTAAAAAAGAAAATCAAGGCTAGCCCCGGTCACACGAACCAGGCTCGCTGCATGTATCCACCTTTCGCAAAAGTCTGTCGGGTGCAGCCGTTTCCGTTCAGTTCTAATCTTCATTTTGAGCTGGTGCTCAAAATATCGGATTAGATCCTGATCCGAAAGACGGCCGCCCCGCAAGACTTCCTCCAGTCGCGTCGTCCATATCACCATTCTAGCCGAGGCCAGCAGCGTCAGAAACACCATCCGCTTCACTCCAGAGTACGGGGGCAACACATTGTCCACAGCGTATGCGCGATCAATGAGCACGAGCTCCCGCGGCGCGATACGAGCAGTCAACTCGCCGACACGCGCCCACAACGGGCGAACGCGCGAACAATGGAAGAAGGCGTGCGCAGACGTCTCCTTAATTCCAAGGTTGCAACGTTCACAATCTGGCAAATCCGCCAGGCCCATTGCGAAACGCTTGTCATTGAGAGACAAACCATTCCGAGCCAATCGCCAGGTCAGAGAAAACTCAGAGTTGCTGAGCCAGTCCGCACCTGGCGCCCAAGACCAATGAGAGCGGTACTCCACTCTCGACATGCCGAGCTTACTCCACAGCTTATCCTTCACGGCACCCTCCACTAATCCCCGATAGAAGATTTTCCTAGGCTGTGAAAGGTCACTGGACCGTGGAATGGCCTGTAAAGCCGCCAGACATTCGAGGAGGAATATCGGTCGCACCCAAGGCCTGACGGTCAGCCATAGGGTCGGGGGCGTGATGGTAAGGCAAGGGAACATGTCCCTCACTACCCCCGCAAGCAACCGATCTTCCTCTAACGCGCGCCTGAGGAATGCCAACCTTGAAGCGAGCACGTGGCTCCTCAAGTGTGGCATCCCCAGACCCCCCTTGACACGGACGGAGGCAACAGACTCCTTTGTCGACCATGTGTTTGCGTCCTCTCCAAAGACAGGAGAATAGCAAACGCTCGAGCGCCTTCTCATGATCGTCACAAAGGGGAAGTACTGACAGCCGGTAAAGGATCATGGGAAAGAGGTATGTGTTACACACCTCCGCCAAGCCCTTCACGGAGAGACCCCGTCGACGCCAAATCTTGACCGACGCGCCGACCTTTGCCAGTACTTCTGACCAGTTTTTCTCCAGCTGTAAGTCCGGACCGAACCAAACTCCGAGGAGCTTGACCGGCCCGTCCGTCCAGCTGAAGGGCCCCGGGAGGGAAACTCCCTTCCAGGCACCTAACCGCAAGCCGGATGACTTGTCGCAGTTGATTCTGGCCCCTGTCACCTTCTCGTACCGTACAAGCGCCTGGTGTACCGCCTCTATGTCCCTGCGGGAGGACACAAAGGTCGTTACGTCATCGGCGTACGCAGAAACCCTGGCTCGAGCTCCGCCAGGGACTTCAATTCCACGCAGGACCGGACTGCCAGTCTCGTCCCTCAGCCGGCGAAGGAGGGGCTCCAACGCCAAGACATAAAGGAGAGAAGACAGTGGACAACCCTGTCGGACCGACCTAGACAGCGCGAAAGCGCCCGACAGCTTCCCGTTCACCTGTACCACAGCCCGGGGGGAGCGATACAGAAGGCTAATCCAGCGGCTGAAGTCGGGTTTGAATCCGGCGGCCTGCAGGACAGCAGCCAGGTAGCCATGGTCAATCCTATCAAATGCCTTGGACTGATCTAAATTGATCAGCGCGGCCTCATCGTCGTCTTCTACACCCTCTATGATCGTGCGAATCAAGTGCAGGTTGCTCTGAATTGTTCTCCCCTTCACAGAACAAGTCTGATCCGGTTCCAACAGAGACTCGGCAACTAGCTGCAAGCGATTCGTCAGGATCTTGGCCAAAATCTTTAACTCTGTGTTTAGCAGAGTTATGGGCCTGTAATCATCTAGTTCCCTCCCAACCTTCTTGCCTTTTCTCAACAGCGTGATCACGCCCCTGGTGATCCGACCGGGGATGGACCCCTGCCGAAACCAGTGGTTGAACACGACTGCCAAGAGCGGGACAAAAAGGTGCGACATCCTCAAGTACAATTCATAGGGCAAACCATCCAAACCTGGCGACTTGCCACTGCCGACCTTCTTCAAAGCCACGTAGATTTCGTCCTCCGTAATCTCCCCTTCGCAGCTAGCCGCTTCAGCCGGCAAAAGCCGGGGAAAGTCAGCCAAATAGCTGCGAAAGTCCTCGTCACGGAGACCAGGCTCCTTGGTAAATCGGTGTTCGAAATGCTGCCGGAACGCCTCGCACATGTCGTCGGTCGACCTAAGGAGATGTCCCTCCGGGTCGCGTACCTCTCGAATGTACCGGTCGCCGGCTCGGCGAATTTCTTCCTTGCGCAGTTCCGCGCCCATTTTCACAGCTTCGGAAGACATCTTGCTTAACTTAGCCCTAATTACCTGGCCCATGTAGCGCCCGCTAATCGAACGCTCCAGGGCCTCCCTGGCTAAGGCTATCTCTAGGGAATCCCCACCAGCCTCCGCCCGGGCGAAATTAGCTCTAAGTGTCTTTGCCTCCGCAGCCTTATCTAGGTTGAGCCGTTGGCTATATTTGGTGGCGAAAGACCTAATGGAGTCCTTAAGACTAACCCACCACTTACTCCCAATGACTCGCCCAATTAACGCCCGCTGAACTAGTTTTGTCAGCTGGTCACGAAAGTCCCGCCTGTCCAGTAAGGACTGGTTGAACTTCCAATAACCAGCCAACCTAGGCCTAAAATCTAACACCACACGGGCACAAACGAGTTTGTGGTCCGTGTAGCCTAACCAGTGGAACGTTGGACATTCTAAGAAGTCTATATCGGCTTCTCTCACTAACATCCTATCCAGGTACGCTGATACCCGGGTAGAAGGGCCAACTACGCGTCCACGTCCACATGCTCCCTTCCGGATGATCGACCCGGTATCTATCGACGAGACCAAAATCGCCGACAAGATTGACCAGGCTACGATCACCACTCCACCCGCTAGCGCCCCTCCCTCTATCCCATTTGGGGGTTAGGATGGCATTCCAGTCCCCAACTAAGATTAGCCGTGTTGAATGCACCATGAAGGGCTCCAACAGCCGAAAGAAAGAGACACGCTCACCTTGAACATTGGGCGCATAAACCGCAATCAGCCGGAACGACTTGCTTTTCACTGCAATATCGGCCACGATCAGCCGGCCCTCGGCACCGACATGGACAAGGTCAACCCTCGCGTCCAGGGTACGCTTAACCAGCAAAGAAACACCTCTGGCCCGCCGGCTCCCATATGCTGAATAAACGACAAAGTCGTCATCCAGCACACACGAGTCGACTTCGCAAACAAAGTGAGTCTCTTGGATCGCGGCCACATCCACGCCGTACGACAAGAGGTCACGAAGCAGGCGAGCCGCCTTGCCCCGATCCCTCAGGCCATACGCATTCAAACTGGCTATCTTAATAGACATTTCTTAGATCTGAAAAAGAAAAAAGAAAAACATGCAACAACGGCACTAATCACATACGGGGAAAAATTCTCTGGTGGCTGGGACCCCGACGGACTGTCCTAGGGACCCTGTACCAACATCGGACGTAATCCGTCCGTCCAGGACAATACCGCCGACGTCCGTAGGGTAAGTGAGTTTTATTACCCTATATAAGCATGGGTGGATCAAAATCGGGAACCTCCCAGCACAATTTCTAGCCATTTTTTTTAATTCAGGGGTGCCTTCCTGCACCATTCTAATATTTGAGTAATGTTTTTTAACCTGCGCTATGTGGTCCCAGACCCTCAGGTTGCCTCCTGTGTTACGTATCAGGGTAATGACACCTGGGGCCTGGGAAAAGTTCCTAGGGTTGTCCGTGGATAGTCCTTTCACCGAAGTAAGCTTTAGGAGTGGTTTGAGCAAATTTCTCCTTTGCGATGACCACTCTAACCCAATGTCTTCATTAATTTTCATGAGGGCATCCCCATGAGGGAGGGCATTTTTCTTTTTATGCCGCGTAGGGGCCGGAACAGGAGAAGGGGAGGGAGAGGGAGTAGTGGATCTTCTCAAGGGGGTCAGCTCGAAGGTCGGGGACTGGGACACCTTCTGTGGAGAAGAGGGCAGGCTCCTGGCTTTCTGCGCATAGGAGCACCTAACTGGGGAAACCGGAAGAGATGTACATTTATCCCTGTGTCTTCTTCGTTCCACGCTCCTACTCCTCCGTCGACTCTTGGGTTTATCGTGCTGCTCTTCCTCGTCGTCTCTTCCGCGTTTTAAGGACGCCGACCTTTCCACGTCCATTTCCTCCACCTTCTTGGGGGAGGGACTCCTTTTCTGTACATGTTTGGCCGGCGTTTTGGCGGGAGGGGAGACCTCTACCGGGGGCTCCTTTTGTTTTTCCGGCTCCCCGCCCAGAGACGGCGCTTTTGCCGGGCACGCCTTCTGTTTAGCTGGGGACGCTGCTTTTGCCGGAGTCTGTTTTGGAGGCGTCTTGACAGGGGGCGGCACCTTCGCGGGGGAAGGAGTCTTCGCCTTCTTTCTGCCGACCACCTGCCACTCGCCCTCCCTACTGACAGTCTGTGCTGGAGTTGGTGTTGCTGTCTTAGTCGTCTCCTTTCCCCCTGCCTTTTCCTCTTGCTGCGGCTGCTTGGCTGTTTGGGCCTTTGGGGGTGGGTTCTTCGTCGGGCAAGCCTTGGCAACATGTTCCGCCGCCCCGCAGACCCAACAGCACGGCTTTCTTCCCTCCACAATCACAAATATCTTGCGACCCCTGCAAGTAATGATGTTGGGGATCTTTTCAATCCTCTCCTTCGTCAAGGTCACTTGGAGGGTCATGTCACCCGTTAAGAAGCCTGCCTTTGACCGCAGCGAGGAGACTTCTGACACTTTGCCATATCCGGCAAAAAAGGCACCGATATGGTCCTCGGCGATGTCCATTGGGACGCCATGCAGGGTAATTTTAAGTTTCTTAGTACCCATGTACTCTGTATGGATTTGGAGTGTCTTGGTTTCCAAGACCACTCCCATTAGGGCCTTCGCCTCCCCTGCAGATCCAAGCAGGACGTCCCACATGGCACCGCCTCTCCTCGCTACGGCCCTGGCTTTGATCTTCAGTGCTTTAATACTTTCTTCAAACACGTCCCTGGGGACCCCAATTAATTTGTGTGTTTTAAGGTCCTTTGTTATCAAGGTAATTATTCGGGCTTCTATTAGAGCTAACTGTTCAGGGACCGAAACCAGTTCTGCTTCCTTGATAAATTCCGCGTACTTCAAGTTCATTTGAGCGTAGTACTCCTCTCCCTTAGTAATGATTCTACCTCCATTCCACCCAGAGGTAGAAGGTATGGGAGATGCTGCTGATACTTCCGAAGAGGGGTCGATCCTAGTTGGTAAACTCCAGTCTCCCTCTTTCCCTCCCACCGAGGCCGTGGTGGGAGGACCGACTTCTTCCGGCCTATTACAGGCCATTGCCACCAAAGTGGCCGAACACCGGGTAGTTGCAATCCGGTGTTTCGCGTTGTTTAGACGCTACTTTGCGCTGGCCCGAGCAATAAACTCGGGCTGGAATGCAAGCAAACCCAAAAACCAAATTGATAGCTAATATCACGGTGGAACAAAAGCTTCGCTCTGGTTTTTTTTGCCAAACACCACACAAACAAAAAGTCTGGGAGGGGATGGCTAGTTTTATTTATTCTTTAATTACAAAGAATTATGGCACAAGGCCGAAAAATGGGTGGGGGTACAAAACTTGGGGTGGTCTTCAGTACTCTATCTTATACCTAGCTAATCGGATTCACGACCCATACATACGTTACAATTTTCTCAATCACCATAAGAATTTGTCCATCAACACTCATACATATCGTACACCAAAATACCGCAAAAACCATACCAGGGACCTACAAAACGCCCCAAATGTACATAAAAATTTGTGACTATTTACAAATATAATACAAAAATAGATTTAAAAATTTGTGCATGAAATGACATGATGGGAAGGGGGAATGAAGAAACAAAAAACCCCAAACTAAAAACAATTTCAAATGAACATCATATACATGGTGTTAGTAAGACCCAAACACACCCTCATAATTAAAGAGGCCACTGTATTCTGCCTTAAAAGGCAAAATCAAGTAGCTCTCTTTCTACAGGGGAAAGGAGAAGCAGGTTAAAATAAATTGGACTGGGGAATATATAAGGCTGACCCAGCCGAGAGTAAAACGGGACAAAATAACGATGGACAAAGGGGATCTCGAACTGGATCATAACAAAAGTATTGGAGCCGGGAACAGGCTAGGACAACCCATACACTCACATTAACTAGGTACACAAAAGAATATCTACCTTAACCACGGGAAGGGTTCCAAAGGAATCCCCCCCGATGTGATTAGCAGATCTAAAAAAGAAAATCAAGGCTAGCCCCGGTCACACGAACCAGGCTCGCTGCATGTATCCACCTTTCGCAAAAGTCTGTCGGGTGCAGCCGTTTCCGTTCAGTTCTAATCTTCATTTTGAGCTGGTGCTCAAAATATCGGATTAGATCCTGATCCGAAAGACGACCGCCCCGCAAGACTTCCTCCAGTCGCGTCGTCCATATCACCATTCTAGCCGAAGCCAGCAGCGTCAGAAACACCATCCGCTTCACTCCAGAGTACGGGGGCAACACATTGTCCACAGCGTATGCGCGATCAATGAGCACGAGCTCCCGCGGCGCGATACGAGCAGTCAACTCGCCGACACGCGCCCACAACGGGCGAACGCGCGAACAATGGAAGAAGGCGTGCGCAGACGTCTCCTTGATTCCAAGGTTGCAACGTTCACAATCTGGCAAATCCGCCAGGCCCATTGCGAAACGCTTGTCATTGAGAGACAAACCATTCCGAGCCAATCGCCAGGTCAGAGAAAACTCAGAGTTGCTGAGCCAATCTGCACCTGGCGCCCAAGACCAATGAGAGCGGTACTCCACCCTCGACATGCCGAGCTTACTCCACAGCTTATCCTTCACGGCACCCTCCACTAATCCCCGATAGAAGATTTTCCTAGGCTGTGAAAGGTCACTGGACCGTGGAATGGCCTGTAAAGCCGCCAGACATTCGAGGAGGAATTTCGGTCGCACCCAAGGCCTGACGGTCAGCCATAGGGTCGGGGGCGTGATGGTAAGGCAAGGGAACATGTCCCTCACTACCCCCGCAAGCAACCGATCTTCCTCTAACGCGCGCCTGAGGAATGCCAACCTTGAAGCGAGCACGTGGCTCCTCAAGTGTGGCATCCCCAGACCCCCTTGACACGGACGGAGGCAACAGACTCCTTTGTCGACCATGTGTTTGCGTCCTCTCCAAAGACAGGAGAATAGCAAACGCTCGAGCGCCTTCTCATGATCGTCACAAAGGGGAAGTACTGACAGCCGGTAAAGGATCATGGGAAAGAGGTATGTGTTACACACCTCCGCCAAGCCCTTCACGGAGAGACCCCGTCGACGCCAAATCTTGACCGACGCGCCGACCTTTGCCAGTACTTCTGACCAGTTTTTCTCCAGCTGTAAGTCCGGACCGAACCAAACTCCGAGGAGCTTGACCGGCCCGTCCGTCCAGCTGAAGGGCCCCGGGAGGGAAACTCCCTTCCAGGCACCTAACCGCAAGCCGGATGACTTGTCGCAGTTAATTCTGGCCCCTGTCACCTTCTCGTACCGTACAAGCGCCTGGTGTACCGCCTCTATGTCCCTGCGGGAGGACACAAAGGTCGTTACGTCATCGGCGTACGCAGAAACCCTGGCTCGAGCTCCGCCAGGGACTTCAATTCCACGCAGGACCGGACTGCCCGTCTCGTCCCTTAGCCGGCGAAGGAGGGGCTCCAACGCCAAGACATAAAGGAGAGAAGACAGTGGACAACCCTGTCGGACCGACCTAGACAGCGCGAAAGCGCCCGACAGCTTCCCGTTCACCTGTACCACAGCCCGGGGGGAGCGATACAGAAGGCTAATCCAGCGGCTGAAGTCGGGTTTGAATCCGGCGGCCTGCAGGACAGCAGCCAGGTAGCCATGGTCAATCCTATCAAATGCCTTGGACTGATCTAAATTGATCAGCGCGGCCTCATCGTCGTCTTCTACACCCTCTATGATCGTGCGAATCAAGTGCAGGTTGCTCTGAATTGTTCTCCCCTTCACAGAACAAGTCTGATCCGGTTCCAACAGAGACTCGGCAACTAGCTGCAAGCGATTCGTCAGGATCTTGGCCAAAATCTTTAACTCTGTGTTTAGCAGAGTTATGGGCCTGTAATCGTCTAGTTCCCTCCCAACCTTCTTGCCTTTTCTCAACAGCGTGATCACGCCCCTGGTGATCCGACCGGGGATGGACCCCTGCCGAAACCAGTGGTTGAACACGACTGCCAAGAGCGGGACAAAAAGGTGCGACATCCTCAAGTACAATTCATAGGGCAAACCATCCAAACCTGGCGACTTGCCACTGCCGACCTTCTTCAAAGCCACGTAGATTTCGTCCTCCGTAATCTCCCCTTCGCAGCTAGCCGCTTCAGCCGGCAAAAGCCGGGGAAAGTCAGCCAAATAGCTGCGAAAGTCCTCGTCACGGAGACCAGGCTCCTTGGTAAATCGGTGTTCGAAATGCTGCCGGAACGCCTCGCACATGTCGTCGGTCGACCTAAGGAGATGTCCCTCCGGGTCGCGTACCTCTCGAATGTACCGGTCGCCGGCTCGGCGAATTTCTTCCTTGCGCAGTTCCGCGCCCATTTTCACAGCTTCGGAAGACATCTTGCTTAACTTAGCCCTAATTACCTGGCCCATGTAGCGCCCGCTAGTCGAACGCTCCAGGGCCTCCCTGGCTAAGGCTATTTCTAGGGAATCCCCACCAGCCTCCGCCCGGGCGAAATTAGCTCTAAGTGTCTTTGCCTCCGCAGCCTTATCTAGGTTGAGCCGCTGGCTATATTTGGTGGCGAAAGACCTAATGGAGTCCTTAAGACTAACCCACCACTTACTCCCAATGACTCGCCCAATTAACGCCCGCTGAACTAGTTTTGTCAGCTGGTCACGAAAGTCCCGCCTGTCCAGTAAGGACTGGTTGAACTTCCAATAACCAGCCAACCTAGGCCTAAAATCTAACACCACACGGGCACAAACGAGTTTGTGATCCGTGTAGCCTAACCAGTGGAACGTTGGACATTCTAAGAAGTCTATGTCGGCTTCTCTCACTAACACCCTATCCAGGTACGCTGATACCCGGGTAGAGGGCCAACTACGCGTCCACGTCCACATGCTCCCTTCCGGATGATCGACCCGGTATCTATCGACGAGACCAAAATCGCCGACAAGATTGACCAGGCTACGATCACCACTCCACCCGCTAGCGCCCCTCCCTCTATCCCATTTGGGGGTTAGGATGGCATTCCAGTCCCCAACTAAGATTAGCCGTGTTGAATGCACCATGAAGGGCTCCAACAGCCGAAAGAAAGAGACACGCTCACCTTGAACATTGGGCGCATAAACCGCAATCAGCCGGAACGACTTGCTTTTCACTGCAATATCGGCCACGATCAGCCGGCCCTCGGCACCGACATGGACAAGGTCAACCCTCGCGTCCAGGGTACGCTTAACCAGCAAAGAAACACCTCTGGCCCGCCGGCTCCCATATGCTGAATAAACGACAAAGTCGTCATCCAGCACACACGAGTCGACTTCGCAAACAAAGTGAGTCTCTTGGATCGCGGCCACATCCACGCCGTACGACAAGAGGTCACGAAGCAGGCGAGCCGCCTTGCCCCGATCCCTCAGGCCATACGCATTCAAACTGGCTATCTTAATAGACATTTCTTAGATCTGAAAAAGAAAAAAGAAAAACATGCAACAACGGCACTAATCACATACGGGGAAAAAATCTCTGGTGGCTGGGACCCCGACGGACTGTCCTAGGGACCCTGTACCAACATCGGACGTAATCCGTCCGTCCAGGACAATACCGCCGACGTCCGTAGGGTAAGTGAGTTTTATTACCCTATATAAGCATGGGTGGATCAAAATCGGGAACCTCCCAGCACAATTTCTAGCCATTTTTTTTAATTCAGGGGTGCCTTCCTGCACCATTCTAATATTTGAGTAATGTTTTTTAACCTGCGCTATGTGGTCCCAGACCCTCAGGTTGCCTCCTGTGTTACGTATCAGGGTAATGACACCTGGGGCCTGGGAAAAGTTCCTAGGGTTGTCCGTGGATAGTCCTTTCACCGAAGTAAGCTTTAGGAGTGGTTTGAGCAAATTTCTCCTTTGCGATGACCACTCTAACCCAATGTCTTCATTAATTTTCATGAGGGCATCCCCATGAGGGAGGGCATTTTTCTTTTTATGCCGCGTAGGGGCCGGAACAGGAGAAGGGGAGGGAGAGGGAGTAGTGGATCTTCTCAAGGGGGTCAGCTCGAAGGTCGGGGACTGGGACACCTTCTGTGGAGAAGAGGGCAGGCTCCTGGCTTTCTGCGCATAGGAGCACCTAACTGGGGAAACCGGAAGAGATGTACATTTATCCCTGTGTCTTCTTCGTTCCACGCTCCTACTCCTCCGTCGACTCTTGGGTTTATCGTGCTGCTCTTCCTCGTCGTCTCTTCCGCGTTTTAAGGACGCCGACCTTTCCACGTCCATTTCCTCCACCTTCTTGGGGGAGGGACTCCTTTTCTGTACATGTTTGGCCGGCGTTTTGGCGGGAGGGGAGACCTCTACCGGGGGCTCCTTTTGTTTTTCCGGCTCCCCGCCCAGAGACGGCGCTTTTGCCGGGCACGCCTTCTGTTTAGCTGGGGACGCTGCTTTTGCCGGAGTCTGTTTTGGAGGCGTCTTGACAGGGGGCGGCACCTTCGCGGGGGAAGGAGTCTTCGCCTTCTTTCTGCCGACCACCTGCCACTCGCCCTCCCTACTGACAGTCTGTGCTGGAGTTGGTGTTGCTGTCTTAGTCGTCTCCTTTCCCCCTGCCTTTTCCTCTTGCTGCGGCTGCTTGGCTGTTTGGGCCTTTGGGGGTGGGTTCTTCGTCGGGCAAGCCTTGGCAACATGTTCCGCCGCCCCGCAGACCCAACAGCACGGCTTTCTTCCCTCCACAATCACAAATATCTTGCGACCCCTGCAAGTAATGATGTTGGGGATCTTTTCAATCCTCTCCTTCGTCAAGGTCACTTGGAGGGTCATGTCACCCGTTAAGAAGCCTGCCTTTGACCGCAGCGAGGAGACTTCTGACACTTTGCCATATCCGGCAAAAAAGGCACCGATATGGTCCTCGGCGATGTCCATTGGGACGCCATGCAGGGTAATTTTAAGTTTCTTAGTACCCATGTACTCTGTATGGATTTGGAGTGTCTTGGTTTCCAAGACCACTCCCATTAGGGCCTTCGCCTCCCCTGCAGATCCAAGCAGGACGTCCCACATGGCACCGCCTCTCCTCGCTACGGCCCTGGCTTTGATCTTCAGTGCTTTAATACTTTCTTCAAACACGTCCCTGGGGACCCCAATTAATTTGTGTGTTTTCAGGTCCTTTGTTATCAAGGTAATTATTCGGGCTTCTATTAGAGCTAACTGTTCAGGGACCGAAACCAGTTCTGCTTCCTTGATAAATTCCGCGTACTTCAAGTTCATTTGAGCGTAGTACTCCTCTCCCTTAGTAATGATTCTACCTCCATTCCACCCAGAGGTAGAAGGTATGGGAGATGCTGCTGATACTTCCGAAGAGGGGTCGATCCTAGGTGGTAAACTCCAGTCTCCCTCTTTCCCTCCCACCGAGGCCGTGGTGGGAGGACCGACTTCTTCCGGCCTATTACAGGCCATTGCCACCAAAGTGGCCGAACACCGGGTAGTTGCAATCCGGTGTTTCGCGTTGTTTAGACGCTACTTTGCGCTGGCCCGAGCAATAAACTCGGGCTGGAATGCAAGCAAACCCAAAAACCAAATTGATAGCTAATATCACGGTGGAACAAAAGCTTCGCTCTGGTTTTTTTGCCAAACACCACACAAACAAAAGTCTGGGGGGGGGATGGCTAGTCGATTTTAATGCTTCTAAAACGAAGCTACTCTCAATTAACCATCATCGACAATCTCACCTACCTCCCATTAGCATGGACCAGGCTTTCTTCCCAGAAAGTAAAACACTACGCCTCCTTGGTCTCACACTTTCAGCGGACCTCAAATGGAATGACTATATCGAATCCATTGCTAAATCCGCTGCTATGAAAGTCGGTTCTCTGTGTAGGGCCCGGAAGTTTTTTCCGTCTAAATTTATCCTGCACATATATAAATCTACCATCCGCCGGTGCATTGAATACTGCTGCCATATCTGGTCGGGTGCCCCTGCTATTCTCCTCGGGCTTCTCGATAAGCTTCAGAGGAGGGTCTGTAATGTGATAGATACCGACTTGGCAGACCGCCTGCAGTCTCTCTCCCACCGGCGCGACGTGTCTTCCCTGTGTCTCTTCTATAAATACTTTCACGGCTTCTGCTCCGATGAACTTAGATCACTGGTGCCTCCTAAATACGAATTTGAACGAGATACTAGATTAGCAACTAGATCCCACCCTTTTACAGTGAAACCGATAAAATGCCATCGTAACTTCTACTCCAACAGTTTCTTTCCTCGCACTTCCCGACTGTGGAATTCTCTTCCACACGATTGCTTCCCCGACGGCTACAATCTCCAGGAGTTTAAATGTAAGGTCAATAGACACCTCCTAACACACTAACCTGCTCCTATTCTATCAAACACTCTTCCCATCTGCCCAACCCTCATCCTCGGTATCCTTACTCATCTGTCACCTTCCTCCTGACATTCCCTATGTCTAACCACTCCTTCTCTTTACCCTCCCCTATGTAGCCCCATGCGCAATAGTGGCAGTGGAATGCCTTGCTTGGGGTGAGATGATTAAAAAAAAGAAAAAGAAAAAAGAAATCAAATTAGAAACTAGTTCTAACCCGTGAAATTTCCACTGTTTTTTCTGACTTAATATTCTAATGTATCTGCATTCTTAAGTTAATGATTGAGTTCTACAATAAAAAATATGGCGAATTCTACGACAATAAAAAATATGCGTAAAAATTCCCCTATCGCATCGATAAATATTTGAGATTAACTTTAAGAAAATATTTCAATAACCATGATTAATATGAATGCTCGTCGTTATTTTAAAAAGTTGGTACTAATGAAAAGATTTGAAATTAACAGCTTTTTCTATTTCATTGAAACAGACGTTAAACACTTTCATCTCCCTTTTGTCTTTTTCCTTCGCATCGATAAATATTTGAGATTAACTTTAAGAAAATATTTCAATAACCATGATTAATATGAATGCTCGTCGTTATTTTAAAAAGTTGGTACAAATGAAAAGATTTGAAATTAACAGCTTTTTCTATTTCATTGAAACAGACGTTAAACACTTTCATCTCCCTTTTGTCTTTTTCCTTCTTTGTATTCGTATGTTTTTGTCGGTGTACGCAATCAAAACGTCTATTATTTATTGTAAATAAATATTATCAAATAGTCTATTATTTATTGTACATTTTCTAAGCACAGCTTAGATGTAGCACAAGGCAGAGAGTATGGACACCTAGCGAGAATCAAACTCACGACTTAATTATAATGATTCTAGCGAGACAAGCTTGCTGACCATTACACTACGTTATGAAAGTTTGGCAGGAGACATTAAACATCTATTTTCCGGTCTTTCTTTCATTCATTTTCTCACTGAAACCAATTAGTGTCTTATCCTTCTTTCCACACGATCAAAAAAGGAATACTTCATTATTTATGAGGTGTTGGAGGGGCGTAACGGTCGTGCATACTAGCGAAAAAAGGGGCAAAAAGATTGGGATCTTCTAACTGCGTTCTTGTCGGTGTTGATTAGCTTTACACTGGTTGGGAAGAGAGTCTAGAATCACGTCACGTAACACAAGAGTACTCAGTTCTAACGTTTGACAAAAATATCTTGTCAAGGAACAAAGAAAGCTGCCCTGTCTGTTGTCAGTCATGACAGACTCTAATGTAATCATGAGTCAATATCAGTATTAAGCAGTATATCTACACGTAAAAACATGTATATTATTTGCTCAGATTAAGGCCTTTTCGTTTTTGTTTGTTTGTTTTTTAGTTTGTTTTTTTTGTTTTTTGTTTACTTTTTTGTTTTTTGTTAGTTTGTTTTTTCGTTTTTTTTAACACATGCGTTAAATACTAAGGAATTAGTTAAGGTGTGACAAGTGGAAAGATTTTGAGGTCTAAAGAATGTTTAAAGACAACTATTTGACCTAGTTACTAACCAACTCATCAAGTTAGGCAAGTGAATAATCTATACGCAGCTAACACCAGGTGAGCAGAAAACACAAAAGCAGACGACAACAGTGTCACTCGTCGGGTGACCGACATTATTCAATTGAAAGTTGCTGTTTTTTTTTTGTTTGTTTTTTTTTTTTTGTATTCTTTGTTTAATTTTTTTTTTTTTCGAAATTCTTTGCTTGTTTGTTTCGAGTTGTTGTTGATATAGTTTGTGCATTAATTGTTTAAGGTGTTCATTCCGAAAACCTAAATTATTCAACAAATATGACGAAAAAGAATTTAATATGTTCCAAGAGGAAAAAGGCTTATTGTATTTTTATTTATCTGATTACTACCTGTGGAGAAATAAAGTGCAAACGAGTGCGCCTTGCCATGGTGCAATGGTTAGCTAAACTATTCGGGTTAATCCTTAGAAGTGAGTTCCATCCTTAATGGCTAAACTATATAAAACTATCCGTTAAATAACACAAGGATTAACATATAAAGTCAGGAAATCTAACATTTAATTTAACAATAGGAATAATGGACAAAAAAAAAAAAAAAAATATATATATATATATATATATATATATATATATATATATATATATATAGTAATCATCCGCAGAGTGGTCTGTTTCGCTGTATCACAGCTCATCAGTATGGTTAGACATCCGATTGCTTTTAGCCAGGATTGAAACCGGCCGAATTGTCATCATTCGGCGAATCTACCTCTGAGCTATGTGCGCTCGGTAGAAGAAAACAGAAACGTAACATACTTGATAGATTAAGCAAATGCATGGCAGAGCAGGGTTTCGGAGAAACAAGACAAAATGTATTAACATCTAAAAGGGAGAAGATGTAGAGGGCTATGACCGCCTACGTCCTGACGGGACACGGCATATAAAAGAAGAATGACATAAAAAAATAGACTGTGATTTTTTTAGGCAGGAGTAGATTAATGTAAGATGCGGCGGAATTACCTCCCGTATAACGGTAAGACATTAGCTAGATGAATACACCATTAGCACTAATGTCGGGGGGGGGGACATTGCTGAGAGGCATATATGCGAGGTATTTTTGCAGTACCCTGTATCAAATTCTGCCGGACATAACGTGGGTGATAAGTTCTCTGTTGTTATTAAGTAACTAGCAGTATAGCCCGGCGTTACTCGGGTTTAATGAAAGCTTTAAAACTAATCCATGGTCCTGGAGCTCAGACACTTTGGACGTTGGTACGAAAGACTAAAAAGCAATAGTTGTTTCCATTTAAAGCGAAACCGTAGACTGAAAGAAAAATTAATGGATGTAAGTCAAAGTCTTTTTCGTCGTAAACTGAATTTTGAAGGCTAAATAAGTCCTCTGAGTAAATGGTATCATGGCTGAGACTAAGAACTACAATTATACCTACTTAGAGCCAAACCCGAAGCAAAAACTAAAATAAAAGGGTTGAAAAAAATACAAACATACAGGCAGATAAGCAGACACACACAAGCAGCTTGCTTTATATATACATATATATATATATATATATTATCGATTTTCTGCACTACTGTAAGAACTGCAACCTTGAAACTTCTGAATATCGTTTCTTATATCTTTGTCTATGAGTGTGTCAAATTTGATTAAAATTGGACCAATTCTTCTATAACCCGATTTTTTCGATTATCGATTTTCGATATTAATCGGGGGTACCTCGACACAAAACCTAGCTAAGAGCACTCGCAGACGCTTATGGTACTACTGTGTGAATTTTCAAGAAAATCGGTTCAGCCGTTTCGGAGTCTATAGGTAACGGGCACACACAGACACACACAGACGCACACACACACACACACACACACACACACAAAGTTCCATTTAGTTTAGATATATTTTATCCCTTAAATTTGTTACATATTAATTATTGGAAAACAATTTGTTGCATTCACTTAAGCACTAATAACCTTGAGAAAGACATGAACAGCCTTTGAGATTTTTGCATACATACACATACATTTAAAAATAAGCATCTGTTGCTTTTATTACACTTTGAGATTTCACTCGCCCGATCGACTGAGTTGGTTAAAAACGTAATTGGGTGATTAAAGTTTATTGCTTAACTCGCCCGCGCTCGATTAAAATCTGGCAATGAAACGTGTCCCTTCAAATATAAAAAAAGGAAATCTGATACCTTTTACAGCCCAAAGGTATGATGTTGAAGATTTACAATGACATTATTGAACTCTGTCTCACTTTTATCCTCCTGGTCAGTGTAAATATTCGTTTAATTAACGCTTCCAGAGTGGAGCCAACATATTTCTGTTGCCCAGATTAAAGGCGCTCACAGATTTTTAGAAAAACATTTGGAAAAATATTAGTAAGTAATTTTTTAATAAAAAATCGTTGAGAAAATCAGGTTTGTTATTTTTTTATCATCTATGAGATGTAGGTTGTAGTCAAACAGAAGAAAGAAACTACGAATTTAGGTACCTCCACTCAATTGCCAAAAGAAACAGCATATCATGATGCTAAAAGGGCTGAAACTTAATAAAAACAAAGTTTTATCATCAAAATGTTTATGCTGTTATTAAGAGGAAAGATCAAATTTTGTTGTTATTATGTTTTAAAAATTTTTTAAATCCTTTCTAACATGTTCGAAATTTTAATTAAAATTTCATTTTTTGTTTTCCGTCGCTATGTTTACGTAAGGCGACTATTAAGAAAATGGAGTCGGTCCAGTAAAATGATGTTGGGGCAAGTGATTTGGGGTCGAGTGATTTCTTTTTCAAATTGGGTGATTAAAGTTTATTGCTTTACTTGCTCGAGGTCGATTAAAAATCCAGCAATGAAACATGTCCTTTCAAAAAGAAAATAGGAAATCTGATTCTTTTTACAACCCAAAAGTATGCCATTGAAGATCCACAAGTTACTTAAAATGACCTACAATGACATTATTGTTCTGTCTCAGATTTATCATCCTGGTCAGTGTAAACATTCATTTAATTAGCGCCTCCAGAATGGAGCCAAAATATTTCTGTTGCCCAGATTAAAGATACTCACAGATTTTTAGAAACTCATTTGGAAAAATATTATCCTTGACTCAATATCTATATTTCTACGAAAAGTAAAAACGAACATTTGAAAGAAAGAAAAAAAATACGCATACTTCTTTCAACCACACACCGAAAAACAGATTAAATTTTGTTGTTATTATTTTTTTAAAATTAAATCCTTTCTAACATGTTCGAAATTTTAATTAAAATTTCATTTTTTGATTCACCCTATGTTTATGAAAGGTGACTATTAAGAAAATGGAGTAGGTCGAGTAAAATGATTTTGTGGTGAGTAAATTTTCCCTCGCTCTCGACCGCCGGTCGAGTGATTTCTTTTTCAAATCTCAAAGACTGTCTGAATAGTTCGAAAAATAATTAAAGCTTTTACTGGGCATGAAGTGGGTGGTCGGTTTTCTATTGTTATGAAGTAATAAACAGATCCCCCTAAAGTTGGTACAAATTAATATGATCGGAAACAAATACAACTAAAGCTTCTGTTGGACCTAAAGTTAGGGCTCTGTTTTCTGTTCTTATGAAATAATAAACTGATCCCCCATTAATTACTACTTATTAATATAATAATATAATACATCACTTATCCTTCAAGCTATGGATTGAACAGCAGGACAGATTGGGTTCTACAGCCGACCTCAGAAATATATGGCAATCTACTGCAAGAAAATCTTCTACCTAGTTAGCCATAGATCGAAAGAGACATGATAACCCAAGCGTGTATCACTTTTGGTACTTAGCTAACTGATATGAATAAAAGGAATGATTGGGTTCTATAGCCTTGGTTGGCAACCACTCTACTGCATAAAGAAATGGCACCCTACTGCGGGAAAATCTTCTGCCTTGTCAGTCATGGATCGAAATGGACATGATCGTCCAAGCGTGTATCACGTGATGGCACTTAACTGACTGACTGTTATTTAAAGAATATTAAATCAACCAACTTAGTCTAAGTTGGTTGATTTAATACCCTTTAAATAACAGTCAGTCAGTTAAATCAAGCAAGTACAAAAATTTAAATACCTAGGAAGTGTTATAACAGGAGATGGAAAGTGCGACACAGAGATCCGAAGGCGAATTGGCATGACGAAGGACGCGTTCAGGAAGATGAGTAAAGTACTAAGACACAGGAAAATTTCCGTAGAAACAAAGAAGAGAGTGCTAGAGTGCTTGAAGCAGCGGAAATGTGGTTTTACAGAAGGATGCTGCGGATATCATGGACCGAACATGTGAGCAACGATGAGGTTTTGGAAAGAATGGCATTGAAAAGAAAACTAATAGTGAGCATCAGAAAGAGACAACTGAAGTTTCTGGGACATGCAGTGAGAAAGGAGGGCTTGGAGAACCTGATACTGACAGGCCAGATAAAGGGAAAAGAGACAGAGGAAGGCAGCGGATAACATATTTGAAGGGCCTGAACAGGTGAATGACGGAACGGGGGTTGCGTAGAATAACAGGAGAATATATATAAAGAACAACCAAGAATAGGGAGACGTGGAAAGCCATGATCACCTACGTCCTGAAAGGATAGGGTACATAGAAGAAGAAGAAGAAGAAGAAGAAGAAGAAGAAGAAGAAGAAGAAGAAGAAGAAATCAACCACGCGACAGACAGACCACAAAGTTAACATCATGAAATGAAAACCTCAACGCCCTTTTCTCTGCAACTTGAAATATCCTCCCAAGATATGTCGATTGTTCAGTCTTGATTGACCCTGTTTTATTTTTATATAAACATCTTACCTACACCTTAATATGGTGCCTTCTCGGATTAACGTTTTAAGCTGACCTGAAGTGGAAAGACTATATTGAATCAACTACTCGATGTGTGTTGTGGTGCAGTGGATATCGACTCGGAACAAGAGATCGGGGAGCCGAGTTCAAATTCCAGTTGAATATCCCGCACTCACTCACGCACAAATACTCTTGGGAAAGGTATTAATCTCTCTCTCTCTCTCTCTCTCTCTCTCTCTCTCTCTCTCTCTCTCTCTCCCATCCATTTATAGGTTAAATAGCAGAACAGATTGGGTTCTATAGCCTTGGATAACAACCGGTCTATCGCAGAAAGTAATGACCACCTACTGCGGGAAAACCTTCTGTCTATTCAGTAACCTCTCGAAAGAGACATGATCGTCCAAGCGTGTATCAATAATGGCACTTAACTGACTGACTGTCATTTAAAGGGTGTTAAATCAACCAAGCGACAGACAGACCACAAAGTTAACATCATGAAATGGAAACCTCAACGCCCTTTTCTCTGCAACTTGAAATATCCTCCCAAGTTATGTCGATTGTTCAGTCTTGATTGAAGCTGTTTTTTTTTAAGTGAACATCTTCTCCACACCCTAATATTTTTCATATTTTAATATTTCAGGAGAGTGGTTCATGGTGGCTTCTCGGATTAGCGTTTTACGCTCACCTGAAGTGGAAAGGTTTTAATCCGTCTCTCTCCTCCAGTTATGGGTTAAATAACAGGACAGATTTGGTTCTATAGCCTTGGCTTACAGCCAGTCTACCGCAAAAAGCAATGGCAACCTACTGAGAGATAATTTTCTGCCTCGTCTTTCAAGACATGATCGCCCAAAGCGTGGATCACGTATGGCACTTAACTAACTGACAGACTCGATTTTCAGCTGAGAAAGTTGATTCACTAAGTCGTACGTAACAAGTTTTTCTCGCCAGAATCGATCTTACAAATTTATAAATCTATCATTCGTTCTCGCTTTGAATATAGCAGTCAGATCTGCTCTGGTGCTCTTTCTATATATTCAGAGATTCTCGATAAAATCCAATGATGAATCTGCAATGTCATTGGTCCTAACCTAGCATTTCGGCTTCACTCCTCTTCCCACCACCGTTACGTAGCTTCGATCTGCCTTTTCTGTAAATACTTTCATGATAATTGTTTTCATGAGCTTTACTCTGTGGAAACAACACTTTCTGAAAGTGCAGTACTTGATTGGCGGCAAGGTCTCATCATTTTGCAATTGAAATGTCTAGATGTAACTGTACGTTCTATGCTAACAGTTTCTTCTATCGCACTTCTCGCTTGTAGAACTCTTCTCCGGCATTTTGCTTTCCTAATAATTAAAAAATAAATAAATGCAATGTCAATCCTTATCTTCTGTCTTCTTAATTCCTGTTCTTTCATGGTTCTCTCGCTTTTATAGTGTTTTTTTTCTCGTATTAGCTTATACTCATTAATCTCATTGTCTAACAAAAATATCAAACCAGATTTAACAGAAAATATTCAATTTCTGCAAGAATGGTAAACTTATATATGCGCCAAATAGATCCTGGCGTGATAAAACTATCTAGCACGACACAGTGAACCAAACTTTACTAGCCACAGACCTAGCAATTGATTCAATATAATTTTCCACTTCATGTCAGTTAAAAACGTTAGCCCCAGAATTCGCAATGCGTTACACTCCTGAAGGTCAGAAACAGGTGCTAAGAATTTCGAAGTGAACCCTTTTATACGATCACTGGGGTATATCATTCTCATTTCTTGTGCGAAGCCTCTTTTGGTAGTCATGAGTTATCTCCCTCTAACCCAAGGTCAGAAATAGGTGCTAGGAATTTCGAAATGTATCCTTTATTATGATCGCTGAGGTATATCTTAATAGCTTTGTTGCTTAACTTGGGGTGAAATCATTAAAATAAGAATAAATCCCCCCACCCTTTGTCTCCTAAATTGAACACTCCCCACCCACCGTAGATTTATTTGGTCATCTACTTACTAGCCCAAATTTTCTCACTTCTACATCTCTCCCAATCACACATAAACAAGTAGAAAAGTTTTAATGTCTGGGATGTATTTTAACACTGGGATAGAGAAAGATTCCTTCCAAAAGCTAAGCAAAGTATTAAGAAACAAGTAAATTTTGTTATAAAAAATCTAGAACGTCTATGCAATATGAATCTTCCTATATGGCAGTGAATGTCGGACCATCTTCTCACTAATAAAGAGAAGAACAGAGACAACAAAAATCTGGTTCTACAGAAGGATACTGAGAATATCATGGACTGAATTACATAACGGTTGTCAGAATTTTACAGTTTCCGAGGCTTATGGCAAATTAGCAAATTTTCAAAGATTTTCAATATATTTTATTAATCATTTCACCCCAAGAAGGGCAATAAAACACTAAGACGTAAAAGGTCCTGGAATGTGGAAGAGTATAAGTAAAAAATACAAACTATTATGAATAAGAAAGAATAAAAAGAAAGAAATTAAGAAAACAAAATAAAACGATTTTATATTTAAATTCCGGCAGAGAAAGGGACTGAAGTTGTGATGTCAGGTCAGGACCAATAATGTTGCAGATTCTTCTTTGTATTGTATCAAGAATCTCTAAATGCCTAACAGAAATATCAAACCAGATTTAACAGTAATATTCAATTCCTGTAAGAATGGTAAACTTATATATGCGCCAAAAAGATTCTGGCGTGAAAAACTGTCTAGCACGACACATTGAACCAAACTTTTCCAACCAGAAAGGTATTAATCCGTCTCTCCCCTCCAGTTATGGGTTAAATAACAGGACAGATTTGGTTCTATAGCCTTGGCTGACAGCTAGTCTACCGCAAAAAGCAATGGCAACCTACTGAGAGATAATTTTCTGCCTAGTCTTTCAAGACATGATCGCCCAAAGCGTGAATCACGTATATCACTTAACTGACTGACAGACTCGATTTTCAGCTGAGAAAGTTGATTCACTAAGTCGTACGTAACAAGTTTTTCTTGCCAGAATCGATCTTACAAATTTATAAATCTATCATTCGTTCTCGCTTTGAATATAGCAGTCAGATCTGCTCTGGTGCTCTTTCTATATATTCAGAGAATAGCAATTCATTCAATATAATTTTCCACTTCATGTCAAGTAAAAACGTTAGCCCCAGAATTCGCAATGTGTTACACTCCTGGAAGTCAGAAATAGATGCTAGGAAAGTGAACCCTTTTATACGATCACTAAGGGTATGTCATTCTCATTCCTTGTGCAAAGCCGCTTTTGGTAGTCATGAGTTATCTCCCTCTAACCTGACTCTCTACGTTATTTCCTTGGCAGATTTCTTATTAAAGTGGGAGTAAATGGTGGTGTCGACAGTGTAGATGCCTACTTGGGATCTGATTACGTCAGGGAGATCGTTGATGAAGATCGGAAATAGCGTAGGACAGACGACAGAACCTTGAGGAACACTCGCGTTCGTATTATACGATTTGGATGCATGCCCGTTCAATACGACCCTCATTACGCAATTTAATAGGATTATACCTTAGCAATTTTCTTTCAATTTCCATTGTTCCCTGTTAGCTCTAAGTGGTTTTTTCTTGTTGAAAATAATCTGGGTGAGAAAAAAGCCTGAAATGATCAATGAATAAAAAGAATTTAAAAAATAATACAAAAAATGATGATGTCTTGTCATGTTAATCTTTTTTTTTTTCAAGACGTGTAACCGTCAGCTGCGTTCAAAGTTCAAGCGTGTGTTCCGTCAGTAATTACAGTAATAAAACAAGTCAGTCAGTCAGTTAAGTGCCATATGTGATACACGCTTGAGCGATCATGTCTCGAAAGAGACATGACTAACTGGGCAGAACATTATCCCGCAGTGGGTTGCCATTGCTTTCTGCGGTAGACTGGTTGCCAACCAAGGCTATAGAACCCAGTCTGTCCTGCTATTTAACCCATAACTGGAAGGAAGAGACGGATTAATACCTTTCCCAAGGGTATTTGCGCTCAAGTGAATGCAATGAATTCAACTGGAATTCGATCCCCGATTTCTCGTTCCGAGTCGATATCCACTGCACCACAACGCATATCCGATAAAACAAGGAATATCTTAATCTAAGGAAACGTGCATCATAAAAATCACGTTTATTTTATACTAACTACAAAAATGACCTTCTAATCAATACCTTTAAACAAAACAGACTTTTATGTTTTGAACTTATTAACAATAAACGACGTACACATTAATAAGAACTTAATGTATATTTGGGCAACAACATTTCTTTCAAAGATCTAAACTTATTTATAAATGGAACTTTGTCTGTGTGTATGTGTGTACCTGTGTGTGTGTCCGTTATCTATAGACTCCGAAACAGCTGAACAGATTTTCTTGAGAATTTATACAGTTGTACAATAAGCGTCTGCGAGTGTTCTTAGCGAGGTTTTGTATCGAGGTACCCCCGATAAATATCGATAATCGATAATCGAAAAATCGGGTTATAGAAGGAGTGGTCCGATTTCTCGTAGACAAAGACATAACAAACGATATTCAGAAGTTTCGAGGTTGCAGTTCTTACAATAGTGCAGAAAATCGATAATATATATATATAAAAGGCAAGATGTTTGTGTGTGTGTCTGTTTATCTGCCTGTATATCTATTTTTTTTCAGCCCGTTTATTTTAGTTTTTGCTTCGAGTTTGGCTCTAAGTAGGTATAATTGTAGTTCTTAGTCTCAGCCATGATACCATTTACTCAGAGGACTTATTTCGCCTTCAAAATTCAGTTTACGACGAAAAAAACTTATTTAATATCGATACCAGGAAATCAAAATTTGACTTACATCCATTCGTTTTTCTTTCAGTCTTCGGTTTCGCTTTAACTGGAAACAACTATTTCTTTTTAGTCTTTCGTGTCAACGTCCAAAGAGTCTGAGCTCCAGGACCATGGATTAGTTTTAAAGCTTTCATTATACCCGAGCAACTCCGGGTTATACTGCTAATTTTTAATATTTTCTTTAACTTGTATTAAGTTCTATGCTGTGAAAAGTTCGTTATTATACATTTTCGGTTTTTCTTCTCGTGAAAATTGAAAAAACAATATTTATAGTTGTAAGGGGATCGAAGTGCATCTTGCCCAGGGTGCCAACAACCCCGGAGCCGTCAGCGTTAGTAACTACGAAGGCGAGCTGAATAGAAGCTGAAGATGTGATGCTCGAGCTGTGAAATCTTGTATTCATTAATTTCAACTACATTGTTTCTTTCCACGTAAACTGACAACTGATGTTAAAAAAACAACTTCAAAACAAATTAATAGTAATTAAAAAGAGGTTAATATTAAAATGAGAATAACAGCTATGAACTTTACAGCTCTAAAGTCGTAAACAAGGAATAATGATGAAGACAACAGTCTTTGCTAGTGTAAATAATGTAAAACATAGATTGTCCGGTTATATGAAAGCTGAAGAGTTTCCTGAGACAACTTAGTAACCAGGGTTGGCTAAAGTTACTGGCAACTCAGGCATTCTCCCAGGCATCATGTTATGCATTTCGATGAAAGCTGAAGAGTTTCCAAAGACGACTTAGTACACAGGGTTGGCTAAAGTTACTGGAAACTCAGGCATTCTCCCAGGCATCATGTTATGCATTTCGATGAAAGCTGAAAAGTTTCCAGAGACGACTTAGTACACAGGGTTGGCTAAAGTTACTGGCAACTCAGGCATTCTCCCAGGCATCATGTTATGCATTTCGATGAAAGCTGAAAAGTTTCCAGAGACGACTTAGTACACAGGGTTGGCTAAAGTTACTGGCAACTCAGGCATTCTCCCAGGCATCATGTTATGCATTTCGATGAAAGCTGAAGAGTTTCCAGAGACGACTTAGTACACAGGGTTGGCTAAAGTTACTGGCAACTCAGGCAGCCGCACATGCATCATGTTATTTATTTGGATGAATGCTGAAAGGTTTCCTAAGATAATTTAGTACCCAGGGTTGGCTCAAGGTATTGGCAACTGGGGTAGTCATCTAGGCATCATGTTATGTATTTGGATAAAAGCTGAAGAGTTTCCTGAGATGACTTAGTACCCAGGTTTGGCTCAAGGTACTGGCAACTCAGGCAGTTGCCCTGGTGCCGTTATGGATTTGGATGAAAGCTGAAGCATTTCCTGAGATAACTTAGTACACAGTGTAACTCGGGAAGTTTTCCTAGGCGCCATGTTATGTATTCGGATGAAAGCTGAATATAACTTAGTACCCAGGGTTTACTCAAAGTATAAGCAACTCAGTCGCTCGCCCAGACATCATGTGATGTATTTAGATGAAAGCTGAAGAGTTTCTTGAGGTAACTTAGGACCCAGGGTTTGCTTAAGGTACTAGCAACCTAGGCGTCATGTTATATATTTGGATGAAACCTGAAGAGTTTCCTGAGATAACTTAGTACCAAGGGTTGGCTTAAAGTACTGGCTACTCAGGAACATTTTGTAAGCGCCATGTTATGTATTTGGATGAAAGCTAAAGAGTTTCCTAGGAAAATTTAGTACCCAGTGTAGGCTCAAGGTACTGGCAACATAGGCTGTCGTCCAGGCATCAAGTTATATATTTGTATGGAAGCTGAAGAGTTTCCTGAGATAACGTAGTACCCTGACTTGGCTTAAGGTACTGGCAACTCCAGCAGACACCCAGATATCATGTTATGTATTTCGATGAAAACTGAAGGGTTTCCTGAGATAGCTTAGTACGCAGCGTTGACTCAATGTACTGGCTACTCAGCCAGTCGCGCAGGCGCCGTGTTATATATTTGGATGAAAGGTGAAGAGATACTTGGCACAACTTAGTACTCAGTGTTGGCTCAAGGTACTGGCAACTCAGCCAGTCGCCCAGGCGCCGCTTTTTATATTTGGATGAAAGCTGAAGAGTTTCCTTTGATAACTTGTTTGCCAGGGATGGATCAAGGTACAGTCAACTCAGGCAGTCGCCCAGGAATCATGTTATGTATTTGAATGAAATCTGAAGAGTTTCCTGAGATAACTTAGAATCCAGGGTTGGCTCAAGTTGCTACCAACTCATGCAGTCGGCCATGAATCATGTTATGTATTTGGATGTAAGCTGAAGAGTTTCCTAATATAATTAATACCCAGTGATGGATCATAATACTGGCAACTCAGGCGGTCACCCTGGCATCATGTTATGTAGTTGGATAAAAGCTGAAGATTTTTCAGGGATAACTTAGTACGCAGGGTTGGCGCGAGGTACTGGCAACTCAGGACATTGTCCAAGCATCATATTATGTATTTCGATGAAAGCTCAAGCGTTTCCTGAGATAAAGTAGTACTCAGATTTGGCTCAAGGTACTGGCAACTCAGGCAGTCACCCAAACATCATGTTATGTATTTAGATGAATGCTGAAGCGTTTCCTGAAATAACTTAGCACCCATGGTTGTCTCAAGGTACTAGCAACTCAAGCAGTTGCCCAGGCACCATGTTATGTATCCGGATGAAAGTTTAAAGGTTTCCTGAGATAAGGTAGTATCCAGTGTTGGTTCAAGGTACTGGCAACTCAGGCAGTCACCCATACGCCGTGTTATGTGTTTGGATGAAAGCTGAAAATTATCCTGAGCTAATTTGGTACCCAGTGTTAGCTTAAAGTGCTATGTTATGTATTTGGATGAAAGCTAAAGAGTTTCCTGAGATAACGTAGTACCCTGACTTGACTCAATGTACTGGCAACTCAGGTTGTCACCCAGGTCGTGTTATGTATTTGGATGAATTCTAAAGATTTTTCTGAGATAACTTATTACCCAGGGTTGTCTCAACGTACTGGCAACTCAAGCAGTTGCCCAGGCACCATGTTATCTATTTGGATGAAAGTTTAAGAGTTTCCTGATATGATTTATACTCAGTGATGGCTCATAGTACTGGCAACTCAGGCAGGCAACCGGGCATCATGTTATGTATTTGGATGAATGCTGAAGGGTTTCTTGGGATAACTTAGTACCCAGTGTTGGCTCAAGGTACTGACAACAGAGCCTGTCTCCCAGGCATCATGTTGTGTATTTGGATGAAAGTTGAAGAGATTCCTGAGATAACTTAGTACCAAGGTCTGGCTCAAGGTACTGGTAACTCAGGAAGTTTTCCTAGGTGCCATGTTATATATTTGAATGAAAACTGAAGAGTTTCCTGAAATAATTAATAACCAGGGTTGGCTCAAGGTACTGGTAACTCAGGAAGTTTTCTTAGGTGCCATGTTATATATTTGAATGAAAACTGAAGAGTTTCCTGAAATAATTAATAACCAGGGTTGGCTCAAGGTACTGGTAACTCAGGAAGTTTTCTTAGGTGCCATGTTATATATTTGAATGAAAACTGAAGAGTTTCCTGAAATAATTAATAACTAGGGTTGGCTCAAGGTACTGGCAACTCAGGTAGTCACCCATACGCGGCTTTAATTATTTGGATGAATGCTGAAGGGTTTCTTGGGGTAACTTAGTACCCAGGGTTGGCTCAAGTTACTGGATACTCAGTCAGTCACCCAGACAATGTGTTATGTATTTGGATGAAAGCTGAAGAGTTTCTTGGGATAACTTAGTACCCAGGGTTGAATCAAGGTACTGGCAACTCAGTCAGCCATCCAGGTATCATTTTCTGTATTTGGATGAAAGTTGACGGGTTTCCTGGGATAACTTAGTACCCAGGGTTGGACCAACGTACTGGCCTCTCAGGCAGTCACC
The DNA here is from genome assembly GCA_037127315.1 of Ascarosepion bandense. Lineage (NCBI taxonomy): Eukaryota > Metazoa > Mollusca > Cephalopoda > Sepiida > Sepiidae > Ascarosepion > Ascarosepion bandense. The sequence goes on from JBBBDQ010002221.1 coordinate 1,078,235, forward strand.
CAAACATCATGTTATGTATTTGGATGAAAGCTGAAGAGTTTCCAGGGATAACTTTGAACTCAGGGTTGGATCAAGTTGGATCAAGGGTTGGATCAAGGTACTGGCAACTCAGACAGTCACCCAGGCCTCATGTTATGTTACATAGCTTCACTGTGCCTCTTATGTAAATAATTTCATACTAATTTTTCTGACGAGCTTTCCTTTATGAAGCTGCCGCCAGGCACTATTTGCTACCAAACCCAATGTAAAAATCAGCAGGTTTGTTTTCTCGCCTAAGTGAGTCCTGTATTCTTGACCGGCGGCCTTGTCACCCCTTGAGACAATATGGCCAGAAAATATAGTTCCTTATATTTTAAGATAACGTAAAACAATAACGAGGTCTAAATGAGAAGTATGAGACAAAAACAGTAAAGTTAGAATAAGTAAGTAAAAATATAACAAATAAGCTGTTTTTATGGAAGCCTTTTCTAAAATATAGGATTTTTGGTCTCTGCATAAGAAATAGAAACCCCCTTAACAGTCTTTTGGATTGAGACCTTCTAATAGGTCAGATGTAAATTTGTTATCTCCAGTGGCAGCACATTTGTTCGGTACTGTTAGGGAGTAACTCAATTGCCATAGACCACATGAGGTGCCAACGAGGTAATTAACACTTTTTCTATTCAATTTTCAGCAAAGCCTAAACAATTTTTATAATTAATGGAATTTAATTCTTCTAAACTTTTTATTGCTTTTAGACCCTTCCTTAATTTGTAAAATTGTATTGCTTTGGCGATTCAAACGATTCTTGCTGATTTAAACACTTTATAAGTTCCCTTGTTTTTTGTTACAACTATTTATGTAAATTTCCTTGTTTATTTTCTTATTTCTTCGAATTTTGTAGTTATCTATGCTTGTGTATATTCTTCCTCCATGTGCTCATGTTATTTGTTTGTTTTAATTGCAGTTTTCACAGCTGCACAAGCACTGTAAAGGAAATAAAACCTTTTACAATATATACCCGCAGTTTGTCAGTTCTCTCACGCACGTTTCATGTGGCAATGACAATTACACTTTATGATATTTAAGCTTTATGAATTTAAACGTAGTACTAGATTGTTCGAATTCCAGTTGAATTCATTGCATTCACTTATGCGTAAATACCCTTAGGAAAGGTATTAATCCGTCTATTCCTTCCAGTTATGGGTTAAATAACAGGACAGATTGGGTTATATAGCTTTGGCTGGCAACCAGTCTACCGCAGAAAGCAATGGCAACCTACTGCGGGATAATCTTCTGCTCAGTCAGTCATGTCTCTTTCGAGACATGATCGCCCAAGCGTGTTTCACGTATGGCACTTAACTGACTGACTGACTAGATTGTTGGCAAATTGACTTCATCTCTACAGTTTAAATGTCAAGGTAGTGGCAATTCAGACAGTCACCCAGGCGCCATGTTATTTAACATAGATTTCCTATGTCTTTTCTATAGATAATTTCATACTAATTTTTCTTATGAGCTTTCCTCTATGGAACTTAGACTTTATGAAGTTAAAATTAGTCCAGGATTAGCGATAAATTGGCATCATCTCTACAGATTAAATGTCAAGGTAACTCAGTCGCCTGGGTACCATATTATGTCACATAGTTTTCCTGTGTCTTTTCTATAGATTATTTCATGCTAATTATTCTGATGAGCTTTCCTCTATGGTACTTAGACTTTATGAACTTGAAAGTACTTCTAGATTGACGGCAAGGTGTCATCATCTCTACAGCTTAAATGTTTAGGTGTAACCGTAAGTTCTCTGCAATTAGTTTGTTCTCTCACACTTCTCACTTGTGGAATTCTTTCCGACTTCTTACTTCCGTTTGTAAAAAATCAAATGTTAACCGTTATCTTTTGTCTTTTAAATTCCTCTCCTTTTATTTTTCTCCCCGGTATTTTTCTCATATTCTTTCCCCCCCCTGCATCTTAGTGGCTTTATTGCCTTGCTTGGGGTGAAGTGATTTTTAAAAATATGAAAATCTTTCAAATTTTACTTATTTTCCATAAGCCTCGGAAACTTTAAAATGCTGACAATGTTCTAAAACTTTGATATTTGATACTTTGACATCTATATAATTTTGGCTAGAATTTTCTAAATACTGCCAAAAATTGTATATATGAGGGTGAGCGGAATATTTCATAGGCTGGTTATGAACGTGCCATGCTCAAACTTTGAAATTATACATGAAATAATTTCAAACTGTTTTTTTTATTGTTGTTGTTGTTGTTTTTGTTTTTTGTTTTGTTTTTAATAACTGCATTTTTTATTTTCAGGTAAACTTTATCTGAGTGTTCAAAGAATTCTTCAAAAGTAACTAATATCAGCTTCTCTTAAAAATGGCCACGATTTGGCATCGTCTTGTTGTCATGTTGTAGTATAATACCTTGGTCGGTGTGGAATTATACTGGGGTCATTCATGATTGCCAGTGAAAATGATAGAATTTTTTCAAGAAGTGTATTCTGCACTGGGCAATGTAGGTAACTGGCAGACTTTGTTTTGACTAGTTAAGGCCAAAGAAGGGTCAACGTTCGAGATGATACGAAGTGCACCTGTAGCCTCAGGTGTCAATGGGGACAACTTTTTTAAGTGACGTCAGTTGTCACAGAGAATCAGTTTTGCGGTTAAGAGGGTTAACTTTGGCAGTTGCAGACAGCAGTCGAGTCATCAACTCGTGCGTGTGCCTATCGCCAACTAAACCCCGACCTCCCCCAACATGTCACTTTAAAGAAAAAAACAATAATAAAAATATTGAATATTTTTTATATGCCCGTGTTGGCGTTTTTTATCATCAAAGCCGAGAGAAGATCTTCATTTTGGGGTCTAGTTTATTCGTCCTCGAATCGATATGAAACAATGTCAGTTAACTGTCATACATGATGGGAAATCATGTCCCTTTCAAGACATGACTGACTAAGCATAAAATTTTCCCGCAGTAGGTTGCGGTAGGTAGACTGGTTGCCAACCAAGGCTATAGAACAGAATCTGTTTTGCTATTCAACCCATAGGTACAGGGAGAAGATATTGATTAATATTTTTCCCAATGGTATTATAAGTATTATAATGGTGTATAAGTGAATAAAACGAATTTGAACTCGGCTCTCCAATTTCTCTTTCGGGGTCGATTTTACGCCACAACGCACATTGTCAAGTACCTGCAAAGAGATTGTTTAGCATTCATACTGACATGGTTGCTACATTCGGGTGTCCTCTCTCCTAAATAGTGTCTTTTCTCTCATATTTCACATACTCAGCAGAATCTTACGCATTAGTGGTTTTATTGCCTTACTTGGAGTGAAAAGATTTTTAAAAGTCAGTACAAACAATCCCAAGCAGCAAATAAGAGATATCATCACTTTGTAGAATATGTGCAAATTCAATGAAGCTTTAGCACATTATTTTAGCAATTGCACAGTTTTTCATTTAGTATTACCCACTTGGCAATAAATGCTAAAAATAATATGAAATACATAATTTCTTTAAAAAGAACTGGGGTGGCCTAATAATTATGGCCGGTAGTATACATACATATATCAAATCTACAGGGTGCGATGGGTAAATTGTCGCTATTTGGCTTGTAAAATTTTGCAAAGCAATAATAACAAAAGAACCATTCTATTTTCATTTAATATTATCCACTTGGCAATAAATGCTAAAAATAGTATGAAATACATAATTTCTTTTAAAAGAACTGGGGTGGCCTAATAATTATGGCCGGTAATGTATATATATATATATAGCAAATCTACAGGGTGCGATGGGTTAATTATCGCTATTTACCTTTTAAATTTTTGCAAAGTAATAATAACAAAAGAACCATTCTATTTTCATTTAGAATTATCCACTTGGCAATAAATACTAAAAATAGTATGAAATACATAATTTTCTTTAAAGAACTGGGGTGGCCTAATAATTATGGCCGGTAGTATACATATATATATCAAATCTACAGGGTGCGATGGGTAAATTGTAGATTTATCCACTTGGCAATAAATGCTAAAAATAGTATTACATACATCATTTCTTTTAAAAACAACTGTGGTGGCCTTATAATTGTGGTCGGTAGTGTATCTATCAACCACCATTTTCTATGATTGACTGTTATCCTTGCAGGCCATCGTCTTTCAAGCCGGTTGTCACTAGTGTTTTTTTTTTATTGATATATCTGTTGACCACTCTTTTCTTTTGTTAACCTTACCCACCCCGGATGTGCCTGTCGACTACCTCTGCCATTTAAGTAATATATTACAGTTCAAAATGCGATGAAAATCAAGTAACCAAAATTCATTTAAGAATTTAAATGACCTGTATAAATTATCGCTGAAATTCTTAGACATGATGAGGACAGAAATAATAGATAGAGGACACCACTGAAAAATACGAAAACTTAAGGAATCCGCGCATATGCCCGGCCACAAAAATCTCCTAACCCGGCCAAGCATAGAAATGAACACAATATAGAAACCAGTAATATGAAGTAATAGGGAAAAACAATTACAAACAACAAAATTGCAATATGAGCTCTGGTAAAAAAAGGTTTTCTGAAACATTAGTTTTATATGACCCAAAAATTCATACACTGATAATCTCAAGTGGATAAAAGCATTGGTTGAATCCAGTGACTTGACCCAAAGAGTTGTGGGTTCAATACCTGGCGGCAGTTGTGGCGAACAAAAACTTAAAGAGTTTAGTTAAAATAGATATAACTAAGGCATCCGAAAGTGGTATGACTTATGGAATGAGAATAATATATCCCATTGATCGAAATAGAGGGTTCGGTTTAAAATTTCAATCACAAGAAAAAGGTCAAAGCGTACAACGGCCGAAACGTCGTGAATATGACAATAAAGATGATGACAACAGGCCGAACAATGTAAATAAAACAAAAAACCTTGTTCTATTTTAGTCCTTGGAAGAGCAGGAAAAGAAGCAATATGACTTCTTATTCAAATGCGACTCAGCTGCAAAACTGGTTTTGTCCAGCCTGTGGGATTATACGTGACGTTTTAAGAAGTAATCAAATAAATATTTATTCAGTAATCAACAAAGAGAATAAAATGCCTCACATTGGTTGCGCTTTTATCGAGAAAAATCAGGCATTCGATTTTTGAGATCAAACGAGAAATACGCCAAACGCTAAACAAGCATCGTTGAAGCATTGCATATTGCACCTCGTAATTGCTGTTGCTCCCAAGACCACCTAAACCCGGAGGGGTAGCACCTGTTAGGGTCCCATCTATGGGCAAATAGTTAACACCCAAACTGGGATCAAAACACTATGAAAGCATAAAAATAGACTTTTATAGAAATATACACATAAAAATAGACTTTACAGAAATATATACATAAAAATAGACTTTTATAGGAATATATACATAAAAATAGGCTTTTATAGAAACATACACATAAAAATAAACTTTTATAGAAATATATACATAAAAATAGACTTTTATAGAAACATACACATAAAAATAGACTTTTATAGAAATATACACATAAAAATAGACTTTTATAGGAATATATACTTAAAAATAGACTTTTATAGAAATATACACATAAAAATAGACTTTTATAGAAATATATACATAAAAATAGGCTTTTATAGAAACATACACATAAAAATAAACTTTTATAGAAATATATACATAAAAATAGACTTTTATAGAAACATACACATAAAAATAGACTTAAAATATATATACATAAAAATAGATTTTTAATGAAATATATACATAAAAATAGTCTTTTATAGAAATATATGCATAAAAATAGACATTTATAGAAATATATACATAAAAATAAATTTTTATAGAAATATATACGTAAAAATAGATTTTTATAGAAATATATACATAAAAATAGATTTTTATAGAAACATATACATAAAAATAAATTTTTATAGAAATATATACATAAAAATAGATTTTTAATGAAATGTAATCATAAAAATAGACTTTTATGGAAAAATATACATTTTTGAAGAAAAAACTATTACTATAACACATTTTTGAAGGAAAAAAATTATTGCTTTGATACGTTCTTGAAGGTAAAAAGTTATTACCAGCAATACATTTTTAATACAAAACTAGAAGACATTCTTAGTTTTCTAAAATAAAAAAAACTTTTTTTGATTTAAATTTGATTTAATCAACTTTCTCGCGATAACCAAGCTTTAAAAAACTACCTTAAAACCCCACCTTTTTGGCATTAAATAACCCACCGAGGTCGATATGCCGTAAAACAAAACTCAAATTTAAATTCTCTTACCCTTTCTTCAACATCCCCTGCACCGTTTTTTTTTTATTTTTGCTTTTCTGTCTTCTCTCTCATCTCACTGTAACCCCACTGCGCACCAGTGGCAGTACTGTCTTGCATAAGGTGAAGCAATTATAAAAAAATGAAAGGCATATAACTAGCGTATAGTTCGATTCCATATTTCGAATTAAATTCAAATATCCTGTGTATACGTAAGATTCACATTGTTATGCCAGAATCCATTCCTTTATTAAATACTGTGATAGTAGGTCGATACCAAATTTTAATCAAATCATTTATTAAATACCTCTTGTATAGGTCGATTGTTCATTTTAATGAATAAATCATGCATTTATTAAACACCTCGTGTATAGGTCGATTCCCTATTTTAAGACAAAACCAGTTAATTTATGCGTTATCGCAATTATAGCATATTTTAATCGAATCATTCATTTATTAAATACTTCGTGTATAGTTCTACTTCCTATTTTCAGACCAGACTTCAATTCATTTATACGAAATCGCAAGTATAGCTCGATATCTTATTTTAATCAAATCATTCATTAATTAAATACCTCGTGTATAGGTCTACTTCCTATTTTCAGACCAGACCTCAATTCATTTATACGAAATCGCAAGTATAGCTCGATATATTATTTTAATCAAATCATTCATTTACTAAATACTTCGTGTATAGGTCTACTTCCTATTTTCACACCAGACCTCAATTCATTTATACGAAATCGCAAGTATAGCTCGATATCTTATTTTAACCAAATCATTAATTTACTAAATACTTCGTGTATAGGTCTACTTCCTATTTTCAGACCAGACCTCAATTCATTTATACGAAATCGCAAGTATAGCTCGATATCTTATTTTAATCAAATCATTCATTTATTAAATACCTTTTGTATATTTTACATTTTAATCAACAAATCATCCGTTCATTAATACTTTCGTGTATAGGTCGATTCCCTATTTTTAGTTTTAACCTCAATTCAATTATACAAACTCTCAAATATAGGTCGGTACCACCTTTATAATCAATAAATTATTTATTTGCATAGGTCGATTCCAGATTCTTAATCTATGAACCATTTCAGGCTTACGGTCATATCACGTTCAAACACCGGTTCTCGTACGACAACCGATGTTAAGCACCGTCATGCCTGGTGTTACGTGTTAAGTGTAACACAAGAAAAAAACTTTTTGATTAAACAAAACTCAGAGATAAATCAAAAACAAATATTTAATTTACCAAAACATTAAATAAAAATATTTACAAATATACAGTTTTTTCATTCAAAAAGAAAAAACAGAGTTTACTACTGGCAGACGAAGTGTTACGAAGGAGAAGGAAAGGTCAGTATCTTTACTCAGTTAATAGAGCGAAGAAGTTTAGGTGCTATATTTTTTTTTTTTTTGTTTGTTTGGAAGAATAGTTTCCAGTAAGGTCAATGAAATGATGCACATATCCACAAATCAGGCTGGAGTTTATAATTTCACAAAATCCTGTTAACAACTAACAACTAACTACTCTCTTCCCAAAACCTATTTTTATTTGCATATTCTAGAATCCTTTCGAATTCTCTGGATTTTACTCAAATTTTCTCGGACATTCTAGCATCTTCCAAACGTTCTATTTTTAATTTCCTCATTTTTACGACTACTTCATGAATTAAAACTTTTTGTAATAAAAGTAGGACTCAATAGAATCCATTACTATAACTTTTTAGACATTATTAATAATATTTTATATATAAATGAATCCTCGTAACAGTAATACAAGTAGGACTCAATAGAATACATTGCTATAACTTTTTAGACATTATTAATATTATTTTTATATATAAATGCATCCTCCTAACAGTAATACAAGTAGGACTCAATAGAATACATTACAATATGTTTTATACATTATTAATATTATTTTTATATATAAATGCATCCTCGTAACAGTAATACAAGTAGGACTCAATAGAATCCATTACTATAACTTTTTAGACATTATTAATATTATTTTTATATATAAATGCATCCTCCTAACAGTAATACAAGTAGGACTCAATAGAATCCATTACTGTAACATTTAGACATTATTAATATTATTTTTATATATAAATGCATCCTAGTAACAAAAATACAAGTAGGACTCAATAGAATACATTACTATAACTTTTTAGACATTATTAATATTATTTTTATATATAAATGCATCCTCGTAACAGAAATACAAGTAGGACTCAATAGAATCCGTTACTACAACTTTTTAGACATTATTAATATTATTTTTATATATAAATGCATCGTCGTCACAAAATACAAGTAGGACTCAATAGAATCCATTACTGTAACTTTTTAGACATTATTAATATTATTTTTATATATAAATGCATCCTCGTAACAAAAATACAAGTAGGTCTCAATAGAATACATTACTATAATTTTTTAGACATTATTAATATTATTTTTATATATAAATGCATCCTCCGAACAGTAATACAAGTAGTACTCAATAGAATCCATTACTATAACTTTTTAGACATTATTAATATTATTTTTATATGTAAATGCATGCTCCTAACAGTAATACAAGTAGGACTCAATAGAATCCTTTACTACAACTTTTTAGACATTATTAATATTATTTTTATATATAAATGCATCCTCCTAACAGTAATACAAGTAGGACTCAATAAAATCCATTACTATAACTTTTTAGACATTATTAATATTATTTTTATATATAAATGCATCCTCGTAACAGTAATACAAGTAGGACTCAATAGAATCCATTACTATAACTTTTTAGACATTATTAATATAATTTTTATATATACATGCATCCTCGTAACAGTAATACAAGTAGGACTCAATAGAATCCATTACTCTAACTTTTTAGACATTATTAATATTATTTTTATATATAAATCCATCCTCGTTACAGTAATACAAGTAGGACTCAATAGAATCTTTTACTACAACTTTTTAGACATTATTAATATTATTTTTATATATAAATGCATCCTCGTAACAATAATACAAGTATGACTCAATAGAATCCATTACTATAACTTTTTAGACATTATTAATATTATTTTTATATATAAATCCATCCTCGTAACAGTAATACAAGTAGGACTCAATAGAATCCATTACTATAACTTTTTAGACATTATTAATATTATTTTTATGTATAAATGCATCCTCGTAACAAAAATACAAGTAGGACTCAATAGAATACATTACTATAATTTTTTAGACATTATTAATATTATTTTTATATATAAATGCATCCTCCTAGCAGTAATACAAGTAGGACTCAATAGAATACATTACTATAACTTTTTAGATATTATTAATATTATTTTTATATATAAATGCATCCTCGTAACAGTAATACAAGTAGGACCCAATAGAATCCATTACTATAACTTTTTAGACATTATTAATATTATTTTTATATATAAATCCATCCTCGTTACAGTAATACAAGTAAGACTCAATAGAATCCTTTACTACAAATTTTTAGACATTATTAATATTATTTTTATATATAAATCCATCCTCGTAACAGTAATACAAGTAGGACTCAATAGAATCCATTACTATAACTTTTTAGACATTATTATTATTATTTTTATATATAAATTCATCCTCGTAACAAAAATACAAGTAGGACTCAATAGAATCCATTACTATAACTTTTTAGACATTATTATTATTATTTTTATATATAAATTCATCCTCGTAACAGTAATACAAGTAGGACTCAATAGAATCCATTACTATAACTTTTTAGACATTATTAATATTATTTTTATATATAAATTCATCCTCGTAACAAAAATACAAGTAGGACTCAATAGAATCCATTACTATAACTTTTTAGACATTATTATTATTATTTTTATATATAAATTCATCCTCGTAACAGTAATACAAGTAGGACTCAATAGAATCCATTACTATAACTTTTTAGACATTATTAATATTATTTTTATATATAAATGCATCCTCCGAACAGTAATACAAGTAGGACTCAATAGAATCCATTACTATAACTTTTTAGACATTATTAATATTATTTTTATATATAAATCCATCCTCGTAACAGTAATACAAGTAGGACTCAATAGAATCCATTACTATAACTTTTTAGACATTATTATTATTATTTTTATATATAAATCCATCCTCGTAACAGTAATACAAGTAGGACTCAATAGAATCCATTACTATAACTTTTTAGACATTATTAATATTATTTTTATATATAAATGCATCCTCCGAACAGTAATACAAGTAGGACTCAATAGAATCCATTACTATAACTTTTTAGACATTATTAATATTATTTTTATATATAAATCCATCCTCGTAACAGTAATACAAGTAGGACTCAATAGAATCCATTACTATAACTTTTTAGACATTATTATTATTATTTTTATATATAAATCCATCCTCGTAACAGTAATACAAGTAGGACTCAATAGAATCCATTACTATAACTTTTTGGATATTATTAATATTATTTTTATATATAAATGCATCCTCGTAACAGTAATACAAGTAGGACTCAATAGAATCCATTACTATAACTTTTTAGACATTATTAATATTATTTTTATGTATAAATGCATCCTCGTAACAGTAATACAAGTAGGACTCAATAGAATACATTACTATAATTTTTTAGACATTATTAATATTATTTTTATATATAAATGCATCCTCCTAACAGTAATACAAGTAGGATACAATAGAATCCATTACTATAACTTTTTAGATATTATTAATATTATTTTTATATATAAATGCATCCTCGTAACAGTAATACAAGTAGGACTCAATAGAATCCATTACTATAACTTTTTAGACATTATTAATATTATTTTTATATATAAATCCATCCTCGTAACAGTAATACAAGTAGGATACAATAGAATCCATTACTATAACTTTTTAAACATTATTAATATTATTTTTATATATAAATGCATCCCCGTAACACTGGTCAGTACCTAGATGAGTGACCGCTTTCGAATATCAGCTGTTGTAAACATGGTTGTGCAGATGGTGTAATAGATAACGGCTTAGAATCGGAAATTGGAGTCAAGTAATGTTAAGCCTGGTCAGTACCTAGATGGGTGACCGCTTAGAAATACCAGCTGCTGTAAGCTTGGATATGCGTGTAGCGTAATGGATAATCGTTGGAATTTGTGAACCGGGTTCGAATTACTGACGTGTTAGTTGTAGTCACTCACGCGCAAATACCCCTTGGAAAAGTCTGAATGTACCTCTTTTGTATCAGCAAATAATTATTATTTCTCCCAAAAATGTTTTCTGACTTTAAATAACCCGCTAAGTGTAGATAAACCCTAAAAAACAAATCAATCAAATAAACACAAAAATCATTTCTTAGCTGCGCGGATGACATCTTTCCTTCATGAAATCGATCGATTCCAGATTGAGATGTTAATGGGTTCAAGAGCCACAAAATTGTATAATGGCGACTTTGGACTTGATCTGGACAGGTATTCAGCATCCTGACCCATCCCTAAAATGTACGCTTCTCTCTCCACACACGCTCGGTTTTAATACGCTCACTGTTTACGCAATATCTTAGCTTTATTATTCGTATGATTTCAATATGCCAATCGATCTACATTAAGCAGTTTCTTAATAAGAATTTTAAGCTACATAATCGATTGCGAAAGTGCATAGAACCAGCTCTGGACTTTCTAGGATCGGGTAGGATCTACCCTGGCAACAGTGCTGCTTATTCAACAGCTGCTGTTGTATTATGTCTCACTGTAATCGATAATATCAACTTGTAATTGATTGAGTGGATATGATATAACAAATTATGACTAGTACCGTTGTGACATTAAGATTGTGTGACCCACATAGAAGAAGAGGCGTGTGACTCAGTTTTAGTCTTAAGTGTTTATGATTTTGACCAGCGTCATAAAGTTTAAAAGGAAGTTTTCAAAGCGGCCACCCACTTGACCAAAAACGAATATGATGATCGATGAATAAATTTATTCTAAAGATTATGCATATTCTCTGTCTGTCTGTCTGTCTGTCTGTCTGTCTGTCTCTCTCTCTCTCTCTCTCTCTCTCTCTCTCTCTCTCTCTTATTGTTCTCTCTCCCTAATAAGTTTTTTTTTCATTTTCTCATTCTTTCACACTCAGTAACCCTTAAATGCAATGTCAATCGTTATCTTCTGTCTTCCTCTTCTTTTATTGTTCTCGCTCCTTAATAATGTTCTTTTTCTCATTCTTTCACATTCAGTAACCCTTAAATGCAATGTCAATCGTTATATTCTGTTCTTAATTCCTGTTCTTTTATTGTTATCTCTCTCTCTCTCTCTCTCTCTCTCTCTCTCTCTCTCTCTCTCTCTCTCTCATACTCACGTTCCTTCTCTTACAGTTTTTAGACCAGAAGGAAAGTCTGTAAAGTGGGTTCTTCAAAGCGACCACCCACTTTACTAAAAGAGAATAAAATTATAGATAAATAGATTTATTCTAAAGATGATGCATATATCCACAGATACTTTTTCTCTCAGACATATACACGCACACACACTTTCTCTTTATCACACATTCACAGATAAATTCGCCACTATTCATTCACATCCAGGCACAAAGAGATGTAATCTTAAGCGAGCATGCATTCACTAATATATAAGTTTTCTTGTGACATTATGATTGCAACGCTCACGTAGAAAGCGTGGTCTGGACCTACCGTTATTACTCTTCTATTTAAACTGAATATATTTTCTAATAAACGCAGTAGTCACTACAATCTGTTGTTAACTGAGGCAAGAAATGACTTGATAATTTCAACGTCTCTAAAACGAAACTCCTCTATCTTAATCGTCTAAGACAACCCGTTTTACCTTTCATCAGCATGGCTGATACCAACCTCCAGTAGAGTGAATTCATTACGCCTTCTCGGACTAACGTTTTCAGCTGACAAGAATTGGAAAAATAATATTGAATCAATTTCTAGTTCTTCATCTAAAACGTTGGTTCACTGTGTATTGTATCATGGAGAAATGACAATACACAGATACAAGTAAGTAATACGTTTATTCTCGGTAGATACAGTAGTACACTTCCGTGTAGGGTGGAAACAACTAGTGAGCTGAGTAGACAACGACCGTGCTAGCCGTCAGCTGCCGACTCCCCTGTCGCTACATGATATTAGTCCTTTATATATTGTGAACCGTATGTCACGTGATCGAGCTACGTCACAACACTGTGTCGTGCAAGACAATTTTTCTTGTCAGATACTATTTTACATATTCCTGAGGCAGCAGAAATGTGGTTTTACAGAAGGATGCTGAGGATGCTGAGGATGCCATGGATTGAACACGTGAGCAACTATGAGGTGTTGAAGAGGATGCAAACAAAAAGAAACCTCTTACTTAACATCAGGAAGAGACAGATGAGTTTCCCGGGAGACGTAATGAGAAAGGAGGGTCTCGAGAATTCAATACTCACGGGACGGACAGACAGAGAAAAGCAGCGCAAGATCTGAGCAAGTGAAATGCGTAGCGGGGTTTAGGAGAGATCCAAGTGGAAAAATATTGAGAGCGACAAGAAAGATAGCCAAGTGGAAGTCCATGACCGCCTACGTCCTGAAAGGGCACGGCACATGAAATTGAAGAAGAAATAAAACTAAAAAACATTCCTGTATAGCTAATCAGTAATGAGAAGAGGTGGATTCATACCTAATCAGAATTTGATAAACAAATCAGAAATTATGCTGTGGATATAAAGTGAGGGATCAATTCTATATTATAATCAATATATAAACTGATCCTTCAATTTTTGACCATGCCAATTTCTATCCGTTTATATTCTAGATTTATGGACTTGAGCAAATGGATTGCAGAGCAGAGTTTGGGAGGGATAACAAGAGAAAGGGCGTTTAAAGTTACAAAGGAATAGGGAAGTGTGGAAGGCCATGATCGTCTTCGGCCTGAAAGGACACGGCGCATAGAAGAAGAAGAAATCAAACTAAAAGACATGCCTGCGTAGCTAATTAGTATTGAGAAGAGGTGGATTCATACCTAATCAGAATTTGATAAACAAATAAGAAATTATGGTATGGATATAAAGTGGGGGATCAATTCTATATTATAAACAATAAATAAACTGATTCCTCACTTTGTGGTCATGCTAGTTTCTATACATTTTGTATTCTAGATTTAAGGGCTTGAGCAAATGGAAGGCGAAGCGGGGTTTGGCAGATGTAACAAAAGAAAGGGTACTAAGAATTACAAGGGATAAGGAAATGGGGAAGGCCATGATCGCCTACGTTCTGAAGGGACATGGCACATAGAAGAAGAAATAAAACTAAAAGACATGCCTGCGTAGCTAATCAGTATTGAGAAGAGGTGGATTCATACATATCAGTATTTGATAAACAAATAAGAAATTATGATATGGATATAAAGTGGGGTTTAATTCTCTATTATAATCAATATATAAACTGATCCCTCACTTTGTGGCCATCCTACTTTCTATTCATTTATATTCTTGATTTATGGATTTGAGCAAATAAATGGCAGAGCAAGGTTTGGGAAGAGGAAAATATCAAGAGCAGCAAAAATATTGAGAACCAAGTGGAAGTCCATGATCGCCTACGTCCTGAAGGGACACGGCACAGAAGAAAAAAAGAAGTATACCATTCGACCTTGCTTTGAATATTGCTGCCACATATGGTCTGGTGCTGCTGCAATACATTTGGAGAATCTTGATAAAATCCAAAGAAGAATTTGCAATGTTATTAGTCATGACCTGGTATTTCGGCTTTAGTCACTTTTCCACTGCCTTAACGTAGCTTCCATGTGCCTTTCCTATAACCCCTTTTATGGTAATTATTCTGATGTACTGATATTCAGTCTATGGCGGCAAAGATGTATCATTTTGCTGTTGAAATCTCTAGATCAGCCGTCGGCAACCCCAAGCCCGCAGGTCACATTCGGCTCTCGAGTGAATCTTGTCCGGCCCACTACCTTACTCTGGACACGATAGAAATATAGGTAAACCAAATCAAAGTGACAATTAATAGTTTGAATATATTGCGTTGAAATTTTAAAAATTATTTCTTTTTACCTGGAGAATGTGTTTTACTTTTATTTTTTATTTGTAGAGATTGCCAAAATAAGCATACGGCATCACTTTCACTTTTTCTGTGAAATTGCTTTTGTGAGCGGGCACTTTTAAATGAATATAAAATAGTGTTTTCAACCGATTTTAATGGATTTTTTTCAACACTGATTTATAAAACATTTATTTTTAAGATGTAAATTTTTTTGAACAAATTCCAGTCAGATATTTTCTTTTTTTTTTTTCTTTTTTTTCATGCTTTAGAAACCTGTTTTTTTTTTTTATCGGATTGAGAAAGAGGTTTGTTTTATTCTTACAGTAAAATAAAGATTTTTTGTTAAATGTGTTTGTATTTTTCTTTCTTTTTGTTGTTGTTGTTGTTGTTATTTCTGTAGTAAGATAAGTGATATTGTTTAAATACAATTAAATTATATTGAATCCTTGCTTTCTTCAAACACATAGAAAATCTATTCCCATATTTAATAACATGGTTGTGCTCTATGACACTGGAACCATAGTTGTCTGGCTCTCCTCCATGACTCTTACATGGCTTTTTAGCCCTCACTCTCCAAAAGGTTGCCGACCCCTGCTCTAGATGAAACCGTAAGTTCTATGCCACAAGTTTCTTCTATTACAATTCTCGCTCGATAAATTTAAATCGTTGCCGTATATCTTCTCTCCTTAATAGGGATGTGCGTTGTGGTGCAGTGGATATCGACTCTGAACGAAAAATCGAGAAGCCCAGTTCGAATTCCACTAGAATTCCTCACATTCACTTACAAGCTAATACCCTTGGGAAAGGTATTAATCCGTCTCTTCCCTCCAGTTATGGGTTAAATAACAGGATGGATTGGATTCTATAGCCTTGGCTGGCAACCAGTCAACCGCAGAAAGCAATGACAACCTACTGCGAGATAATCTTCTGCCCAATCAGTCATATCTTTTTCGAAACATGATCGCCCAAAGTGACGTATGGCACTTAACTGACTGACTGACTGAATATTATAGATGAAATAATGATTAAGGCTTCTACTGGTCATAAAGTGGGAGATAGGTTTTCTATTGTTATGAAGTAATAAACTGATCCCCCACTAATTACTACGTAATAATATAATACATCTCTTCTCCCTCTAGGTATGAGTCAAATAAAAGGATAGATTGTGTTCTATAGCCTTGGCTGGCAACCAGTGTACCGCAGAAAGTAATGGTAACCTACTGCGGGTTAATTTTCTGCCCAGTCATGTCTTTTTCGAGACATGATCGACCAAAGCGTGTATCACGTATGGCACTTAACTGACTGAGTCCTTAATATTGTTTTTTCCCTCATAACATTCATCAACCCCTTGCGATTTTGTAACTTTATTGTCTCGGTGAAACAATAGAGTCACTAAGATGCAAGGGGGGTTAACGAGTTTTAAAAAATACGAGAAAATGCACGATTAAAGAGAGAGAACCATAAAAGAACATGAATTATAGAGGCAGAAGATAACGATTGACATTGCATTTCAGAAGACCAAAGTGGGAAAGCAGAGACCCGGAAGAAATTTTCGCAAGCGGGAAGTGCGAGAGAAGAAACTGTTAGCATAGAATTTTCTTCTTCTTCTTCTTCTTCTTCTTCTTCTTCTTCTTCTTCTTCTTCTTCTTCTTTGTGCCCTGTCCTTTCCACGTCTCCCTATACCTGGTGGCTCTAAGCACGCTTTCTCCTGTTACACCACACAACCCCCGTTCTGTCATCCACCTAATCAGGCTCTTCAAAGAAAATTAACCCGCTGTAGGTTGCCATTACTTTCTGCGGTAGACTGGTTGTCAGCCAAAGATATAGAACCCAATCTGTCCTTTTATCCGCTGCTTTCCTCTGTCTCTTTTTCCCTGTTAATATCAGTTTCTCCAAGCCCTCCTTCCTCATTGCATGTCCCAGGAACTTCAGTTGTCTCTTCCTGATGCTCACTATTAATTTCCTTTTCGTTTCCATTCTTTCCAAAACCTCATCATTGGTCACAGGCTCAGTCCATGATATCCGCAGCATCTTTCTGTAGAACCACATTTCAATTGCTTCAAGTTTTTCCTTCATCTTTGATGATATGGCTCATATTGAAGAACTGACATCACATAGCAATCCAGTACTCTTTTCTTTGTTTCTAGCAAAATTTTCCTGTCTCTTAATACTTTACTTAACTTCTGGAACACGTCCTTCGCCATGCCAATTCGCTTTTGGATCTTTGTGTCGCACTTTCCGTCTTCTGTTAGAACATGTATTTAAATTTTTGTACCTGCTTGATTTGAGTAGCCCCCCACCTGTATTTGGCATTTTGGGCTGCTCTTTTTGCTGATGACCATGCATTCGGTTTTCTTGCAGTTTATTTGTAGTCCTTTCTTGTCACTCTCTCCAGCTACCTTCTGTAGGAGTTTTTGTAGTTGCCTTTCCGTGTCTGCCATCAGCACTGTATCATCTGCGTACCTTATGTTATTCAAATTGTAGCCTCGTCTTACGCCTCTTTCTCCTTTCTTGACACTCTCTTCTGCCACCTTCTGTAGGAAGTCTTGTAGTTTCTTTTCCATTTAAAGTAAAAGATGATAAGACCTTACCGCTAATCTAGTAATACGCTGAAGTTCATAAAATCTCGCTCATAAAAACAATTATCATGAAAGTATTTGTAAAAAAAAGTCACAGGGAAGCCGCGTTAGGCGGTGGGAAAGTGACTGAAACCGACATGCCAGGTCAGAACAAATAACATTGCAGATTCTTCTTTACACTATAATATAATAATTCTGCTTGTTCCTTTCTTAGTTATTTAGTTGCTTAGTTCCTCCGTCCTTTACACCACTGAAGAAAGACAACACACTTACTCTCTACACGAGCCTTTCCTTCCCCTCTATCTTTGTATAAACGCTACTCTCCTCAGCGTTTCTCTCACCTTTGCCAAACGAAAGGGTAGTAAAGAGTGAGAGAGTAGGAGGAGAGAGCCTATAGCATTACCGTAGCAGTAGCAGCGTAAGCTGGTGGTTGTAGCAGTAATTGTGTGTGTATATGTGTGTGTACTGTACAATATAGTAAAAATAGGTAGGTTTGTTGTCGTTTCCTGCGACCTACTAACGAAATTTCTGGCCTCTACACTCTTGGCCATTACTCAGTTGGTCTTTTCTTTTTACAATGGACACAGGAGCCATGATTTTTCAGTAATAAAAAAACATTTCTCTTTTAAAATCTCTCACAAAATAGCGTACAGTATTTTGGTTATGGTCTGTGCACACGCCGCTTGATATAATATAAGATTACAGTAAAGTAGCTTCTATGTACATTACTTTTATAGATATTTTAATAAAATTATACACTGTGTTATCGTTATTTTATTATCCAATACCTTTATGTTTGAAGACGTTACTATCATTTATAGTATGACAAAGTAAAATTATCCTTCCGTGGAAATTCCACGGGTTCCCTAGTTTACATTATTCGGACTATTGTTTTTAGAAAAAAGGCTTCGATTTCCTTCTTCCGTTTTCTCCTTATCTGTTGTTGTTTTTTTTTGTTTATATATATATATATATATATATATATATATATATATATATATATATATAAATGATTGGTTAAGTAGCTGTTAATATAACGTTCTCTTTACGTATTAATAGAGACACATTTTGCTAACATCGATACTTTTCCTTTATGGATTCGGGGAGAAGGCATATAACATATGTATTTACTTCGTAAGTATATTTATTTTTTTAGAAAATAAAACTACAATTTCCTTCTTCTGTTTTCTCCTTACCTGTTGTTTTATATATATATATATATATATATATATATATATATATATATATAATTGGTTAAGTAGCTGTTAATATAACGTTCTCTTTATGTATTAATAGTGACACATTTTTTTAACACCGATACTTTTCCTTTATGAATTCGGGGAGAAGGCATATAACATATGTATTTACTTCGTAAGTATATTTATTTTCTTTTAGAAAATAAAATTTAAATTTCATAATTCTGTTTTCGTCTTAACTGTACTTTTTCCTTATAAATGATTGATTAAGTAGCTGTTAATATAACGTTCTCTTTACATATTAATAAAGACACAATTTTGCAACATCCGCTGCTTTTCCTTTGTGGATTCGGGGAGAAGGCATGTAACGTATTTTCATACTCTGTTGGTATATTTCACTTTTTAGAAAATAAATTTTCATTGTTCAGTTTTCTTCCTGGCTGTCTAATTTCATTGTAATTAATTGGTTAAGTACCTGTTTCAAAGCCCCAGACATCCGCCAAGCCGTGAAACATTTATTGTTACCAAATAGATAAAATTAATCGTATAGTTTTCCTCTTGAAGCAATGCTGAGATTCAAATCTTCCACTGCTTTCACTGTCAGATTTTACTTCATCGTAGTTGCTACTCTGATAGAGAGTCTACTAATCTGGTCTCATTGTGATGAATATCAAATACCGAAATTCGTCACGGTTGCTGAGCGTGACTAACAGCTTTCGATACGCATCGACAGTGTTGCTTATAAACCACAAACCGATGGCCACTGTTTGCTTTATTAAACATCCTTACTCATTACTCTAATAAAGTGATACATACGATTTTCCCTTGTTCACGCCACTTTCAAATCACCACTCAGTCAGTCAGTTAAGTGTCATGCGTGATACACGCTTGGGCGATCATGTCTCGAGAGAGACATGACTGACTGGGCAGAAAATTATCCCGCAGTAGGTTGCCATTGCTTTCTGCGATAGACTGGTTGCCAGCCAAGGCTATAGAACCCAAACTGTCCTGTTATTTGACTAATAGCTAAAGAGAGAAGAGATGTATTATATTATTACGTAGTAATTAGTGGGGGATCAGTTTATTTCTTCACAACAATATAAAACCGATCCCCCACTTTATAGACAAAGACATAAGACACGATATTCAGAAGTTTGAAGGTTGTAGTTCTTACAATAGTGCAGAAAATCGATAATATATATATATATATAAAAGGCAAGTTGTTTTTGTGTGTGTCTGTTTATCTACCTGTATGTCTATATTTTTTTCAGCCCTTTTATTTTAGTTTTTGCTTTGAGTTTGGCTCTAAGTAGATATAATTCTACATACCAGGAAATCAAATTTTGACTTACATCCATTCATTTTTCTTTCAGTCTATGGTTTCACTTTAACTGGAAACATCTATTGCTTTTGATTTCCTGCTGTCGATATCAAATAAGTTTTTTTCGTCGTAAACTGAATTTTGAAGGCTAAATAAGTCCTCTGAGTAAATGGTATCATGGCTGAGACTAAGAACTACAATTATACCTACTTAGAGTCAAACCAGAAGCAAAAACTAAAATAAAAGGGCTGAAAAAAATACAGACCTACAGGCAGATAAACAGACATACACACAAACATCTTGCCTTTATATATATATATATATATATATATATATATATATATATATATATATATATATATATATTTTATCGATTTTCTGCACTATTGTAAGAACTACAACCTTGAAACTTCTGAATATCGTTTCTTATGCCTTTGTCTATGAGTGTATCAAATTTGATTAAAATCGGACCACTCCTTCTATAACCCGATTTTTCGATTATCGATTTTCGTATTTATCGGGGGTACCTCGACACAAAACATCGCTAAGAACACTCACAGACGCTTACAGTACAACTGTGTAAATTTTCACGGAAATTGGTTCAGCCGTTTCGAAGTCTATAGGTAATGGACACACACACACAGATAAAGTTCCATTTATAAATAAGTTTAGATATCTTTAACATTTTTATCTCCGATGGCCTTCTACGACGTTTGGCATCGTCTACTGATCCGTTTCCCGAAATTTATCAACAAGATTTACGAACTGCATTAAAACGTGGAACAGATGTAACTGAAAATTTATCTGCGATAGGATGTCGCACCAAATCTGTGTATCTACAAACCTTCTCGAAACAGGTGTTCGAGGAGAAATATACGTTCTTCAGTTGTTCAAAGGATATTTCGGTTGAAATCTAAAACAGAAAAAATATAACCAGAAAAGTGCACAGTAAATTTCCGAACACGCTGTACTAGTACAATTTATCTCTCATCACTAAAAAATATCCAATCAGCAATTCGTAATCCGGCGCTAAGTTACTCTCTGTATTCATTTGGAGGGCCCCATCTTTGGTGGGAACACCGTATTATTTTAAATTTTTCCTTCATCTTTAAAGATATTAACTTGCATCATCTCCCGTCAGCATTCCGTATTTCATCAAAGGACATTTTCGTATCCTCTCTATCATAATAAACATTGTGGTGATACCGAGCAAAAGCGATGGACCGGATGTTTGCGCTTTCACAATCAAAAAGCAAATGATCAAAAGTCGTCGCTGCGCCGCCAGCTTCGCGCAGATGTTCCGGTTGAAAACTAAAAATTAATTAAATATTAAATTTCCAGTTGGCGAGCCGACGCGAATTTTATTTATCAGCCAATGGGAAGCCCAGAATCAAATACAAGTGTGAAATCCCAAATGAGATGCTGTGATCCAAAAAGAAGATATAAAAAGCTGATACAAAAAGCATCGCGAGGCAGACCGACTCGAGGAGAAGAGAGTAATTAGTATCTCCCTTGACCGAAGTCAAGCGGCTTACTACGCTCGCCTCCCTTACCTCTTTCCTTCTTCCCTGCCTCAAAAAATACTTACTGACCGAAGGAGCGAATACATCAAAGACATTCCTTACTTACACGCTCCTGCATTTCTAAGCATTAATTCTCTTTCAGCATTTTATTGCCATTAACAAAATTTAACGTCCGTTGTACTCATATTCAAGTATCACATTAATTCAAAAAACCCCAAATCTGCCAAGCGCATTTATATTTTGCGGAAAGTTCAAAATGAACATTCCTGCCGGCCAACAAACCCACAATTTAAGTATCGAATTCTCCTTGTCAGCCTTCTATTGCCACTATAGCATCATCTCCCGTGAGCATTCCGTGTTTTATCAAAGGACATTTTCGTATCCTGTCTATCATAATAAAGATCACTGTGTATATATATATATATATATATATCCGAGTGGATAAGGAACGATGAAAAATTTACAACGTCCAAAACATTAATTTTTACAACGTCATCGTATCACGTTACAGGCTTCCGTGACGCTCGCCTCGGTTCGTCCAATTGTACATACATCATTCCTGTTTATTGGCAAAGTTGACGAAGTATGAATCTAGTTTTACAAATACAACAAAACCCAATACTTACTTCGCTTTTTTTTTTTTTTAACTTACGCGTCACGGCAACCTCATACGGGAGTTTTTTAAATTAACACTTGTCCTTACTATTTCAACATAACCACTAAAGGTCCTGGGTATGACGGTAAACTGCATCCGGCAGCAAGGTCTGTGATTGAGAAGTTGTGAGAAGCATAAAATCACCTCTTAATTGCTGTTGTTCTCAGGTCCACTCTAACTCGGTGTGGTAGCACCTGTTAGGGTCCCAGCTATGGGCAAATAGTTTCTCCCCAAACTGGGGTCAAAATGCTATGAAAGTATAAAAATAGACTTTTATAGAAAATATATGTATTTGAAGGAAAAAATTATTGCCATAACATATTTTGAAGGAAAAATCCCATAATACATTTTAAGAAAGAAATTATTACCAGCAATACATTTTTAATACAAAACTAGAAAACATCTTTCTAAAATACAAAAATAAAAACAACTTTTTCATCAAAATCTGACTAAATCAACCTTCTCTCTATAACCAAACATTAAACAAAATACGTCCAAACCCCACCTTTTGGGCATTAAATAACCCACATAGGTTGATATGCCGTGAAACAAAACTCAAGCTCAAATAAACAATAACCACTAAAAATCCCGAGCAACGCCGAGCTATAATAGTGCATGTGTATGTTGGTAAAAAAAAAAAAAAAAAAAAAAAAAAACTCCTCTCTGTTTAGGCGTATGTTGGATGCTTAGACTATTTTCTTAAATTTTCAAGATTACTGAAAAAGGTTTTGTAGATGGCATATTAGCAGCCACCCTCACAAATACCCTTGAAACTACACTACCCAGGAGATATATACGGGCATAAAAACATTTATCCCCGAATAAAAACATAACCATAACCCCATCCGACAAAGGAGACGGATTAATTATAATCGACACAAATATTTAAATTGAAATTGAAATTTTAACACAAAATTTAAACTGATAAATTAGAATCCCTTCTAAATAACGACAACACCTGCATACAAGCCGATAAACACTGAAACACAAACTTTCAACAAAAATCGCCCGGTTCACACTCCATCCACGTCTATTGAACAGGTGAAGAGGCTCATCCCTTATTCCCTGTTTAGAATGTGGTTTCCGGCTTTCTCTTATCCAATCTTTTCACTCTTACGTAGCCCCCTGCACATCAGTGGCGTTACCGCCTTGCTCGGGGTGATATGATTAAAAAAAAAAACAACAAAATATTAAAAAAATGAAAATAACACTTGGTCTAGATTAATAGAATATCACCCCACTATATCCATACAATATGTCTTACCCAAAACACATAAACCTGACATACCCATTAGACCCGGAATTAATACTGCACCCCCAAGTTAGCTAAAATTCCCAACACCGTCCCATTAGTACTACACACATTAAACACTCGAGTGACTTACTACAAATGAGAAACATTAGTATGACTAACATGTCTCTGGCATGTTTAAATATTAAATCACTATACACAAACACACCTATCAAAAAAATGTCTTAACATACTAAGAAATCACCTCATGAAACCCAAGGAGAAGCTTCTACCAGTCCACGAAATCATAAAGATACGCAAATTAATTACTAACCATTGTTTCTTTCTCAAAAATT